>CM063500.1:29353133-29398133 GCA_032207245.1 Pardosa pseudoannulata | reverse complement strand
GTGTATGTATTCATGGAATTGATGATAAAATGGATAAAAAGTGGGGGAAGTTATCAACAATGATACCAGATTCACAGAGGTATGTGAACTTATATTAAATGTATGGTCTGTGACAAAAGTGAAGAAACCGTAATGATAACTACTCAATGTGTTCAAGAAAATTGCAAATTAAATAATGATTATTTTCTTATTAAAACTGATGCTAATAATGTATTAAATAATCCCTGAGCCTCTAAAAATAATAGAAATTCTATATTAATGAATAATGGCTCTGATGATAATGGCCAGAATAGATTGGTAATGTAATTCTGATAGTAATTTAATTAATACCTATGATGCTTCTGCTAATTATGGGTTAAATAATAATTACTGTAATGTTAATAATAATAATACTCAACTCCCAAATTCTAATTATGTTAAAAATAGGTCTGGTTACACTAAGATGACACACACTATTGAAAAAAAAATACGGTAAGCAGTATTTTAATGTTTAAGATGCCAATTCTAATACCAAATAACTGGTCCGTTTTAACATAAATTACTGAAAAATATGAAATAATATTTATTAAAATTCTGTAAAAGTAAAAAGAAAATAAATTTACTGTGCGCCAGAAAAAATAAGACACATCGTTAGTAAATGATTAGAAATGAAAAACACAGTCTTCAGAACCTTAATGATAAGAACGACAAGCTTTGTTCATCAACAGTTTATTTATTTATTTATTTTACTTTAATTTTGTTAAAGTAGTTAGTGACTGCCATTCGAAGGCAGTTGTGTAAGTGTTCAGTACACAATCTGTCTGTATACTTGGTTTTGTTAAATTTCGAATTGCAAAAAGGTTTTCAGAAATATTTGTATCTGAACATTGCTTTCATTTTTGAACAAAACTAAACTTATGTTAGGCTTATTTATTTATGAACAATTATCAAATAATTTTAGAGCTTAAAGAAATAGATTTTTAAAAATAAATTATTTCAAAGGTGGATTAAAGAGACATTTTTTTTTTATACTTTTTGAATTAATAAGTTTTCATTATAGAAACCTATTTTTGATTCAATGTGGAACATACATCTCTGTTCTTCTGAGAAGAAAACCTATCCTTGTTCATTTATATAATTTTATTTTTATAAAAATATTTAAATTTGTTATTTGAAGCAATTTATTAAAATATATTGACAACAACTTATAAAGGTTGAAATTCTTTGATAAGAACCACATTTTAAAATCAATTCAATTCAAAAGAATTTGTTAATTAAGAGGTAAATTTTTGTATCGAATAGAATTTAGTTACCTTTTTCTTTAGTTAACCTATAAATATTGCATAATATAACAATTAATATATTTATTTTGTAAATACTATTCTCATTTTCAATTAATTAACGGTTTTTGTCTGTATTTTTGTTCTAAAATGTCACACACCTGTAAACATGTTTATAGAATAAAACATATATATTATTTCAATTCTATATAAATATTTAGTTTGTGATATGCATATTTAGAAACGTAAGTGAAAAAAAAATATATTTTTTGTTATACGTTTTTATGTTAACTAAAATTGTATAAATTATTATGAAATTATCAAATAAATTCTTTAGAGCTAATTTTTTTTTTTTTTGGTTTTTGGTTTTGGAGTGCTACGGTCTACTTTTTGCAACACGAGGGCTAATGAAACCGGGACCTACAGCTTAAAGCCGATTCCGAACGGCTACGAACACGAACATCCATGCCACAGTGGGATTCGAACCCACGAACTCTTGTACCGAAGGCCAGCACCCTAACCAATCGGCCATCGTTCGGCCTTTAGAGCTAAATTATAATTATAAAGTGTATTAAATTCCGTTGTTTTATGTTGAATCTTTTACAAAAATATTTGCAATAAGATATTATTATGTGAGATATCCTATTGAGATAATATGTCTCTTCAACCTTCCAGCGCACATATTCAGCAGTTTTAATTACTCTCACATTAGTCACAAATTTATGATAGCTGTTAATTTACCATTTATTACATGAAAGAATATAGAAATAAAGGAATATTTGCATGAAATATTAAAAAATAAGAAATTAAACATATAGTTGGAAAATACAAATTATATCACATTGAAATAAAACTAAAATATATTTAAATAATTGTATTAGACCTATAGAAAGACAATGATGTATTTAATTATAGAAAAATTTAAACTAGTCAATTGACAACTAGTTTTAAAATCTTAGATAGTTTTGTGTGCATTAAAGTCATTTATAGACAGGTATAAAAGAAAGATGTACTCAACTTTACATTAAAGAAATATGTAGGTTCAGCATTACTTACTTTAGAAAGAAAATTTATTTTTATGAAAACAAATCAAGAAAATATATGGCTGGTTAAAAACACTAATTTTAAACCAATTTCATTTTTAATATTTTTATTTATATTTAATATATAGAAATAAAATAAGCGTTCGTCACAAATTTGAAATAGCTGTTATTTTACCATTTATGACATGAGAAAATATAGAAATAAATGAATATATGCATGAAATCTGTTTAAAAAAATAAGGAATTAAATATATTGTTGGAAAATACAAATTATGTCACATTGAAATGAAATGAAATTATTTTTATATGATTTTATTAGTCAGATAGAAAGACGATGTATTTATTTATAGAAAATTTAACTTAATCAATTGATAACTAATTTTAAAATCATAGATAATTTAGTGTGCATTAAAGTCATTTATAAACAAGTATGAAAGGAAAATGTACTCAACTTTAAAGGAAAGAAATAGGAAAGTTCAGTATTACTTACTTTAGAAAGAAAATTTATTTCTATGAAATCTAATCAAGAAAATATATGGCTGGTAACAAACACTAATTTTAAACCAATTTCATTTTTAATGTTTTATATATATTTAAAATAGAGAAATAAGATAAGCATTCTTCACAAATTTACGATAACTGTTAATTTGCCATTTGTTACATGAAACAATATAGAAATAGAAGAATATTTGCATGAAATCTGTTTAAATATATAAGAAATTACACATATAGTTGGAAAATACAAATTATGTCACATTGATATGAAAATAAATTATTTTTAAATGATTGGTTGTATTAGTCAGAAAGACAATGATGTATTTAATTATAGAAAATTTCAGTTTAATCAATTGAAACATAGTTTTAAAATCTTAGATAGTTTAGTGTGCATTGAAGTCATTTATAGAGAAGTATAAAAGGAAAATGTACTCAATTTTACAGGAAAGAAATATGTAGGTTCAGCATCACTTACATTAGAAAGAAAATTCATTTTTATAAAAACTAATCAAGAAAATATATAGCTGGTTACAAACACTAATTTTCAACCAATCTCATTTTTAATATTTTTATTTATATTCAAAATATAGAAATAAGATAAATTAATAGAGTTTAATTCTTTTTCAGTCAAATGGTTATCGCTCTCAAATTCTTATGTCCTTCGTTTTTTTTTAATCATCTGACAAATTTTAATCGAGAAATGAATTTGTTGTACATATAACTTTTACCATTAAAACTAATATTTAAATTTCGACCTTATACAAATTAAAATAATGCACATCAATTTTTAATGCAAAATTCCGAAATAATTCAAAAACAATATTTTAATAAAATACAACCGTAGCCTTATATATAAATTTTACGAACTAAATTTATAACACATAAAACTAAACATCAGTTCAAAATATAAATTTTTAAGGGAATGCTTTATAACATGGACAATGATTAAAATAGAAACAGAAACGGGCTTAAGATATGCGACTGCGATATGGGAAAAATATGTATTAAATACTGTAAAATTTGTCGCAAAAATTATCGAAGACATTCATACTGAAGGATTAAACAATAATCCTTTTGCCTCTATCTCTGTTTAATTACCAATATTTTTATATTACAGTTTCTTATATATTGACAGTTACATTCAGATTTTTAAAATGTGTTTTATTAAGAGCTAAGTTTACACTTTGCAAAGTTTTAGCATTCATATAAATTTAAATAAAAACCTATTACATTAAAACTTTTATTATGTAATTGTATCACACTGTTTTTATACTACTGCTACTTTAGTAATTACACGTGACATTTATTTATAATTTAAATTTATTATAATTCTATAACAACAGTGAAATTAGGATTTATAAGAGGAGAGTACATTAATTTATGAGTTGTTTTATCAAATAAATGAAATAATGGTCTATCAATTGATGAATTTTACCCTTAGTACAAACAACATAACATAAAATGAATTACTTTTGGATTATTTTTGAGACACTAGAAACAAAGGTATTATTTTTTTATGCCATTCAAACATAAAGCAGAACTTGTTACGCGGGCGGTTAACAATTGTAGGAGTATATCTTTTATGTTGCTACAAAGGTCGTAATGGTTTTTGTCTTGTTTTGTTATTTCAATTGCGATTGCACTTATGTTCAAGGTAAAGTGAAAAGCTCTCTACAGTAACTGAGTTACTTGTTTGCTTTTTCCTTCCTAAATATAGACTTTTGTTTCATTTTCAGTTTTTCCATTTAGGGCAGAAAATCTGTTACGAAAAACTAATAAAAATTATGTGAGTTATTATTTCCCTTTTTTGGTGGTCTGGTGGAAGAGACAGAATAAAAAGGAAGTGCATTATTTCGCTCTTTTGTAAAAGTTACAAACCAACTATAAGTTTTTTCTTGCATTTTAGCTATTTTGATCTTTTACTGTTTTAGAAATATATATAACATAAGTTTGTTTTTTTGGTTCAACTTAAAGCTACCTAAGGTAAAGGAAAGGGAGCTGATATGAAATGTTTTGGTAGTTTGATTGAAAGGATAAACTTTAAATTGATAAAGTTAAAAATTATGATATACATATTTAAATTATTTACAATACTTATATTGTAAAGTACTTACAACACTCACCAGTGTTCGTAATTCGAAGGGGAAACACAGTAAAATATATTACACAAAATTAAAAGTAAATTCCTTATATTTTAATGAAAATAATTATTATATACATTATTTATTTACAACTATTTTCTTGATTAATATATGACATCCATTACTCCGATATTCATCAATATACAATAATTCATTACAATTTCTATTTTTAATTTAAAGGATATTGAAACATCATGGGATTCTCTGGTATCATGTGGATGTCAATGTTGCAGTGACAAGACTTACAAATTAAAACAATATCAACTTTAATTTTGGACTATATGTAAACTATTTACAAAGTTTCCGAATGGAAATCAGAGGGACTGACGTGGTTACGGACCCAAAAGTAACACGTTCGAGGTGAACCTAAATAAAAATATACTGTCAGGCGCCCGGACGATATCAGCTGTACAGGTGTACAACTTGGACTTCGCGAATTACGCAAAAATGTGGAGATTTGCTTTTCAAAAAGAAAAAAAAACCTTCCCTTTCAGTCAATCCTCTCCCAGAGTAAACTCGCAGCTTGGCGTTATCTTTCGCCTCTTCCTATTCGCTTTTACTTCTCTTTTCGCCGCCCTGCTAGTCTCCGATTGGTCCTTGAGCTGGCTTTATTTCTGCGTTGAATCCGACCTTCTAATCACCTAGGACTTCTCAAAAACCGAAAAACCTTTGTCGGTTAGAGTCGATTTTCCAGACAAAACGTCTCCTTGGCCTGGGTTTTAACGAAACCTCTTTCTGAAGCTAATGGGGTGTCTTGACATCACAGTATTATTTAATCAAAATATTGAAGTACTTATCAGAGGTCCAAGTAAGAATCTTGAGTATGTTAAATAGGTTTACCTCCAGGCAATCTAAGGGGAGCAGGGTATCCGGTTTCCGCTCTAGAAAGGATAAGACTCTATACGGGCGTAAAAGTCGTCACTTGCTTTTCTCCAACTCTGGGGTGAGGGATTATGTAATATCTCATTTTTCTTTCCCGACCTCTCTTGCTCAAGTGATCTGTATGTACCCGCCACTCTTCACTCCCGAATTGGACGCCTTCCAACTTAAAAAACTTTATACCTCTGTTCATCCCCCTCTATCTCTCTTTCCCAATCTTTTGTTAGTGGCCGAACGATGAGGGAATGGTTAGGGTGCTGGCCATCTGAACCGGAATTCATGGGTTCGAATCCCATATTGGTATGGATGTTAGTAGCCTTTCGGAATCGGGTAAAAGCAGTAGGTCCAGGTATAATTAACTCTCGTGTTGAAAAAAGTAGACCATAGCGCTCCAAACCAAACCAAACCAAACAGTCATTTGTTACTGATTTTTACCACATCTGCATCCCCTTTGGATGTGCAGGTGGGCACATTAAAATGCTCCTTCGGTGAAAATTAACATTATACCCTAGACATTGCCCACCCCATATCTCACGGCTGCATTCATGCCTGGGCTGAACCGGTACCATTCTGCAGCTCCATAGCTACAACTCCTCCGCAGGACTTTCCCATTAGACCTCGAAGTCCACAGCTGCGTCTAGATTCTTCTTAAAATATATTGTCCACAGCGATGTGCGCACGTGCTGTCCATATTGGGAACAAACATTGTAACGTCATGACATACATACACCTCTGTGCTTGTGGGCGTTTAGTAAGAACATTCGCTTAAAGTCCTAGACTTTATCATATCGACTATATACAATATGTACATGATACAAAATAACAAAATTCGGGAGAGAGAAAACAACCTTCTCTACATTCCAGCCCGCAACAGACAACTGCCTTCTTCTTCAAAGAACCCTCAAAAAAGGGGGAAAAATGCTGACAGCACGGGAGTGATCAGCGGACCTGACTCCTTAACGACGGCCTGCATTTTATACAGAGGTAAACAGGGACATAAAAATACTATTCCCCTCTGGATTTGAAACTCCTGCTTTTTTCAGGGGAATAAATTCCCTCGAGTCCTGAGAGTGATCTACTCTTTTTCTGGTTCCCTTGTGACCAGCTGCCATAACATCAATACAACTTATTTATAAACAATTTTTTTCATATTTTTACTAGGGTTATATAAGTACAATTTTTTTAGAATTTCCTCCTGGAGATTAAACTACATATAGCTGATCAAGAGAGAAGCATGTCATTGACGCAACGTTGATGACATAGAGTTTTAAAGTCTGTCCTTGAGCTTTGCTAATTGTACAACTATGGACTAATTCATTAAACACTGTAGTCTTTTAAGCTCAACTGTAGTTTTTCAGTTGAGATTAGTGGTATCCAGTTCATAAATACAATTTTTTCTAGTCATATGGAGTTTTCAAGTCATAAGTTCTGGTTTCATAGCTGTTTGGCAATCATTCTTGTTCCATTGCATAATTTCAGTGAGTTTAGATATCTAACTAGTATGATTGGAGATCCAATTTTCAGTCAAAGTCAGTATAATTGCATTCCTGATACTCGCAAAGAGTTTAGATTTTATGTAGAAAAGGTGACCTCTTCATCAATTTAGTATCCATTTAGAGATAAAATGATTTTTGTTTACAGATAATAATATTATAAAGCACAGTCATAAGAAGGAAATGAGATGATTCCTGTGTTAATCCGGGGATCTGATCCGGAATACCACTCCAATTTTTCCTCTTCAACCCTCATCTTTATAGAACGTCAATCTATTGTCAACGCTGAACTTTTGAAGGACTGGAGTTTTAGTCCTATACACTTCAAAGCGGCGCTTCGTTTGCAGTCAGTTGTGACAGACGTTCTCGAATGGCAATTTGGAGAGTGGCAAGTGGTGATACAAAGAGCGTTTCATTTTTCGAATGCAGAAACATATTTGCAGTCTGCTCACAATGTCAATCAAGCTACTGCTGAGTACATCCTGGACTAATTGGAACTTTTCAGAGAGAACATACATTCGTCCCCCCTTCTTTTCTTTCATTTCCTTAGAGCCAGTAGTCTGATGGTTCTTGTCTGACTTCTTCAGACAGCTGGAGGATAAGCCACAACAACAAGAACAATATTATAAGAAAGTAAACTTTGTTGACAAAGTTTTATTCAATGAAGATAGGTGAAGATATATTTTCATTAAATCTGCCTGAAAACACACTTTACCTTTAGAATTTTATTTAAACGTCAGTGTTAAATCATCTGGGTTTTAAAAAATTATAAAGATTTTGACAAATTATTCAGTTGGCTGTGTTTAAGATATTTAAGATGGTATAACAATGATAGCATTTTTATCTTGTTTGCTAGAAATTTTTTTCCAGTTTTGCACAGATATAATTAAATTTTAGTTAATAGGTAATCTTTATTCTTCCAATTGTTTTAACAACTGCTGTGTCAAGTACGAGAAATATATATTTGTATTAATTGCAATCAAAAGAATAATTACAATTTGTTAAAACATGTTGTGAATCATTCCTGTTATACCAATTTTCTCAATATACAATCTAAAAGTAACATAATTATCAGATTAAATATATTATATTTGTAAATAATCCTCAAACCATAATATTTAGCAAATTATACCATCTAGTGTGAAAACATGTCCAAGACTTGTATATGATGTTATAGTGTATTTGCTTTAATAAATTCCACAAATTATCTGAATTATAGTATTTTTTACAAAGTTTATGTAAATGAGAAAATTATTTAAATTATTTTTTGTACACTATTTGCAATTTGTTTAATAATAAATAAAACATTATGTTATATCTTAGATGTAACAAAAATAATAATATGATCGTGTATGGTTATACGTTAAATATGATTTAAATGATCTAAATCATATTTTATCGTATTTTCTTATAAATTTATCAAATATAGGTGATTAATAATAAAATTAAGATGTGTTTATAGTTTATTGGCATTTCACCTTCTTAGAATATAATTGGGTCTGATGGAAAATGCAATAAATCCTATAAAATGAAATCAATACAAAAAAATAATAGAGTTTCACATTAAAAAATGTGAAATGTAGGAAAATTTTAAAATAAGGTTTACAGAAGAATAGATTTTAATGGATATATAATTTATAGAAATTTCAGCATTTGCAGGGTACTTAATAAAATTTATATTTTTATTAAGTTCAATATTTGTTTTTGAAAATATTATATATTTAGGATTTTTTAAGCATCGTGTTTTTAATCACTAATTGCGGAGAATTATAGAAAAAAATGTGGTTTATAATTTGAGTAGAAAATATTATATTGGATTCAATATTTTTTAAACTCCAATTTTTGCCATTTATTTTACAAAATTCAGAGCTTCATTTTGTAATTAATAAATTCTAAAAGTTATATTTAACGTTGTAGAAAGTATTTACAGATAATTGAAATAATTTTACATGTACAGAAAAGAGATTTCAAATATTAAGGATTTAACAAGTATTCAGAACAATATTCCAGGAATTAATATGATGATAGTATAGACATACTGATATTTGCAAACATACTATGATATTCTTCTATTTCTGATAGGGAATCCCATTTCACTAACTCAAACTGCATCAATCTCTACAGCTTTACGAAAGTGAGCGATATGTGGGAGAAATTTGAGTTCACCATCTGTTACCTGTGACTGATTTTATTATTGTACTGCCGAGTAAATGACACTTTCTAAAATGAGGAACAAATATTATAGCACTCTTGTAAAGTGTCATTTTCTGGAAACACTAGAATTTTCTTTTTCCTGAGATCAAAAGATAAAAGCTTTCAAAGAAACAAAGGAAGCCTTATGGTTTCTTGTACCTAATGCATAAAATAAATCGAAGACTAAATCTTGAAATATCTAAACGCTAAAGATGCAGTAAAAAGTGTACTTTTTTTCACAGATTTAAAGTTATGCAATATTCTAAATTCAAAGTAATCGTATACTTTTTTTACAAATATTTAATAATAAAAAATCTTTTAAAAGTATTCTGTTTTCTTCATATACATGTGATAATTTTTTAAATATTATGTATTGTTTTATTTTTGTGAGAATAGCAAAGCAAGATATATTGGGATATATTATAAATATATTTGAATATGGATCTTTGGTATTAATGAAATATGTACTATGTGTTACATGTGTGAATCATTAGCTTTACTATCATTGAACTTAAATTAAATATTACCGGATATATAAATTTATTGAGTAATACTAAATCTTGAAATATCTAAACGCTAAAGATGCAGTAAAAAGTGTAATTTTGTTTCACAGATTTAAAGTTACATGCTATTCTAAATTAAAAATAATCGTACAGTTTTTTCCAAGCATTAATAGAAAAAAAAAATTAATAGTATGTTATTTTCTTCATATACATGTCACAATTCTTTTAAGTAATATGTATGATTGTATTGTTGTGACAATAGCGAAACAAGATATATTGGGATATATTATAAATAAAATCGAATATAGAGCTTTGGTACTTATAAAATGTGTACTATGTGTTACATGTGTGAATCATTCGTTTTACTATCATAGAACTTAAATTAAAATGTTAGCGGATATTTAAATTTGAGTATTGGAATTTTAAATAAAATTTAAATTCATTTTTATGATTTAGATTAAAAAACTAATCTGAATAAATATTTTTTAAACGTCTTCTATTTTTCTGAAACTTTAAAAAAATCTATTCAGTAGAACATTTCAATTATTTTTCCAGCACATATATGTTAAAACATCATGTAGGAATTACAGTCAAACTCCATGATAAGAAAATGCAAGATAAAAAATATTTCTTATCTACAAGGTATTAATTTCTAAGTTTATTCTTTAGTAATGTAAGTACAAAATTGATAAAAAATAATATTAAAATTTGTTAATGAATAATATGTAATGAAAATTGCAGAAATGGAGAATTGAATAATATTACCTTATTTTTAAACATTAATATAATTTTACGGATGGGATTATAGTTACAAAACATTTTATAAATCATTCATTTATAAAGTACGTAATGCATAAATTGGTTCTAGGTACTTCAGATATAGTTTTTCATACGGATTTATATTTTCATAGATTAGGGTTTTTTTTTGTTACATTTTGGCAAGATATATATATATATATATATATATATATATATATATATATATATATATATATATATATATATATATATATATATATATATATATATATATATATATATATATATATATATATATATATAATATATATATATTATATATATATATATATATATATATATATATATATATATATATATATATATATATATATATATCAAATATATTGATTTCTATGTACTAAAATGTCCTACAGAAAAATCATTTACTGTAGTAGTTTATAGTTTCCAAACATAAAGTATATGTTACAGTCATTCCCAAAAGAGGAGAGATACTTTAAGAGCGTTAATATTATATTGATTGTAATGTCCCAAATTGTTAGATAATTTCAACATCAATTAGCAACAGAAACGTACGATATAAGAATACTTTAATTGGATAAATTTTTTACAGTGGTTTACAAAGGCATAAAGCTTTAAATACGGATGATATACTCAGAATTTCCTTCAACAACTTCAGTAAATGTAGTACCAGTCCTTTCAGGTCTTTTTTTACAATGTTTACATGCGTCATTTCAAAATTTCCAATTTATTAGACCAGATATACATTAAAAATTTACATTGATACAGTTTACATGACAAATTTTTAAATTCACATTATTAACCGTATTTGTATGTGCATATCTGAAAATATTTTTTTTTCTTCAAAGAAGCTATATCACACTTTTTGAAGTTTCAGTCTCACACAAATGTTGAATATAATGTGTAACAATTACATTAAAATATAGATAATTCTGCTACAGGTGAATACTAAATGAAAATATATTAAAAATATTTTAATAAATGTATATAAATCTATGAAAACATTGACATTTTACTTCCCTTGTACTTTAAATGAAAAATAACTAATGGGAGTAAAGTACAATTTTTATCGATATTGAATGTAACATTTCTTATACTTATTTTTTTTCCTGTTTTATAAGAGAATGATATAATTTATAGCAATAAAATTGTAAAGATATAAAGTACAAGTAAAACTGATACAAAATTTTTTTCACAGTTTGTAATTCTTTTTATAATTTAGGATTGAGAAAAGAAAATAAATTCCAAACAGTTATACTATATTGAAATTAAGTTGCATATATTTGATAAAAAAATGACTTACTGTTTTTATTTTATTCTATTCAACAGTTTGAAACCTTAAAATTTAAGGCTTATATAAAAAAAAAATTGCATATAAGATATTTTTAAAATTGTTTTTACAAAGGTGTTTTAGGTGTTATAGTTCGTCATGAGGGTTGTTACAATTAGCAGTTGAATTGCATGAAGTGAAATATATAGTGATTCATACTAAGAATAGTGTATTCTATTCATTAAATACATACTTAAATAACAATATATTACAGAGGCTGTTCACACATTTTTTAGACGATGTATGTTGTAGTCACAAAACTAAATTACATAAAATTCTTGTATTTAAAATGTTCCATTTAATAGCCCTTATTCTGAACTATCTTGCAACCCCGTAATTTCCAGGATAATAATGCCTTTTGAATTGTCAGCAGAGGTATTCAATCAAGTTCCTCTTGAAGAGCTTTCAAGAGTCCTGTAAAGGTAATGCGATGACATTTGGATAATGCAGATTTTAAGCAGTCCGAAAGCACAAAAATCCATAGGTGATACATCAGGTGATTTAGTAGGGATATATGTGAACAGTATGGCCTTGATACCAGTTTTTTGTGCCATTTCTTTTAGGAAAATTACAATGGATTTTGATGTGTGACTACTAGCTTTGTCTTGATAGAGTTCCACAGATTGATGACACTTTGGGTAAGGTGATGGTATATCATTCAGAAAAATTAGGTATAAAATATGTTCCTGATAGTATTTGGAGATAATATTGGCATTTTTCAACCCTCTTTATTTTTAACTTGCTATTATATGAAATACTAGCAACAATCATGAATCCTTATAAAAACTTTCTTTCGATTTTTTGAACCATATATTTAATTTTTGTCTCTCTTTTTATGATAACAAATGGCTTTTATTTAAATGCAGCCATGATTCATCTATTGTGTCAATATTTTTTAATTTTTTCTACTTATAAACGTTTCTCATTCAGAATTCTGCGTTCAACGAAATGCTTTATAGAAAGACAATGAACATTGCGTATCTTCGGTTTAATGTTTTTATTTCATGTTCGGTTTCACATCAATGTTTATCATTTTGTTTACAGTGGACACCAAGCATTTTAATGATTTTGGAACTGTCCTTTAACTACGGGGATTTTCATTTTACATTAAACAACATACCTATGCAAAGTTTAGGATGTTCGTTTTTTCCTTGAATATTTGTTTGGAGTTTTCGTCCAACTTGAAGCTCCAATTGGATGTTTTATTTCTTTTCTTCCCTTTTGACTATATTATCTATCGCAAACCCATGAGTTCCACATCGTTTTTGGATAACGGAATATAAATACTTTTCTTCGGAAAGAGCATAAATATAGCCTTCGAACCACTGTTTTGTTAAGAACGCCATTTTGAATAAAAAAAACCATCCTAAGCCATAGGAGATAACTTTGACTTTTAAAGACATAGTGCAATTGCCGTTATTTATTTCGATACAAACGAATTTTAATACCGCTGACCAAATCGACCAAACATTTTGCGAACAACCTCTGTATATTAACAGAAAACTTTCTTACTTTCTTACATTTATTTAACTTTAGATTAATTATCTCTTCAAAATCTTCACTTTACATTTACATTATAATATGTCAATAAAAATAATAATTTCAGAAACATTATCTATCAATATTTATCAACATTTATTCATTAAGTGCGTAAAATATTCATTGTGTTTAGACAAATTATACTTTAGTGAATAATTGCTGAGTGTATTAAAAAAATTTATTTTGCAACAAACTACGAAGATTTTATTTGCCAGTAATAACATTCATTTCGTAGTTTTCTTCTAAATTTGCTTTCATGTATAAAGAATGTCATATAAATTATCACTTTTATTAAAATTTTCAATCAAACACTGAGTTTTATAGTATATCATCTTTTTGAAAAAAATTGTCACTTTATGAAATTATCTTTATTTCGACTTTATGTCTTTACTTAATAAATTAGATATATTTTATAATTATATTTTAAATTTTAGATGTTCACAGTTATAAGATTCATTTGTAGATATTTGCATTTAAGAATTCTTATCATTTACACTGAATAAAATATAATTCATTACTGATCAGTTTTTATAGCATCCAGCAGTAAAGTATATGTCAGCATAATTCCTACAGCTTCAAGTGCAGTACTTGTTTTTATAATTGTAATATCACAAACTGTCAGATATTTTCGTCATCAATTATTTGCAAAAATTTTGTGTAATATAATATTTTGTTAGAGTCAATTTCATTCAGTGTTTTTGCAGTATGTTTAAGTAGTAAATAAGCTTTGTAAACAAATGATGCACTTATGGTTTGACCTATGAAGTCCACAAAGCTTATAAAACAATTAAGAAAAATTGTGGAATCTCTAATAGCACTACTAGTTTTAGTGGATGCATGATAGTCTGTAAACCATAATATATTTTATAAGCATTATAAATGTATGAAATGCATAGGTGAAATCCCAATCGAGAATCTACAAAATTAACCACTCTTTGTAATTCAATATACATATTAGATATGCATTATAATTTATTCTATGAGAATTATGCTTTAACAGATGTCGAAAGCTGTGTATTGCATTTTCAATTTTCCCAAAGAAATTCTAACATAATAAATTGCAAATATGTTATTTGGCATAATAAATATATACGTTAAATATGAATTTAATAGCAAAAAATGTATCTAATAAATGCGTTATTTATTTCATATCCAAATGAAAATCCTTTCAAATATTTATCCTTTGAATTCATCTCACACAATAAAAGAAGCATACCTATATTCAGACTTATTACAACTAAACTCCATTTTTTAGTAATAATGGAGTTTTAGATTTACTAAATTTAGGGATAGATACTTCTTTGATTTTATGGAAAAGTTTCATCAGATCTGGTAAGGAAGAAGATAAATAAAATCGGTTTAGTAGTAGAATAACTATTATTAAAGCATGTATGCAGATCGATATGTATTGAAAATTTCTTGAATTTTTGTAATCTGATAAAAATGAAAATAATGCATGTACAGTTAGTACAATGTTAAGAATAATATTGCAAAAATTTGATGCAAAATATGATAGAAGTTTATTCTTTCCTCGGTATTTGATTTTGAATCCTTTGAATATAAGGCTAAAATGAAAAAGCTGGAATGTATAATCGTTTGAAACACTTTTTCTCTTGAAAACAATGTTTGTTTCCATTTGTGCTTCAGAGTTTGCCATAATTTTATTCATTACTACCACTGTCTGAATTTTTCATTTAACATACTTCTTTATTTTCTCAAACGTTTCGAATTTCAAAAGTTTAATATAAATATAAGTGTTTTCGTTAACATGTATGTTAAACATATTTCAAATAATTTTCTGAGTAAACCATTAAAATTTCAGTACTCAAAATATAATTTTCCGTTAAATACATATATACCGTAATAACATATATTTGTTTTGTCAATTGCTTTCACACTTCAAAAACTTGATTTGCCGAAATATCATTTGTTTACAATATTTAAAATGATATGCGCATTCTGAATTCATTAAAAATAATTTCCTCAGAACACCATTAAAATTTCAGTATGCAAAAAATCTCTTTCAATAAAACTGTGATAACATATATATGTTGTATCAAAAGCATTCACACTTTATATACTAGATTTGCCGATATTTTATGTATTTACTATATTTGAAATAATATGCACATTCTAAATTCTTTGTAAAAAATTTTCGCAGAACACCATTAAAATTTCGATATGCAAAAAATCACTTTTAGGAAAACCGTAATAACATATATTTGTTGTGTCAACAGACTTAACACTTTATAAACTTGATTTGCCGAAATATCATTTATTTTCTATATTTAAAATGATATGCACATTATGAATTCATTGTAAGTAATTTTCTCAGAGCACAATTAAAATTTCAACATGCAAAAAATCACTTTCAGGAAAACTGTGATAACATATATCTGCTGTGTCAAAAGTATTCACACTTTATATACACGATTTGCCGAAATTTTTATTTATTTTTTAAATTTCAAATAATATGCACATACTAGAAGCTTTCAATATATAAGAATGTTTAATCTCCTAAAAATTAAAGCATATGATAATGCAAACATATTTTTTTAATTATTGAATAATAATTAAATTATACAATTTTTACAACACATTTATTTTTATATTTCTTGAATATATGTCAAAGATAAATATATTTTTTCACAATTATATGATAAATAACATACAAGTAACTTCCTGTTTAAGACCATTAATGTTTGAAACTGCAATGATTTCATTTCAGACACAAAATACTGTACCAAATTCTTCACTGAAAAGTTTAAACCTACGCAAAAACAAATTAAACTGTGTTTTGTACTCAGTTTGTCAAAATGTAATTTATTTACTAAATATAAAATAATATGCACATACTGGAAGCTTTTTACTGTAAATTTAATCTCACAGGAATTCAAACATATTAATATACTAAATAGTATACAATTTTTTAATTATTGAATTTTAATTAAAATATACATTATTTTTAACACACGATAATTTTTATATTTCTTGAATATATGCAAATATAAATAATTTTTTTCACAATTAGAAGATAAATAATTTGCAAGTAACTTTCTATTTAAGACCATTAATGTTTGAAACAGCAATGATTTACTTTTAGAAACAAACTTCTGAACCAAATGCTTCATTGAAAAGTTATAAACCTACACTAATACAAATCAACAGTATTCAAAAGCACACACATTTTAATCACTTTCAGGAAAACTATGATAGAATATATTTGTTGGATCAAAAGCATTCACACTTTATATACTCGACTTGTCTAAATGTCACTTATTTACTCAATTTAAAATAATATGCATATACTGGAAGCTTTCTACTGCATATTTAATCTCCCAAAAATTCAAACATTAGCATACCATGTGTGCAATAGTATACCATTTATTTAAAATTATTAAATTATAATTAAAGTATATACATATATTTACCACATTATTATTTTATATATCTTGAATATGTTTTAATCATTAATACTCTTTTTCACAATTAGATGATAATTAACATGTAATTAACTTTCTGTTTAAGACTATGAATCTTTGAAACTGCAATGATTCACTTTCAGAAACAAAATGCTGTACCAACTACTTCACTGAAAATTTCAAACCTACACTAACGCAAAATACTCTGTATTCAAGCACTTATATATTTTTATTTTCTCTTTACAAATACGAATTTTTCAAAAGCAAATTAATTTATTAAAGTGAAAATATAAGATACATGAAAAGAAGTTATTTTTGAAATAAAGTGAAATTTCAACTTATCGATATTCATTATATTAAAAGACACTTTTATAAGTGTATTGGTGTACATAAAGGAATTGTTTTCTACTTTATATTTTCCGCAAATGACTCTGACAGAATATAGTTATTTGTTTAAGTATAATAGAATGTCAGGGTTTTCTATATTTGCAATTTTGATGTTCCTTAAAATTCAATTTCTTTGAAATTGTTCACTAATGTATTTCAACTATGTTTTAAGATGCACTCTTCTCTAAAAACACATGTATTTCCTAAAACATCATCAATTGCATTATTTTCACAGTTAGACCACAGAAAATTAATTACATGTATCAATGTGTAGAAAATTTAAACTTTTAATAAAAATTTGTAATTTAAATAAACGTAACATTTTGCGAATTGCGGAAACACATTATATTTTTAATAGCATTTTTTGAAAATTATTCAGGTAATTCTGCAGAAATTTAATTTTGTCAAATCAAATGAATGCCGAGATAGTATACTTTTGTAGTTGCAATCTTGAAGTCTAAGTATCAAAATTATAATATATTTAGATATAATACAGTTTATATTGCGGATGTTGCTACTACTATTAAAATCACCTTAAAGAATTTTTGTATTTTTAAATAAATGTTTTTTAAATATCAAAACAGTGTTTTTTTAAAATAAATTTAGTACACAAATGAACTTATATCATTGAACAAATTCGTAAAATCTGATTTTTTTAAAAATATTCATTGTTTACGAAACACTTTAAACAATTTTGAAATTAATCTTTGATGACTAATTTTTGAAAATTTAAACAAACATTATTATTATACATTAAAATAAATTTAAGCATCTGTCTTTAAATAAGCATTTTATTCAGATTATTAAATTCAGTTTTATAACTGTGGAAATAACACTGAAAAGGCCGACAATTTAAAGGGCAGATAAAAAAAATCTTCTTAATATCAACATTCAATATGTAGAACAAAGAATGCCAAAAAATTCTCAAATAGTTTAAATAATAATAATGGAAAACTAAACGAAATATATTAAAAGTAATGATCCATGTAAATTTTGAAATTTAACATTATATAATGAGACGATCAGAAGGTTTCCTATCTCAGTATGTAGAGTCTGGTTTTTCTATTCTACACAGATGCGAAAAAAACTAGTACAAATGAATAATATCGTGTAGGGTTCCCGTGATCCCGTATAAGTGCCATAAAAAGGCTCTGTATAGTTTTTTGGTTTGGTTTTCTAGTGCTATAGTCTTTTTTTTTTCAACAAGAGGGCTAATGATACCGGGACCTACTTCTAAAAGCCGTGTACTACCTGTAACCAGCCATCTACCCGAAGTCGGGTGTAGGGTGTTGAATTGCTGGTTCGGTCTGACCGTCCTGCAACAACGCGTAACGCAGGGGCCAAGTCAGCGTTAAGTCAAGCAAGCAAGCCCATAAAATTTAACGTAACAAAAGAAATATATATATATATATATATATATATATATATATATATATATATATATATATATATATATATATATATATATATATATATATATATATATATATATATATATATATATATATATATATATATATATATATATATATATATATATATATATATATATATATATATATATATATATATATATATATATATATATATATATATATATATATATATATATATATATATATATATATATATATATATATATATATATATATATATATATATATATATATATATATATATATATATATATATATATATATATATATATATATATATATATATATATATATATATATATATATATATATATATATATATATATATATATATATATATATATATATATATATATATATATATATATATATATATATATATATATATATATATATATATATATATATATATATATATATATATATATATATATATATGTGTGTGTATATATATATGTGTGTACACATATATATATATATATATATATATATATATATATATATATATATGTGTATGTGTGTGTGTGTGTGTGTGTGTGTGTAATGTATTAAAATTATTTAAATTTAATATTTCTTTAAAAACCTCCTCTCTCCCATTCTGATTCCATAAAATCTTTTTCCCAGCCTCTAAATGTCTTAATCAAAGGAGCGTTCTCGACTCTTGATTTATTTGATCCATTTTCCAAAGCTTTCTATCCTATATATGTAAATTTTACATCTATTCAACACGTTTTCCAGCAGTCGCTCGCAAATATCTCTGTGTTTTTCCCTGTAAAGATGTCCGTTTTAGCAATTCTGAAATAAAGGTTCAATTAGATTTGTTCCGTTCTCTTCAATATTGGTCGACAGCGTTTTTATATTGCTAGCTATCTTTCTTCTTACCCAGTAGCTTTGTCAAGTAAAAGTAAAAGCGCTACATAATTATTGTGACTTGAGTATATATATATATATATATATATATATATATATATATATATATATATATATATATATATATATATATATATATATATATATATATATATATATGCAGTTGACGAAAGTGCGGGGGGTACTCCGCAGGAGTCCTGCCCAAGTTAAAAGTCCGGTAGACCCGGTGTACTACATGAAACTTTCTGACATGTGAGCAGGTGTTTGCTAAGGAAACAATATCTGCACAAGGCAGTTGTGATGCCCATTTTTGAAGGGGTACTTTGACCTTTTCGGTGTGGTATTAGGTTACATTCATGGCTGCACGATGGCGCCTTGGTTAGGGGTGAGCCAGTGAACCAGGCTCCTGGCCTTATTTATCAGTACCTGGTTTTAGATTAGGCTCTCTCCCCAGAGTTCCTTGGATCTGTCAGAGGGTTTCTTAAGATGCAAGTCATGTGTCAAAGGGCAGTCGTGCAGATAGTGATTGTAGTCACCGAATGCACCGCAGACACAACCTTCCGGTGAGCTTTTCGAGACCTGGACCTGTGGAGATACAAAGGGAAAGGTCCATGGTTCGTAAGAAGGGCATTTACTGCCAAATTTCCGCTCCGTCTAAACAATTTCGCTTTTCTTAAGAACCATAAGGTACCCTGCCTGTAGTGCCTGAGTTCTTAAAACCCATTCCGAATAGATACGAGCATCCATGCAACAGTGGGATTTGAACCCACGAATACCAGTACCGAAGAACAACACCTTACCATTCGGCCAGCGCTCGGCTACGTGGCATGAACTCGACTAATGTTTGAACTAGTGCTGAAGGTAACTGACACAATGAATGTGTCATGCGCTGACTATGGCGCCACGTTAAACCTCACTTAAATCTTGATAACCTGCTATAGTAGCAGCAATAACCGATCTAACAAAAGTGTTAGATACTTGTTGTCTCATATAGGAGTTGCTCACCGCAGAAAAGATAATATATCATTAAGATATCATTTCATTTCTTCACTAGATTAAGTACAGATTTGGAAAACATCCTTTTTCTATATGAAGAAGTTTAAAACTGCCTTAAGCACTTTTCCATACTACACGAGCCTTCTACCTTTCAAGAAAATTTTTACACCTGCAATGCGTGCGGAAGGTATTTTATACTCAGGGTTAATTGTTCATTATTTCTACAGTAAATTAGTAAATATTTGAGATTTAAGTCTTTGACTGTAATCAAACTCTTCATCAAATTTCAATAATGATTTTTACTAATAGAAACTTTTATTGAAAAAGAGACAATTAATTGTTCTCCGGAGTTTCAGTGAATCTTATTAAAATTTGGTGAAAATTAAATTCTCACCAATTTAATAAATTTATATAAGTTTTTAATTCATTTTTCTTTTTACCGTCTTTCGAGATTTATAATTTCACTTATAATCATTAAACTACATCAAATTATATCATTTTGAAAAAGTTTCAGGAATGAAAATAAATAAATTCAATAAAACACTATAAAGTATGAAAACTGTTTGGTCAGCTCAAAAATAAATGCTTTTTGATGTATATTTCCTCAATATTACATATAATATATAAATCAGAGGAATAAATTAAAAAGTAAATAAAATTAGTCAGCTCAAAGGTATCATTAACAAACTAATGATTTAGAGTAAATCAAGACACAGTACTATGTTCTTTTCATAGAAAAATACACTAAACACTAAAGAAAATAATTAAATATTGCCACCTTATATATATATATATATATATATATATATATATATATATATATATATATATATATATATATATATATAATATATATATATATATATATATATATATATATATATATATATATATATATATATATATTTGTGTTTGTGTATATATATATATGTATATATATATAAAATGTATAAATATATGTATATATATGTATATATATATATTATATATATATGTGTTATATATATATATATATATAATATATATATATATATATATATATATATATATATATATATATATGATTTTATATATATATATGTATAAATATGTATTTTATATGTATATATATATGTATATATATATATATATATATATATATATATATATATATATATATATATATATATTTATATATATATATATGTATATATATATATATATATATATATATATTATATATATATATATATATATATGTATATATATATGTTATATATATATATATATATTTATATATATGTTTTGTATCATATATCTATATATATATGTGCTATATATATATATATATATATATTTATATATATATATATATATATACTTGTTTTGAGATTTAATAAAAATCAGCTATAAGTTTTATAAGACACGTGAGTTGTATAACCTGAGGGAGAAATTAATTAAACAGCTTATAAAATGGTCATGTTCTTTAATCGAATCTTACGTGGAAAGTATTACTAAATAAATAATAAAATATTAGAATCGTGATTTGGCCTGAAATTGTATGATTTATATTCACTCACTCATACACTTGCTTATTACTAAATGTATATTAAATATGATAGATACAAATTTATTTCCATATTAGAAGCAGTAAATCATCTTACATAATGTCACTTTTCAAAATTGTGATATTATATAATTTAATTCATTAGTTAATTTGTCCTTTTATTTTTTCACTTTAAAGCCTTTTTATTCATACTTTCATCACATCTACAATTATAAGCTGTAATTTATATAATACACGAATATGTTGTTTTCAATCACGAAAATAACTTTTTTGAGATTTTAATAAATAATCAGAAGATATAAAGAATGTGATCAAAATGTCAGTATATATCAGACGAGTAATTTAATTAGTTGTTACATCACTATCATCAAGATTTATATCAAGTAACAGCAAAGAATATTACAACAGTGTGCCCAGTAAATCGAATATGGTACTTCTTTTGACAATCGCTATACCCCATATTGCCATGCATACTTCTTCGTCGATGATTCCCAAAAACCTGTTCTGTGAAGACATGTTTTACGCATTGCATAGCTTCAGTTTACATTTTACGAGTAATTAATTTGTTGATACTTCACTACCCTCAGGATCTATAACACGTAATAGCAAATAATATGATAGCAGTGAGCCCAGTAATTCGAGTATGATAGTTCTTTTGATAATCATAATACCTCATATTGCCTTGCAGACTTCCTCGTCGATAATTTGCAAAAATCTCTTGTGTGAAAACATGTTTTTCGCATTGCATAGTGTCAGTTTACATCAGTCGAGTAATTAGTTGGTTGTTACATCACTACCATCAGGATTTATAGCACGTAATAGCAAAGAATATGATAACAGCGTGCCTAGCAAATCAAATATGGTACTTCTTTTGATAATCGTAATACCCCATATTGTCATGCAGACTTCCTCGTCGATAATTCGCAAAAATCTGTTGTGGGAAGATATGTTTTTGGCATTGCATATTTTCAGTTTATTTGCTTCCCTTTTCAGTAACAAGTATGCTTCGTATACAAATGACGCACTCACAGTTTCAGCCAAGAAGTTTGCAAAACTCAGCAACCAACCAAGAATTACTATCAGATCCTTCAAAAAATTACTATGTGTTTTTCTGCTGATGATGTTGTCCAAACTAGAGAATATCGCGTAAGCACTGTATAAGAAGGAAATAAATATTGGAATTCCTAGATGAGAGTCCACAGATTTGAATGTACTTCTTATGTAAATGTACATATCCGTCAACTCATCATGAGAATATTTATGTTTTCTTTTCAAAATTTGTCGAAATTTATGCAGAATAGTCACCATATCGCAGCAGATTATAGTAAAATACGCAGCTATTGCTGTGAATGGCATATAGATAAGGACATTCGTAAAGAAAGAAAATAGAAATGCAATAGAATATTTAGCTATGACACCATGTTCAAATTCTAATGAATTAGTTCTCATAAAATCATCACTTGTCATTGCTTTTATCACAGTTATCGACAAAGATATGTTTAACAATATAACAACAACAATCCAAACTTTTATCAAAACTGGGGTTCTATTTTGTTTCTGTACACTACACAAAATATAATGCACTTTATTATATAGCTTACAGAGCTCTTCCAGGAATATGCATAAATAAAAACGGTTCATGAAAAGTATAATCTGCATAAAGGCATGGACTGCAGAAGTTACGAAATTACTCTTATCTATCAAACCGGATAAGAATGTAATGACTTGGAAAGTCAGCAATATGATATTGAAAGTAATATTACAAATATTTAACGATAAAAAGGAAAACAGCTTATTATTACCTCCATACTGAATGGCAAAACCTTTGAATATCGCACTTATATAAAATAAGTACAGGAAATATTTAGCTTTATTCTTCATAATGGTGAAAGGACTCAGCACCAGCACGTTAGATTTTACCATAATAAATTCACAGGATATAAGTACTATATAAATAACTTGATACCAACTCAATTTAACTCTTAATATTTTGTTATATTCTCAATACACTGTGAGATTAACAATCTTGTATAAAACTTCACTTCAAAAAAAGTTGACATGTGATTCTAGTAAAGCTAAAATAAAATTATTAAATTTCAGATGTCATATACAATAGCCGTACTTACCAGAACTTGGCAGCATTTATTGATACATTCATTGAGTTTTATACAATTATTACTTATTTCCCAATAAGTTATCATTGGATGTCACTCACAAATATCAACTGGTAAATATTTACGAAAAATTTCATTTTAAGGCTCATTCATTACTTTAATGGGTTTGGAAAATTACTTGGAATAATGTGTTTTTCTTTTAATATTTTATGTTTGCTTTTTACATTGTTTAAAAATAAATATTATGACATTGATTTTCTATGTCATATCAGATATTATTTCAAAGTTTACCGCTTAGAATGTTTGATATAATGATATTAGATCTTTTGTGATAATATCTGATACCACATTATGAATGGACAACTTTTAAATTTATGACAGCATAATGGAAATACAAGAAAATGACAGACGTTCAATCTTTCAATACGTCCTTATTGGTATACATTGGACTCCACTTAATAAAGATCAGTTTGGGACACCATAATTTTAATAATAATAACCGATTGATATTATTAAACTTTATTGCAAAATTATATCAATTTATGCCCAGTTTAATCATACGTACTAAATTTCAAAATAAAATGAAAATCTCAACTTATAGTTATGCACTGTATATTAGCCTTTAAAACATAAGAATTGTATACATATCATTTGTAGATATCGAAGACTGCTCTTGAGTCGTCGTTGGTCCTAAAAAACAATATGAAATTGATTTTCCTGTTTCCCGTGTCACTCCTAAAAATGTCTATCCAGCAAGCTGAAGGGCCGAATTATGGCCGAATGGTTAGGGTGCTGGCCTTCGGAACCGGAGTTCGTGGTTTCGAATCCCACTATGGCATGGGTGTTCGTAGCCGTTCGGAATCGGCTTTAAACAGTAGGTCCCGGTCTCATTAGCAATCGTGTTGCCAAAATTAGACCGTAGCACTCCAAAACTAAGCCAAAACCAAACCAGGAACAAGCGGATACCAGCAGCGTTCACCCCCTTCTCTCCTCTAGTAACAACCTTGTCCTTTAAAGAAATCCGACTGCCCCTGGAGAAAAAAAAAGCAGAGGTCCCTTCAGGAACGGAGGGGTCAGAATTCCCGCTAATCCAACGTACTTTTCTATTGATTGGGAGAAGTCCAAAGTTTCTTTCTCGTTCAGACCGGTTCTGGTCTGATGGCTCAGGGGAAGATGTAAATCAAGGGTTGAAACAAGAAGCGAATTTAACTTGTTGTTACAAATATCAAATTGCTACTTTATTAAGTCATAATATGTATCCAGTTTGATAGATGAGAATTATTTCGTAACGTATGCCCTCCATGTCTTTTTGCATATTATACGTGTCATAAACCGTTTTTTATGAATTTTTCTAGCAGAGCTCCTTAAATTATATAATAAAGTGCATTATATTTTATTTTGATTAACAGCAATTAAGTATGAAATAACAATTGCTATGTATAGATGCCAATCAGATGCAATTTAATCTTTTACAAGCCTAATTCAGATCCAGATATATATTCTTTTTTTTTTTTTTTTGCATGTCTTGCCTTCTAATGCTTCAGCTAAGGTATGTCAGTCATTTAATTGTGAAAAACAACTCTTTTATGATTTTCATGATGTTCCCAATAGGGAACATTTGCCACTTCTGACTATACACTGAATTCACTATTTGAGTAGAATGGTGAATATATTAAATATTAAATAATAATAAAAATAATTAGAATCAATTTAAAATTAATTTTTAAATTAAAAGACATATGTCAATAAAGTTTAAAACTTATAAATTTAAATGAAAACAACATTTTCTTAAACAAACATAAAATCATGAATTTATACCTTTATGCCATGATATATTGGAAATCAATGGATATGCAATTTTTTCTTACACTCATTGCAAGCTAATCTTGCATTTAATGTACACTGTGCTCATCTACCTTGTGTTGTTTGTACAAGAAAATGGCCATCGTTTTTCTCTGTGATATAGGGAGGTAAATTTTGAGTCCAGGTTGAGGCCTAACTTTCCTTGGTGCAATTCTTAGAAGAGCGCTTGTAACAGCAATCTGAGTGACCGAACGATGACGGAATGGTTAGGTTGCTGGAATTCGGAACCGGAGTTTGTGGGTTCGTATCCCACTAT
This sequence comes from Pardosa pseudoannulata, assembly GCA_032207245.1. Taxonomy (NCBI): domain Eukaryota; kingdom Metazoa; phylum Arthropoda; class Arachnida; order Araneae; family Lycosidae; genus Pardosa; species Pardosa pseudoannulata. The sequence goes on along the minus strand of CM063500.1, from coordinate 29,371,588 downwards.
TGCATGTGTGTTCGTAGCCGTTCGGAATCGTCTTTAAACAGTAGGTCCCGGTCTCATTAGCAATCGTGTTGCCAAAAGTAGACCGTAGCACTGCAAAACTAAGCGAAAACCAAACCAGGAAGAAGCGGATACCAGCAGCCTTCATCCTCTTCTCTCCTCTAGTAACAACCTTGTCCTTTAAAGAAATCCCACTGCCCCTGGAGAAAAAAAAGCAGAGATCCCTTCAGGAACGGAAGGGTCAGAATTCGCGCTAATCCAACGGACTCTTCATTTGACTGGGAGAAGTCCAATGTTTTTTTCTCGTTCAGACCGGTTCTGGTCTGATGGCTCAGGGGAAGATGCAAATCAAGCGTTGAAACAAAAACCGAATGTAACTTATTGTTACAAATATCAAATTGCTACTTTATTAAGTCATAATATGTGTATCCAGTTTGATAGATGAGAATTATTTCGTAACTTATGCCCTCCATGTCTTTTTGCATATTATACGTTTCATAAACCGTTTTTTATGAATTTTTCTAGCAGAGCTCCTTACATTATATAATAAAGTACATGATATTTTATTTTGATTAACAGCAAAATAAGTATGATATAATAATTGCTATGTTTAGATGTCAATCAGATGCCATTTTACCTTTTACAGGCCGAATTCAGATACATATATGTTTCAATTTTTTTTTTGCATATTTTGCCTTCTAATACTTCACTTAAGTTAGTCATTTAATTGTGGAAAAAAATTCTTTTACTATTTTCATAATGTTCCCAATTGGGAACATTGGCCACTTCTGACTATTCACTGGATTCACTATTTGAGTAGAATGATGCATATATTAAATATTAAATAATAAGAAAAGTAATTAGGATGAATTTAAAATTAATTTTGAAATTTAAGGACAGATATTAATAAAGTTTAAAAATTATAAATTTAAATGAAAACAACATTTTCTTAAACAAATATAAAATCATGAGTTTATACCTTTATGCATTGATATATTTGAAATCAATGGATATGAAATTTTTCCTTCAACTCATTGCAAGCTAATCTTGCATTTAATGTGCACTGTGCATATCTACAATATGTTATTTATACAAGAAAATGTCCATCCCTTTGTCTCTGTGATATAGGGCGGTAAACGTTGAGTCCAGGTTTAGGCCTATCTTTCCTCGGCGCAATTCTTAGAAGAGCGCTTGTAACTTGTTCACAGGCAAAATACATTTAACACCTTTCAAAATAATATCTGAGAAGCAAATGCACTAGACTGCTAATAGAATTGAAATGTACTTTCTTAACATTAGGGAATTCTCCTTCATTTCCTACCTCTTTCAAGAAATGCTCTCCGTAGAGGAAATTATACGGTAGAGTATAGCGGCAACAGTCCATTGTTCCCAATTGGGAACATCAATAATTAATAAATTATTCCAGGTGCGTTTCTGATTATTAATGCCGAATTTCATATTTCTTTAAATAAATTAAAGTTATTTTAAGGATACCAATCGGATTTTAGAAGCATTAGATTTTATTTTTTTACATTAATGTCAATTTTTAATACGTGCTATATAGAAAATGATAACAAGGGTAATTTTTATGATTTTTTATACATTTTTCTATTAATCGTAGAAATATAGCTTTTATTTTAAAAAATCGAGTAGTCCTTTTACTACATTTGCTAATATTTTTGTATCAATATTGATGAAATATAATTTTAAATAATTTTATTAATATTATGTTCCCTTTTGGGAACAATGGACTGTAAAATGTTAATACTGCTAATTTCATCCAAACTATCTCAGCCACAGAAGATCAAAATGTTACCCTATTCAATCTAGCATGAAGTATCAGACCAACTTACAGAAATGTGTACTAAATTACTCAATATTTTTCTTCTAAACTTTACATATATAAAATAATATTTCACTGTAAATCAAATTAGGCATTTAATATAAACTATTAACTGTCTCTTAGCTTCTTTAATAAATACACTTTGATATTTAGCTTCCTAGAGTTTTAAAAATTAATTTCTAGTACTGGAAACCGAATCTAAAATTCAAATATTCTAGGAATAATAACGTGGATATTTAAGGATATAATACTATCTTGTAAACAACATTTGATTAAAAAATGTATTTTCATATAAAGTGCTGTTCTATTTTTGGTAATATAAATAAAAAATTTTTTAAATTGCATCTTACACTATAGCTTTATGAAAGTGAAGATATACATGAGAAACTTGAATTCGCCATCTGTTACTTACGACTGTTTACATAAATGTACTGACGAGCAAACGAAACTTTTGAAGATCATGAACAAATATTATAGCTATATTACAAAGTGTTATTTTCTGAAAACACTTTAGAAATCCTTCTATGTTGGAGAAAAAATAAGAACTGCTGAAAAAATATATTAGGATTTCTCTTACATAATGCTCCAAATAAAACTAAAGTTAAGACTTTAAAACTAATAAATCCAAAACTTTTAATGGGAAACATATATTATATTTATATATTAAGGATAAACGTCTATCTTTAAAACTGAAATATATACTACGAATTTGTGAAGAATATTAAAATTACTTTCCTACATTTTTATCTTAAAAGATAAACAATTGAATTTTACTATATACGCTTTCATTACTTTTTAATTTACATTCATGTTCGTATTTCTGTAATAGTAATTTTATGGCAAGATTATTATTTTGTTGCACTCACTGTTTCTATGATTTAATTGGACAACTAGAACGAATGCGATTAAGAATATAGAAAAATGAGACAAAATGAGAATACTGTTATATGATAAAATATGTAAAAAATAAAATTTCAACTGAAAATTTTTCATCTGAAAAAAATGATTAAATGCCTGATTTAAGTAAATTTTATCACTTACATTCGACAGAAATATAAGTTTCTTATAAAATTATTATTTTGGTTAGTTTTAATAGCTTTTAACACATTGTGTGCCGGTATATGTCTCAGTTGAATTGTACCGGAGCTGGAGTTTTGAGCGTAAATTTAATTATTCAGTTAAATCTTAATAGATCGAAAATTATTTAATTTTTAACCAACTTTTCGTATTTTATATTGAAATATATAAACAAATATATATATATATATATATATATATATATATATATATTATATATATATATATATATATATATATATATATATATATATATTTATATATATATATATATATATATATATATATATATGTATATATATATATATATATATATATATAATATATATATATATATATATATATATATATATATATATATATATATATATATATATATATATATATATATATATATATATATATATATATATATATATATATATATATATATATATATATATATGTGTGTGTGTATATATATATATATATATGTATATGTGTATATATATATATATATACATCTACATATATATATATATGTTACGGCCAAAGCCCGAAGTTTGGCCAGTTCCCGAATTGGCCGGCCAAAGCGCACATTGGCCGGGGCATTTGGCCAATGTGCGATGTACTGGAAATGAATAGCGTGTATGCGACTTTGGCCGGCCACTTCCCGAAGTGCCCGGAACTCTCCCTGGCTAATGTTCGATGTGCTGAAGCAAGACAGGAGGTGCAGCTGTAGATTCCAGTGGGATGACGGCATGCACATGATAGCAAGGACAGTGTGTTATATTTTCAGTGTATCTGGCATCCAAGTACCGAATCTGGTTACGCGTTATTCTTTACGGGCCAGTCAACTGAATAGTTTCGATTGCGAGTTAGTGTGCTTTCCCCGGATAGGTAATCCCTTTCAATATTCGTTTGTTTTTTCGCTATACTATTTATAAAACTCAGTTTCAAGAATTTGTACATGATTACAAATTTATGATTTAATACTATTATTACTATATTTACAGTATTAGTACTTTAAAGTTTCACCTAAAACTTGTACATTAACTGCTAAACCACGAAAGGGATTGCCACGTGATTTGAGAGTATCGAATTGTTTTTCTACAGATTTTTTCCCATGGCTTCTCCTGACGGAACTAGTATGCTGGACTTTTGATATGAGAACCGTGCTCTTAAGTAAATTAAATATATTGCTGCAAGGAAAAGCAGATAATAGCTGTATCCTCAGCAAAGACAAGTACTATAGTTTCATAGAGGACGCTAAAAAGGCTAAATCAAAGCAGAAAAAAGAAAATGTTGACTATCGTCGATGAATAATATATGATGTTATTAAGGTTGACTGAAAAGAAAAACTTATTGTGCCAGTAACAGAAGACAATAGCGTTATTTTGTATCATGTTCACACAGAAGCGTTATTCGACTTGCTACATAATACTCGAAAATGGAACATGGAGGTCGCACAAGGATGGAGAAGGAGCTGCAAACTACGTACAAAATGTCACCAAAGAAATCATTACATTGTATCTCCGCTTATGCAAAAAACAGTGTCAGACCAAATTGTCTAATCCTAAGAAAGGTCTAGTTTCTATACCTTTAATATTTAAATAATTTAACTCAAGATGCCAAGTAGATCTTATGGACATCCAAAGAAACCGAGACAGCTAATTCAAGTTTATACTCAATTACCAGGATCATTTAACAAAGTTCATATTATTGCGAGCTCTGAAAAGCTCTGAAAGTTTACATTTTGAAAGAGAAACGACTTACATTGGCATCCTAATGCACAGAGGAAAAATCATTACGAACCCTTGCCTCTTCACAATCAGTGACCGGCGGCCAAGGCTGCACTCGATGCAGTTGCACTACTAAGTGCTCAACAAATTGCTGCAGATGTAAAAATAACAAAATGCTGTGTAATTCGAAATGTCATAAAAGTTCATCTTGTTGTGACAAGTGATGATACCGATAGTTTTCTGTAATAAACTAATTCAGTAGATAATGTAATTATCTTTTCGTTTGTATGTTTTCTCTAAGGGAGAGGAAATTTTCATAAGAGACCAGGAGGTTTCTGATAATGTGAGATCCTTACTCACTAAAACTTCTAACTTCAAACTACAGCCCATCTAGGGCCACCGTAGCTCCTTGGCCTTTGTTCCGAAGGACGATCCTAGGCGCCTAAGACGGGCAGATTCATCGGAAATCTCCTCTGTGGCAGCTATAATGGGATTATCATTAGCATTACGGTATACAAATACCCAAAATTTGCTTATGACCTTCTTCTTCTGACTTTGGCCGATCGTCCCATGCCACTTCCCGCATTGGCCGGCCAAACCCCGAAATCAAGGAAAGATCGGACATTGGCCAGTCATTGTGAGGTGATATTGGCTATTTCGCGATTTGGCCGGCCAATTCGGGAACTGGCCAACTTCGGGCTTTGGCCGTAACATATATATATATATATATATATATATATATATATATATATATATATGCATATATATATATATACATATAATATATGTATGTATATATATTTATATATATATATATATATATATATATATATACATATATATATATATATATATATATATATATATATATATATATATATATATATATATATATATATATATATATATATGTATATATATATATATATATATATATATATGTATATATATATATGTATATATATATATGTATATATATATATATATATATATATATATATATATATATATATATATATATATATATATATATATATATATATATATATATAATTATACATATATATATGTATAATACCATTTCCGCAAGGTAAATAAAAATTTAATTTTAAAACTAAATTGATTTTGTAATCGACCTTCCCGTTCTGTGGGTCGACATCGACTGATGCAAAAACTAGCTTTTATTTAAATAATTATTTCCAGAATTTATGCAGTAGACACGAACATTCACCTTCGATTTCCTGTATATACCATTATTTTGCACCCACAAACAAACCATGTTGTTATATTAACTCGTACTAGTACGTGACTCGCCCTCAAAGTATTAATCGTCAGAATACGTAGTAGTACGTGTTCGTCATACAATGTATTAATAAACAGCTTATTTAATATTTGTACTTTCTAACTAAATACTGTATATGAAAATTATAATTTAGGTAATTGTGTGATTATATAGGGCAATAATATAGATAATTGCTTGGTAAAGTCTGAATATTAAACGTTACATTACCTAACTGTAAATGTAAATAGTTTATTGATAATTCACTCTCTTTGGTTTCAACCTCTCCAAATGGACAAATACAATAAAAGCAATAAAAATAGTGAAAAATAAGAAAATGCGTTATTTAAAAAGCTGTAATCTATGATATTTTTCTAATAAATTTTTCAGATGAATATAATTAAATTGATGTATGGGGAGCTTCCAGAAAGTAAGTTTCCCTATTTAAAAGAAAAAAAGAACTCACACTTTTACGGATATATTTATTGGCAACAAGTACAGTAATGTTTCAGCTATTTTTCAACATAACCACCAAGAGAATTGAGACACTTGTCGTATTGTGGGATCAACTTTTGTATATGTATGTCGTAGAACTCTGTCGCCTTTGAATGGAACTTAACCTTCCTGTCCCAGAACACCGTGCAAATCCCTTTACGTACCGACAGTATCTGTTTGAATTTGGTCCTGACCAAAGATCCACTATGATGCCAATGCTTTGACTGCTGCTTGGTTTCCGGGGTAAAGTGCGAAATCCAAGTCTCATTGCCCGTGACGATCTTTTCGAGTAACTCGTTACGTCGACCGTAGCAGAAATGTCAGTGCTGTTCCTAAACGTTGAATTTTGTGTTCGGATGGCAATTTCAGCTCATAGAACTGACATAGCTGACAATGAATTTCAATTGGCGCAATGCCTTGTGCATTCAAGATCACCAACCGAACCTTGCAGACGGCAGGAGAAGGAATTAGTTTCCATTTCGGACCACTGCTATGACGCTATTGGCACGAATCGGGACTTATCCAGCTGGCATATGATTAATACGTCATAGATATGTTACTCACGCGCAATTGACAATGCTAATTATGTTTACTTTAAAGGGGAAAACATCGAGAAACTTACTTCCGGATGCACCTCGGATTATTTATATAACGTTGAACTCGTACATAAGGCACAATTATATTATTTATAATTATATTAATCATTATATGCGAATGATGGTAGTTATATAAGTGTTATACAGTTTCAGTGGAAAATATTACATTGGCTTTTAAATTTAATTTTATTAATTTTATTTTAAATTTATTTAGTAGTATGAATGCCCTATTAAAAACAGCTGTAATGTATGAAAAATATAAAAGTCCCCGATTAAAAAAAAAGCTGTAACGTATGAAATTTTTCTACTAAAATTTCAGATGTATATAGTTAAAATTATGTATTATTTATAGAACTTTGAACTCGTACATACGGCACAATTAAATTATTTATAAATTATATTAATCATTACTTGCGGATGATGGAAGGACATATTTGTAATGCAGCTTTAGTCGGAAATATTACATTTTCTTTTGAATTTCACATTTTGCAATTTTATTCAGCAATATAAAGAGCCCTTTTAAAAAAAGCTGTAATATATGAAAAATATAAACGAACCCTAATAAAAAAAAAAGCTGTAAAGTATGAAATTTTTTCTAATAAATTTTTCAGATGAACATAATTAAATTTATTCATTATGTATAGAACTTTTAACTCGCATTAAGTCATAATTAAATTATGTATAAATTATAATAATCATTATGTGTATTATGTGTAATGCAGTTTCCGTCGAAAATATTGCATTGCCTTTTAATTTTCACTTTTTGACATTTTATTTAGTAATATAAAGTGCCCTATTAAAAAAAGCTGTAATGTATGATATTTTTCTAATAAAATTTTCAGATGAACATACTTAAATTGATGCATGATTTATAGAACTTTTAATTTGTACATACGGAACAATTAAATTATGTATAAATTATATTAATCATTAATTATGAATGAAGGTAGATACATATGGGTAATGCAGTTTTAGTCGAAAATATTACATTGGCTTTTAAATTTCACTTTTTGGCATTTTATTTAGTAATATAAAGTGCCCTATTAAAAAAGTTCTAACTTGTGAAAATTATAAAATTGCCCTATTAAAAAATTTGTAATGTATGAAATTTTTCTAATGAGCTCCACAATAAATGAGTGAATAATGAGTTCTAATTAGATATAAAATGCATCATTCTCAACAGCTTTATGAAAGTAAGAGAAACTTGAGATGACAATCTTATACCTAATACTGCTTTTATTATTGTACTGCCGAGTAAATGACACTTTCTAAAATCAAGAACAAATATTGTATGAATATAACTTTATATTGATATAATTTTGGCAGATGCGTAAGGTATATTTCAAATAGAAAGATTATAAAATAATTCAGAAGAGTACTGAAAGAATAAAGATGACTATGGTGTATAGATAGAAATAATCTCATACATAACTATGATATTATTCAATTTTTGATAAGTGATGTCCTATTTCAATAACGCAGATTGCATCATTCGCTACAGCTTTACGAACGTGGGAGAAACCGGAGATCTCCATTTGATACCTGTGACTGCTTTTATTATTTTACTGAGTAGTAAATATTTTTTCTAAAATCAAGAACGAATATTATATTGCTATAGTTTAATATTGATATAATATTGATATAATTTTAATAGATGTATAAGGTAAATTTCAAATATAAATATTAAAAAATAATACAGAATAGCACTTAAAGAATAAATATGGCGATGCTGTATAGGTACAAATATTTTCATACATAACTATGATATTATACAATTTTTGATACGTGATGTCCTATATCACTAACTCAAATTGTATCATATATATATATATATATATATATATATATATATATATATATATATATATATATATATATATATATATATATATATATATATATATATATATATATATATATATATATCTATTGTATTACTTCATTTCCTTGTATATATATATATATATATATATATATATATATATATATATATATATATATATATATATATATATATATATATATATAAATAAATATATATATATATAAATATAAAGAGAGAGAGAAAGAGAGAAATCAAACAAATAAATAGTTTTATTGCTAAGAAAAAAAAACATGGTCAATTTTTTACAGTGTATCTATTTTGAAATTACGTATAGTATCTGTTTGTTGTAGTTACCAATTCATTTATTTAAACATTTAAAGGACACAAAAAGGTTTTTTCGTGCATGTTGCAATGAAACATTTTTTATCCCTGAATAATCATACTTTAGGTACAGATTTCTCCTTGTCATCCAGTTACATTATTGTTTTGAAATTTTTTTCAGTAAAGTATGAAATGATGAGCAAAAGTATACAAGTAGCAGCAAGAAATATACCCAAATGATGTGACAAATGATGACAAATGATGACACACAATCGATAATGTTACAATTGATTTTAATTAAAATTATGAATGATTCCATTCACTCTTTAAAATATTCTAAAACCATCCTTCGTCTTATGTTGGTTAAGAAGGTGCATCAAAATTATCCCGAATCAAAACCACATATAGAGATGAAAATTCACAAATGATGCATTGAATGCTTGACATAAAGATCTAATTTTTGCCTAAAGATCTATAGTATGATATTTAGAAAATTTTATGTTACAATAGATGAGAAAATTAATTTGTGAGTATTATTGAGGAGCTGTATCTCAGTTGGCAAAGGTTCGTAACTGAAAAGTTGTGGGTTTGAGGTTGGAGCCGACGTTGATCAAGTAAAATATGTTCAAGTTCAGTATGTCCTTTAAGTCCTCAAACGATACCTCTGAGTGTGTCAGACCAAACCGATGAGTCTTCCTCTGGGCCCTTACTTCTATATTATGACAAAACACTTCAGCTAACTGTTCTTTTACACTAGTGGTTACCGTTAAACGAAATGCGCAATCTTTATGTCACCTCAACTATGGCCAATTGTCCACTACGTCCTGAGGATGATCTTGGACATTGTTTGATGGGTTCCATCCACACACTGGTTCACTAAATGATCCGAGTGGGTGGATACGTACATAGGGTGAACATTGCACTTTATTTGCACATCTGGCTGTCTTTGATCTTTGGAAAAAACCTCTTTCATAACCATTCTCTGCCAAGGTCATTTTATCTTCAGTCATCGTCGTCCTTGATAAGCCAGACCCCTTCCAGAGAGTGGTAATGGCTTGCAGTGGACCATAGTGTGGAGGGGCCTTTATAATTAATTAGTATGTCCATTGTCCCCTCGCTTGGCCTGTCCAAGTTTAATTGGCAACAAAAAACAACAATAAATATATAAAATAGTTATTTTTGAATTACGTTTACGTACAAAGACGTTCCTTAGAAATGGTAACTTTCAGTTTATATCATTTCAAAACTAAAATTTCTAGAATAATATCATTTCAAATAATTTAAAATATTAAAATATACTTTTTTACTACATTTTAAATCACATCAGAAAATTTGACTATTATTTGCTTCTTTAGTAGATATTTGAATTTAATCAATAAGCTAATTCAAACTTGAAAAATATTCAGTAATTATGATTCATCAATTTTTATAGCATCTAAGAGAAGAGTATAAGTTAGCATAATCCCCGAAGCTTCAAGCACAGTACTTGTTTTAATAACTGTAATATCCCAAACTGACAGACAGATTTCGTCATCAATTATTTGTAGAAATTTTGTGTAAGACAACATTTTGTTGGGCTTGTTTTCATTCATTTCTTTTGTTTTATGTTTGAGTAGTAAATAAGCTTTATAAACAAATGATGCACTTATTGTTACACCTAAGAAGTTCACAAAGCTTATAAAGCAATTAAGAAAAATTGTGATCTGAATAAGAGTACTACTAATTTTACGTGGATGCATGATGTTTTGTAAACCAAAATATATCTTATAAGCATTATAAATGTATGAAATGAATATGTGAAATCCCAATCGGGAATCAACAAAACTAACCATGCTCTTTAATTCAATATAGATATTAGATAGCGCATTGTAATTTCCTTTAAGAGAATTATGCATTAACATATGTCGAAAACTGTGTACTGCATTTTCAATCTCCCAAGAAATTCTAACATAATAAATTGCAAATATACTAATTGGCATAATAAGTGTATTTGTTAAAAATGAATATGCAAAAGCAAATATATATCTAAGAAATGCGTTATGCACTTCGTATCCAAATATTAAGCCTTTCATATATGTATCTGTGTTTATGTCACACATTAAAATAATCATACTTATATTTAGACTGGTTACAACTAAACTCCAGATGTTTACTAATACTGGCATTTTAGATTTCTTTAATTTCGGTAAAGATACTTCTTCAACTTTACGGAAAAGGGACATTATATCTGGTAAAGATGAGCATAAATAAAAGCGATATAGAAGAAGCATAGCTATTATAAATGTTCTCGTATAGATTCTTAAAGGTGAAATATCATTTACTTTTTTTATTTCTCGTGAAAGTAAAAGTAAGTAAAAAACTACTAATACAAAATTTGTAATAATATTGCAAATATTTGACAAAATGTATGCTACAAGTTTATTATATCCTCGGTATTTTATCTTGTGTCCTTTGAATATTAGGCTAAAATGAAATAAGTGATATATAAGTTCGTTAAAATTAAATTTTCTCATGCCTTTGTGGGTTGTCATTTGGTCTTTTGAGTTTAACATAACATTATTCATTCAATAAAATTCTTTGGTACTTGAAAACTTTTACGTAGATTATTTTACGTAGAATCACTAATTATCTATGTTAAAGGACATCCCGTTCTATAACAGCCAATTGGAAAATAAAATTGTGCTCTTCCATATCAAATTAAAGAGGTATTTTTCACGAGTTTAGATGTTTGATGCTCCATGAATTTGTCCTTTTAATATAAACATATTTGTTAACATTTATGTAGAAACAAATTGGTGTTCTGTGTTACAGAAATTATTTAAATTTTCTATCTTCTTTATGCATAAAGAACTTCATTTTACTGAATTAAATAAATTACATATGCCATAAGCTGCATATTTGATTTTCAATTTCAAAAGAAATTTTAGTATAATATAATGAAATTAAGTTGCACACCAAGTATATTTTTAAATAATTTAAATTTTATCTAATTCCTTTAATCTAATACTTCATTTATAAACTTCATTTATATGATATATTTCAGACGTAAAAAATTCCTTTCTTAAGTAGATGCATATCTATATGATAATAACAATATAATATCTTAGATCTTTAAGGTTTCAAAGCTGGAAATTTCTTTAAAAATTGGAAATTCTTAAAAAATTTCAATTTTCAATTTTTTTCATGGGTAAAGTACTTCAATTTACTAAATTAAATAAATTACATATGGCATAATCTTCGTATTTGATTTTCAATTTCCAAAGAAAATTTAGTACAATATAATAAAAATAAGTTGCACAACAAGGATATTTTTAAATCATTGAGATATCCCTTATTACTTTGATCTAATATTTCATTTCTATGCTTAAACGAATGTTTTCACAATTCAAGAATATATTTCAGACAGAAAAAAAATTATTTCACAATTAGATGAAAATTACGTAATATCTATATGATAATAACAATATAATATTTTAAATCAGTAAGGTTTCGAATTGGATATTATCTCTCTTAGGAAAAAAATACTGAACCGAAAGTTTCACTGTGTATATCAATATTATACTAAAACCGATTTATCTGTGTTCAAGAACCTCTACGTTTTTAATCTTCTCTTAACAAAAATCAATTTCTTAAAAGGAAGTTAATTTATCAAAGTATATATGTACGGCAGATGAAAGAGAGCATTTATGTAAAATTACAACTTACCGATATTCATTATATTAACTGCCTTTGTAGATATGAATTGATTATTATAATTAATTTTGTTCTGTACTTTATTGTTATTACATACTGCGCTTTTTAGCAAATGGTTTCCACAGACAAGTAATTTATATAAATACGATATAATGTAAGGGTTTACTTTACATCTATTTGTGTGTTCTTTAGTGCTGAATTTAATTAATATTGATTACTTTTGTATTTTCTATATGCTAAAGTATATATTCCTATCTAACAATGCATCTGTTTCATAAAAATTTAATTTCATTATTTTCACAGTTTGCATAAAGAAGATTAAAAAATGTTAGGATGAATAAAAATTGGGATTTTATGATATTTTTGTTATATAAAAAAAACGAATTATTTTTTATAATGTAAAGTACCGAAATACATTAAAGTTTGAAAAAAAACTCAAAAGAAAATCGAGATACTTTCCAAAATTATTCTCAAAGCTTTTGTTGTCATATCTGATGATTAATGAAATCGTAGAGCATTTTAATTTTAAAACATTTCAACTGATGCAACCGTTAGAAGAAAAGAGGACACATGTTCATTTGCACCTTGACTGAGAAATTGAGAATTTTAGAGGCCGAGTCATGATGGTAGATTTAAGTCTAAACCCTGGAAGTTTAAAATCAGTCAGATGTAGTTGAGCAGAACGTGACAGTTCGTTTTTGAATTTATATCTTAAATGTGCCTTGGTAGCACAGTCGGCAAAGGGAACGATCTCGTAAGTAAGAGATTTCGAGTTCAGGATCAGAGTAGGCCTAAGTGCCGGAGATTTCGTTAAAGGTGACTGGGACATGTAAAATAGGTTCGTGGTCACTGTGAGAGTACAGCTATGATTGATATAAGGTTTGCGAAACTTTTTGCCGAACTCACACGCTTGCCGATCTCACACGTTGTGGGTTGAATGCCCAAGTTTTTTTCGCCACTACAGGAAGCGTGTGGTGTGGCCAGTGAAAATAATTGCACTTAAACTTCACCAAGTTTTGGAGAATTTATCTCCAGGAGGCGATTCATGACCATCCTTGGAGTCCAGGTCCTTCTGGGCAGAGCCGGGAAAGGACGCATTGTAAAAAGGACAATGGAACAACGAACACATCAGCACAGTATAATGGAAAAAGTATAGGGTTTCCAGGGTAGAAAGAAGGAAGGAAAATAATGCAACGTTCTCTTGGACATTGGAAATTTTTTTTTTCAGGCGTAGCACGTGGATTTCTTCTTTAAATTTTAATTTTTTAAAAATATTTTTTGCATATTTACTTGTCATTTGTTCTATATTTGAACATTGTAATATAGATCAGTGTTATTTTACTATAATTAAAGACGATATAAAGCAACTTTGGGTTATAAATGTCTTTGAAATATCAACAGCAATGTACTACACTACAACAGTCACAATATCCTTTAAGTTCTCAATCAACAGCTCTGGGGTGGCAGGTCTAGTCTATTGCTCTTCTGCTTGGTTCCTCCTTCAAAATTACGAGGACCTACTTGGGCGAAGTTGTTCTTTCACCTTAATGATGCTCGTCAAAATGAAAGGCCCAACTTTTGGCCTTAATACGAGAACCTGGAGGCTCAATCCTGCTTGGTTTGTTTAAATAGCATGAGGAACAGCAACGACATGATTCAGTTGTTGGTATGGCTGTTTGTATAACATGATAAATCAAATATAAACCATTGATTGACAAATAAAAATTATTTTCATTAAATATGAACTTACAATGATGTAACATTGTACAATCATAAATGAAAGTATCGTCAGCATTTTATTAAGATTATTAAATTCAGTTTAAAGCAAGGTAACATCGACTACTTAATGTGCAAATGTAAAACAATATTTAACATAAATTCACTATTAATTATACCGACAAAATAAAACCCAAAAATATAACTTTTGCTCTTATATGGACTTTTTTCCTTCGGCGTCGGCAGTAAATTTTATATACAATTCACGTGAAATGGCTTTCACCTCTCAAGAAAACATCCCACTTCTTTTTCAGATTAAATATACCAGTTTTGTTAATCTTTTTTTTTCTGTTGGTTATAGAAGTTCGAAACTTCTTGTTATTCTTGTATGTACGAAAAAAATATCAATTTTTCAAGGATTTTTAAGTCAACATTTCCAATATATTTGGAATTCCAGTCAGGTAAAATGACATACAGATTTAAACAAATCATTACATTTCTTTAAAATGAATTTACTAATTTGGTATACCCCTTCTTTTAGATGCTTCCAACTAAACTTCTATGGGCGACACAAATCATTGATTTTTTAAACGACATTAAACAGCAGGCTTTCCAGCAGATTTCATACGTTATTCAGATGCGTTATTCAGATTCTTATACGCAGGGTTGTATGTATCAATTTACTAACACAAAATATATACACTAAAGGAAAAGAAGTTGAAAAATAGAGAAAAATACATTTGAATTTAAAAGTACCACTAACATTAAATTGAACAATGTCAACAAACACGTTCATATATTTCCTTCACATTTTTATCAATCCACTAGTTTCTTTGGAGATTCTCTTCCGAAAAAATCTTAAAAGTTTAAAAGCATGCAACAGAGAAGTTAATTCTTTAGAAATGTCTCAATTTCTGGAAGATTTGTAGTGCTGTTTTTCAAGCTAGCTTTAAAATTAAATTTGAATTTATCTCTTCTCCATTTTGTATTATTTTCTTTCCGTAGAACTATTCATTTTCATTTGAATAATCCTCAGTCTTATCATTCAGTTTCACTTCAATTGAAGAATAAAATTGCTATTATTTTCTTCATCAACTTTAAAGCCTAAAATTTGAAAAAATTTGATGTGTGAAAATATGATTCTCGCATTGCATATATTCAGTCTGTTTGGTTTCATTCTTAGTAACAAGTATGATTCTTATACAAATGACACACTTAAAGTTTCAGACAAGAAGTTTGCAATACGCAGTAGCCAATCAATGATTACTATTATATCACCTAGGTCGGTAAGGTTAGTCCTGCTAATAGCACTGTATAAACCAGAGAATATAATATGAGCATATGAATAATATATATAATACCATAGAAAGTCCCAGAAGATAGTCCATAGATTTTGATGTGTATATATATATATATATATATATATATATATATATATATATATATATATATTTATTTATTTATTTATTTATATATACATATATAAGATATAAAATGTTCACACATATTAAGAATACTGTAGTCATCATCGTAAAGTGTTTATCAAAAGTAATAGCCGTGTAGATTGATGCAGACGTTCACTTACAACAGCATCTTTTATTAGAACATTCGATGACACAAAACACACAAATCCCAGTAGGGAAAAAAGAACACAAAACACAGAAATATTTCTATGGCATCGTTTTCATCTCGAACATTAAGGTAAAAAGTCACGTAATCTTTGTGCCAGCCCTTTTCTTAACTATCGGAAGGGCTGTGGCTCCAGGAATGATGTCATTCCGGTATTCAACCATGTCTCTTTAATTACTTCTAGTGTAACCTGGAAGATATAGTACCTCTACAATGCTCGGAAAGATGAATGAACGGAATGCCAGGAAATGAGCGTTCAACGCACGTTTATGAAAAACGTATATATATATATATATATATATATATATATATATATATATATATATATATATAATATATATATATTATATATATATATATATATATATATATATATATTTATTTATTTATTTATTTATTAATATATATGCATATATGTGTAAAGATAGATAGATAGATATATGTATATATGTGTGTCTGTATGTGTGTGTACAAATATCACTTCAAAAATGTATGTTTATTCAATTATATACTACTACTATTTATTTAATTTCTGTAACGATTTTCTTACATTGTCTTACGTGCATATTTTTCATTTAATGATTTTTTTCAAACTTGTGCCTTATCGAATATTACCTTCAATAATCTAAATATTTCCTTTTCCTGGAGTTTTAAAAGTTAATTTCTACTACCTGAAACATTTTAAAAATCGAAGATTCCAGAAAGAGTACTGCTGAAATTAAGGATTATATAGTGTGCTGTCGAAAATTCTCGAAAAAAATATTCTCATATATAACTATAATATTCCTCTATATTTGATAAAAGAGATAAAACTGTCATATCTTAAATTGCATCTTACTACAGCTTTATGAAAGTGAAGAGTTATGTGAGAAGCTTGAATTCACCATCTGTTACCTGCTTGTGTTTATATTATTGTACTGACGAGTAAATGACATTTTGTGAGATCACAAACAAATATTATAGCTATATCCCAAAGTGTTATTTTCTGGAAACACTTTAGCTTTCCTTTTGTTTAGGGATAAAGACTTCGAAAGGAAAGTATTATTATTTTTAATATATAATGCATCAGATAAATGTAAAGTTAATTTTTTAATAACATAAATGAAAATTTTAAATTTCATGATAAACGAACATTATTCATATATTTTTATGAAGGTAACCGACTACATTTATTGTTTTAATGTTCTTTAATAGTTTCTGTGAAATATTTAATGTTTGTTTCAAAAGTTATACCGCTAAAAATAAAAAAAAATATGAATTTTGAACTGTAAACATCCTTTCTGTATTAAAAAATTAATGAAAATCTGCATTATTCATATATTTTTTTAACACAACCGACTACCTGTATTGTTGAAATAAATTTAAATAATTTCTGAGAAATATTTAATGTTTGGATGTAAAATTATATTGTTAAAAATAATAAAAATGTGAAATTAAAAATGTAAACATCATTTCTTTTTAAAACAAATTTAAATAAAAACATACATTTTTAATATATTTTATTTTTAGGATAACCGATTAAATTTATTGTTTTAATGCCTTTTAAGAATTTCTGAGAAATATTTAATATTTGGTTGTAAAGTTATATTCTTAAAATAATAAAAATGTGAGTTTTAAAATGTAAAAATCCTTTCTGTATTAAAAAATTGATGAAAATCTGCATTATTCATATATTTGTTTAAAATAACCGCATACATGTATTGTTGAAATACTTTTAAATAATTTCTGTGAAATATTTGATGTTTGAATGTAAAATTATATTGTTAAAACTAATAAAAATGTAAACTTAAAAATATAAACATCCTTTTGTAATGTTTGGTTGTAAAGTTATATTCTTAAAATAATAAAAATGTGAGTTTTAAAATGTAAAAATACTTTCTTTTAAAAAAAAATTGATGAAAAACGGACATTATTCATATATTTTATTTAACTGACGGACTACATTTATTCTTGATATGTTTCTCAATAATTTAGGGAAAAAATAATGCTTGCAAAGATATATTGTTAAAAATAATACAAATGGGAATTTTAAAATGTAAATAAACTTTCTTTTTTTAAAAATAAATTGTAAAGCTTTAACTACATTTAGTTTTACGAAGAAAGATATAAAGCACATTATTTGTATAAATGTGAACATATTTAAGTACATTTACATGGATCCAAAGCAATGGAATTTTTTAAAAATCGTAAAATAGAGCTAATGCAATGATTAGATAAATAAAATAGTGATTCTAACAAAAAAGTGCAGTAGATCCATTAGCCG
>CM063500.1:29340848-29353033 GCA_032207245.1 Pardosa pseudoannulata | reverse complement strand
ATCATCTAATTGTGAAAAAATATATTTATATTTGACATATATTCAAGAAATAAAAAAAATTATCGTGTGGTTAAAAAATGTATATTTAATTCAATAATTAAAAAAATGGTATAATATTTTGTATACTTTCATTATAATATGTTTGAATTCTTATGAGATTAAATTTACAGTAAAAAGCTTCCATTATTTGCATATTATTTTAAATTTAGTAAATAAATTACATTCGAGTATATAAAGTATGAATGCTTTTGACACAACAAATATATGTTATTACAGTTTTCTTGAAAGTGGTTAAAAATGTGCAAGTGCTTGAACACAGTTTAATTTGTGTTTGTGTAGGTTTGAACTTTTCAGTGAAGAATTTGGTACAGTATTTTGTGTCAGAACATAAATCATTGCAGTTTCAAACATTAATGGTCTTAAACAGGAAGTTACTTGTATGTTATTTATCATATAATTGTTAAAAATTATATTTATCTTTCACATATATTCAAGAAATATAAAAATAAATGTGTTGTAAAAACTGTATATTTTAATTAGAATTCAGTAATTAAAAAATATATTTGCATTATCATATGTTTGAATTTTTAGGAGATTAAATATTCTATACAAAGCTTCTAGTATGTGCATATTATTTGAAATTTAGGAAATAAATAAAATTTCGGCAAATCCAGTGTATAAAGTGTGAATGCTTTTGTCACAACAGATATATGTTATCACAGTGATTTTTTGCATATTGAAAATTTAATGGTGCTCTGAGAATATTATTTACAATGAATTCAGAATGTGCAAATAATTTTAAATATAGTAAATAAATGATATTTCGGCAAATCGAGTTTATAAAGTGTTAAGTCTGTTGACACAACAAATATATGTTATTACGGTTTTCCTGAAAGTGATTTTTTGCATATCGAAATTTTAATGGTGTTCTGAGAAAATTGTTTACAAAAAATTTAGAATGTGCATATTATTTTAAATATAGTAAATACATGAAATATTGGCAAATCTAGTATATAAAGTATGAATGCTTTTGACACAACACATATATGTTATCACAGGTTTCCTGAAAGAGATTTTTTGCATACTGAAATTTTAGTGGTGTCTGAGGAAATTATTTCTAATGAATTCAGAATGCGCATGTCATTTGAAATATAGTAAATAAAAGATATTTCGGCAAACCAAGTTAAAAAAGTGTGAATGCTTCTGACAAATCAAATATATGTTATTGCAGTATATATGCATAAACTGAAAGTTATTTTTTGAATATTGAAATTATAATGGTGTTCTCAGAAAATTATTTTCAATGGATTTAACATACATGTTAAAGAAAATACTTATATTAAACTTTTGAAATTCAAAACATTTGTGAAAAATAAAGAATTCTGTTAAATGAGAAATTCATATATGGTTAGTAATGAATAAAATTATGGCAAATTCTGAAGCACAATTGGAAAGAAACATTGTTTTAAACAGAAAAAAGGTTTCAAACGATTACACATATCACCTTTTTCATTTTAGTCTTATATTCAAAGGATTCAAAATCAAATACCGTGGGAAGAATAAACTTGTATCATATTTTGCATCAAATTTTTGCAATATTATTCTTAACATTGTACTAACAGTACATGCATTATTATCATTTATTAGAGAGAATAAAAATCCAAAGGGTTTTATATTTATGTTAATACATTTTTTAATAATAGTTATGCTACTACTAAACCGGTTTTATTTATCTTCTTCTTTACCAGATCTGATGAAACTTTTCCATAAAATCAAAGAAGTACCTATCCCTAAATTTAGGAAATCTAAAACTCCATTATTGCTAAAAACCTGGAGTTTAGTCGTAATCAGCCTGAATATAGTTATTCTTCTTTTATTGTGTGAGATGAATTCAAAGGATAAATATTTGAAAGGATTTTCATTTGGATATGAAGTAAATAACGCATTTCTTAGATACAGTTTTGCTATTGCATATTCATATTTAACATACATATATATTATGCCAAATAATATATTTGCAATTTATTATGTTAGAATTTCTTGGGAGATTGAAAATGCAGTACACAGCTTTCGACATATGTTAAAGCATAATTCTCATAGAATAAATTATAATGCACTATCTAATATGTATATTGAATTAAGAAGTGTGGTTAATTTCGTAGATTCTCGATTAGGAATTCACCTATGCATTTCATACATTTATAATGCTTATAAAATATATTATGGTTTACAGACTATCATGCACCCACGTAAAAATAGTAGTGCTATTAGAGATACCACAATTTTTCTTAATTGTTTCATAAGCTTTGTGGATATCTTAGGTCAAACCATAACTGCATCATTTGTTTACAAAGCTTATTTACTACTTAAAAACAACGCAAAAGCACTGAATGAAAGTGACTCTAACAAAATATTATATTACAATAAGTTTCTACAAATAATTGATGACGAAATATATCTGACAGTTTGTGATATTACAATTATAAAAACAAGTACTGCACTTGAAGCTGTAGGAATTATGCTGACATATACTTTACTGCTGGATGCTATAAAATCTAATCAGTAATGAATTATATTTTATTCAGTGTAAATGATAAGAATTCTTAAATGCAAATATCTACAAATGAAGCTTATAATAGTGAACATCTAAAATTTGAAATATAATTTTAAAATATATCTAATTTTTTAAGGAAAGACATAAAGTCGAAGTAAAGATTTCATAAAGTGACAATTTATTATCAAAAAGATCATATACTATAAAACTTATTGTTTGACTGAAAATTTTAATAAAAGTGATAATTTATATGATATTCTTGAAAGAAAATTTAGATGAACTACGAAATGTAATGGTATTAATTGCAAATAAAATGTTCGTAGTTCATTGCAATTTAAATTTGTTAATACTCTCAGCAATTATCCAATAAAGTATAATTAGTCTAAAAACAATGAATATTTTACGCATTTAATGAATAAATGTTGATCAATATTGATAGATAATATTTCTGTAATCTAAAATTATAACATGCTATTACAATGATATATATATTATATGGAATTATTATTTTTATTGACGTATTATAATGTAATTGTAAAATGAAGATTTTGAGAGATTTACTCTAAAGTTAAATAAATGTAAGAAAGTTTTCTGTTAATATACAGAGGCTGTTCGCAAAACTTTTGGTCGATTTGGTCAGCGGTATCAAAATTCGTTTGTATTGAAAAAAATAACGGCAATTGCACTATGTCTTTAAAAGTCAAAGTTATCTCCTATAGCTTAGGAGGGGTTTTTTTATTCAAAATGGCGTTCTTAAAGAAAGAGTGTTTCGAAAGCTATATTTATGCTCTTTCCAAGAGAAGTATTCATATTCCGTTATCCAAAAACGATGTGGAACTCAAACGATGTGGAATATTGTCAAAAGGGTAGAAAGGAAATAAAACATCCAATTGGGTCTTCAGTTGGATGAAAACTCCAAACTATTCAAGGAAAAACCAAAAATCTTCGACTTTGCATAGGTATGCTGTTTCATGTTAAAAGTAAATCTCCGTAGTAAAAGGACAGTTTCAAAATAATTAAAATGCTTGGTGTCCACTGTAAACAAAATGATAAACATTGATATGAAACCGAACATGAAACCGAAACATGAAACCGAAAAAACTCAATGTGCATTGTCTTTCTCTAAAGCATTTAGCTGAACGCAGAATTCAGTATAAGAAACATTTTTCCAAAGAAAAATTTAAACAACATTGCACAATAGATGAATCATGGCTGCATTTAAAAATTTGCAATAAAAAAGAGAGATTTGTTATCATAAAAGTAGAGACAAAAATTATATATATGGTTCAAAGAATCGAAAGAAAATTCATGATTGGAAACTGAAAGGATTCAAGATTGTTGCTGGTATCTCATGAAATAGTAAGTTAAAAATAAAGAGAGTTGTAAAATACCAAGATTAACTCCAAATACTCTCAGGAACATATTTTATATCCAATTTTTCTGAATGAAATACCATCGACTTACCCAAAGTGCCATCAATCTGTGGAAATCTATCAAGGCAAAGCTAGTAGTCACACATCAAAATCCATTGTAATTTTCCTAAAAGAAATGGCACAAAAAACTGGTATCAAAGCCTTACTGTTCACAGATATCCCTATTAAATCATCTGATGTATCACCTATGGATTTTTGTGCTTTCGGACTTCTTAAAATCTGCATTATCCAAACGTCATTGCATAACATTTACAGGACTCTGAAAAGTTCTTCAAGAGGAATGGGATTGAATACATCTGCTGACAATTCAAAAGGCATTATTATCCTTGGAAATTACGGGTCGCAAAGTAGTTCAGAATAAGGGCTATTAAATGGAACATTTTAAATACAAGAATTTTATGCAGTTTAGTTTTGTGACTACAACATACATCGTCTAAAAAATGTGTGAACAGCCTCTGTAATATATTGTTATTTAAGTATGTATTTAATGAATAGAATACACTATTCTTAGTATGAATCACTATATATTTCACTTCATGCAATTTAACTGCTAATTGTAACAAACCTTATGAAGAACTATAACACCTATAACACCTTTGTAAAAACAATTTTAAAAATATCTTATATGCAATTTTTTTATATAAGCCTTAAATTTTAAGATTTCAAACTGTTGCATGGAAGAAAATAAAAGCAGTAAGTCATTTTTTTATCAAATATATGCAACTTAATTTCATGCAATTTAACTGCTAATTGTAACAAACCTTATGAAGAAACTATAACACCTATAACACCTTTGTAAAAACAATTTTAAAAATATCTTATATTCAATTTTTTTATATAAGCCTTAAATTTTAAGATTTCAAACTGTTGCATGGAAGAAAATAAAAGCAGTAAGTCATTTTTTATCAAATATATGCAACTTAATTTCATGCAATTTAACTGCTAATTGTAACAAACCTTATGAAGAACTATAACACCTATAACACCTTTTGTAAAAACAATTTTAAAAATATCTTATATGTAATTTTTTTATATAAGCCTTAAATTTTAAGGATTCAAACTGTTGAATAGAATAAAATAAAAACAGTAAGTCATTTTTTTATCAAATATATGCAACTTAATTTCAATATAGTATAACTGTTTGGAATTTATTTTCTTTTCTCAATCCTAAATTATAAAAAGAATTACAAACTGTGAAAAAAATTTTGTATCAGTTTTACTTGTACTTTATATCTTTACAATTTTATTGCTATAAATTATATCATTCTCTTATAAAACAGGAAAAAAAATAAGTATAAGAAATGTTACATTCAATATCGATAAAAATTGTACTTTACTCCCATTAGTTATTTTTCATTTAAAGTACAAGGGAAGTAAAATGTCAATGTTTTCATAGATTTATATACATTTATTAAAATATTTTTAATATATTTTCATTTAGTATTCACCTGTAGCAGAATTATCTATATTTTAATGTAATTGTTACATATTATATTCAACATTTGTGTGACATTGAAACTTCAAAGAGTGTGATCTATCTTCTTTGAAAAAAAAAATTTTTCTGATATGCACATACAAATACGGTTAAATTTGTAAATGTAAAAATTTAACATGTAAAATGTATCATTTACAGGAGTTTTTGAAAGAAATTATGAGTATACCATCCGTATTTAAAGCTTCATTCTTTTGTAAACCACTGTAAAAAATTTATCCAATTAAAGTATTCTTATATCGTACGTTTCTGTTGCTAATTGATGTTGAAATTATCTAACAATTTGGGACATTACAATCAATATAATATTAACGCTCTTAAAGTATCTCTCCTCTTTTGGGAATGACTGTAACATATACTTTATGTTTGGAAACTATAAACTACTACAGTAAATGATTTTTCTGTAGGACATTTTAGTACATAGAAATCAATATATTTGATATATATATATATATATATATATATATATATATATATATATATATATCTTGCTAAAATGTCACAAAAAAGACCTAATCTATGAAAATATAAATCCGTATGAAAAACTATATCTGTAGTTCCTACAACCAATTCGTGCATTAAGTACTTTATAAATGAATGCTTTATAGAATGTTTCGAAACTATAATCTCATCAGTAAAATTATTTTAATGTTTAAAAATAAGGTAATATTAATCAATTCTCCATGTCTGCAATTTTCATTACACATTATTCATTAACAAATGATAATATTATTTTTTATTAATTTAGTACTTACATTACTAAAGAAAAAATATAGAAATTAATAGCTTGTAGATAAGAAATATTTTCTATCTTGCATTTCATTATCATGGAGTTTGGCTGTATTTCCTACATGATGTTTTAAAATATATGTGATGGAAAAATAATTGAAATGTTCTACTAAATCGATTTTTTTAAAGTTTCAGAAAAATAGAACACGTTTCAAAAATATTCAGTCAGATTATTTGGTTAATCTAAATCACAAAAATGAATTTAAATTTTATTTAAAATTGGATTAATCAAATTTAAATATCCGCTAACATTTTAATTTATGTGCTATGATAATAAAACGAATAATTCACACATGTGACACATAGTACACATTTTATTTGTACCAAAGCTCCATATTTGATTTTATTTATAATATATCCCAATATATCTTGTTTTGCTATTGTCACAACAATGCAATCATACATATTACTTAAAAGAATTGTGACATGTATATGCAGAAAACAACATACTTTTAAATATTTTTTTTTCTATTAATGTTTGCAAAAAACTGTACGATTAATTTTAATTTAGAATAGCATGTAACTTTAAAATAGTGAAACAAATGTACACTCTTTACTGCATCTCTAGCCTTTAGATATATCAAGATTTAGTATAACTCAATAAATTTATATATCCGGTAATATTTAATTTACATTCAATGATAGTAAAATTAATGATTCACACATGCAACATATAGTAGATATTCCATTAATACCAAAGCTCTATATTCAATTTTATTTATAATATATCCCAATATATCTTGCTTTGCTATTGTCACAAGAATACAACCATACATAATATTTAAAAAATTATTTCATATATATGAAGAAATCAGAAACCTTTTAAAAGATTTATTATTATTAATTATTTGCAAAAAAAGTATACGATTACTTTGAATTCAGAATAGTACATAACTTTAAAAGTGTGAAACAAAAGTACACGTTTTACTGCATCTTTAGCGTTTAGATATTTCAAGATTTAGTCTTCGATTTATTTCATGCATTAGGTACAAGAAACCATAAGGCTTCCTTTGTTTCTTTGAAAGCTTTTATCTTTTGATCTCAGGAAAAAGAAAATTCTAGTGTTTCCAGAAAATGACACTTTACAAGAGTGCTATAATATTTATTCTTGATTTTAGAAAGTGTCATTTACTAGGCAGTACAATAATAAAATCAGTCACATGTTATAGATGGGGATCTCAATTTTCTCCCACTTTTGTAAAGCTGTAGAGAATGATGCATTTTTAGTTAGTGAAATGGGACATCCAATATCATAAATAGAAGAATATCACAGTATGTTTTTAAAATATCAGTATCTCTATACTATCATCATATTTATTCCTGGAATATTGTTCTGAATACTTGTTAAATCCTTAATATTTGAAATCTATTTTCTGTACATGTAAAATTATTTCAATTATCTGTAAATACTTTCTACAACGTTAAATATAACTTTTAGAATTTATTAATTACAAAATGAAGCTCTGAATTTTGTAAAATAAATGGCAAAAATTGGAGTTTAAAAAATATTGAATCCAATATAATATTTTCTACTCAAATTATAAACCACATTTTTTTCTATAATTCTCCGCAATTAGTGATTAAAAACACGATGCTTAAAAAATCCTAAATATATAATATTTTCAAAAAAAATATTGAACTTAATAAAAATATAATTTTTTTTTATTAAGTACCCTGCAAATGCTGAAATTTCTATAAATTATATATCCATTAAAATCTATTCTTCTGTAAACCTTATTTTAAAATTTTCCTACATTTCACATTTTTTAATGTGAAACTATATTATTTTTTTGTATTGTTTTCATTTTATAGGATATTTTACATTTTTCATCTGACCCAATTATATTCTAAGAAGGTGAAATGCCAATAAACTATAAACACATCTTAATTTTATTATTAATCACCTATATTTGATAAATTTATAAGAAAATACGATAAAATATGATTTAGATCATGTAAATCATATTTCATCGTATAACCATATACAATCATATTAATATTTTTGTTACATCTAAGATGTAACATAATGTTTTATTTATTTTTAAACAAATTGCAAATAGTGTACAAAAAATAATTTTGAATAATTTTCTCATTTACATAAACTTTTTAAAATATACTATAATTCAGATAATTTGTGGAATTTATGAAAGGAAATACACTATAACATCATGTACAAGTCTTGTACATATTTTCACACTAGATGGAATAATTTGCTAAATATTATGGTTTGAGGATTATTCACAAATATAATATATTTATCTGATTATTATGTTACTTTTAGATTGTATATTGAGAAAATTTGTATAACAGGAATTATTCACAACATGTTTTAACAAATTGTAATTATTCTTTTGATTGCAATTACTACAAATATATATTTCTCGCACTTGACACAGCAGTTGGAAGAATAAAGATTACCTATTAACTAAAATTTAATTATATCTGTGCAAAACTGGAAAAAATATTTCTATGAAGCAGGATAAAAATGCTATCTTTTTCATACAATCTTAAATATCATAAACACAGCCAACAGAATAATTTGTCAAAAGATTTATAATTTTTTAAAACCTAGATGATATAACACTGACGTTTAAATAAAATTCTAAAGGTAAAGTGTGTTTTCAGGCAGATTTAACTAAAATATATCTTTACCTATCTTCATTAAATAAAACTTCATCAACAAAGTTTACTTTCTTATAATATTGTTCTTGTTGTTGTGGCTTATCCTCCAGCTGTCTGGCGAAGTCAGACAAGATCCATCAGACCACTGGTTCTAAGGAAAGAAAAGAAAAGAAGGGGGACGAATGTATGTTCTCTCTGAAACGTCCCAATTAGTCCAGGATGTACTCAGCAGTAGCTTGCTTGACATTGTGAGCAGACTGCAAATATGTTTCTGCATTCGAAAAATGAAACGCTCTTTGTATCACCACTTGCCACTCTCCAAATTGCCATTCGAGAACGTCTGTCACAACTGACTGCAAACGAAGCGCCGCTTTGAAGTGTATAAGACTAAAACTCCAGTCCTTCAAAAGTTCAGCGTTGACAATAGATTGACGTTCTATAATGATGAGGGTTGAAGAGGAAAAATTGGAGTGGTATTCCGGATCAGATCCCCGGATTAACACAGGAATCATCTCATTTCCTTCTTATGACTGTGCTTTATAATATTATTATCTGTAAACAAAAATCATTTTATCTCTAAATGGATACTAAATTGATGAAGAGGTCACCTTTTCTACATAAAATCTAAACTCTTTGCGAGTATCAGGAATGCAATTATACTGACTTTGACTGAAAATTGGATCTCCAATCATACTAGTTAGATATCTAAACTCACTGAAATTATGCAATGGAACAAGAATGATTAACAAACAGCTATTAAAGCCGAACTTATGACTTGAAAACTCCATATGACTAGAAAAAAATTGTATTTATGAACAGGATATATTTATACCACTAATTGCAACTGAAAAACTACAGTTGAGCTTAAAAGACTACAGTTTTTAATGAATTAGTCCATAGTTGTACAATTAACAAAGCTCAGGGACAAACTTTAAAACTCTATGTCATCAACGTTGCCTCAGTGACATGCTTCTCTCTTGATCAGCTATATGTAGTTTACTCTCCAGTAGGAAATTCTAAAAAATTGTACTTATATAACCCTAGTAAAAATATAAAAAATTACAATTATGAAAAATTATGAAAAATGACTAAGTTTATAAATAAGTTATAATTGATGTTATGGCAGCTGGTCACAGGGGAATCAGAAAAAGAGTAGATCATTCTCAGGACTCGAGGGAATTTATTCCCATGAAAAAAGCAAGAGTTCCAAATCCAGAGGGTAATAGTACTTTTATGTCCCTGTATACCTCTGTATAAAATACAGGCCGTCGTTAAGGTGTCAGGTCCTCTGATCACTCCCGTGCTGTCAGCATTTTCTCCCCCCTTTTGCGACGGTTCTTTGAAGATGAAGGCAGTTGGTTGTTGGGGGCTGGAGGGTAGAGAAGGTTGTTTTCTCTGTTCCGAAAGATGTTATTTTGTATCATGTACATATTGTACATAGTCGATATAATAAAGTCTAGGACGTTAAGCGAATGTTCATACTAAACGCCCACAAACACAGAGGTGTATGTATGTCATGACGTTAAAATGTTTGTTCCCAATATGGACAGAATGTACCCACATAGCTGTGGACACTATATGTTTAAGAAGAATCTAGACGCAGCTGTGGACTTCGAGGTCTAATGGGAAACTCCTGCGGAGGAGTTGTAGCTGATGGAGTTGCAGAATTGTACTGGTCCAGCCCAGGCAGGAATGCAGCCGTGAGATATGGGGGGTGATGTCTAGGGAATAATGTTAATTTTCAATGAAGGAGCATTTTAATGTGCCCACCTGCACATCCAAAGGGGATGCAGATGTGGTAAAAATCTGTAACAAATGACTGTTTGGTTTGGAGCGCTATGGTCTACTTTTTTCAATACGAGAGTTAATGATACCTGGACCTACTGCTTATAGCCGATTCCGAACGGCTACGAACATCCATACCAATGTGGGATTCGAACCTACGAACTCCGGTTCAGAAGGCCAGCACAATAACCATTCCGTCATCGTTCGGCCACTAACAAATGATTGGGAAAGAGAGATAGAGGGGGTTGAACAGAGGTATAAAGTTTTTTAAAAAGTTGGAAGGGGTCAAATTTGGGAGGGAAGAGTGGCGGGAACATCCAGATCACTTGAGCAAGCAAGAGATGCCGGGAAAGCAAAATGTGATATTGCATAATCCCTCACCCCAGAGTTGGAGAAAAGCAAGTGACGACCTTTACGCACGTATAGAGTCTTATCCTTTCTAGAGCGCAACACGGATACCCTGCTCCCCTTAGATTGCCTGGAGGTAAACCTATTTAACATATTCAAGATTCTTACTTGGACCTCAGATAATTACTTCAATATTGTGATTAAATAATACTGTGATGTCAAGACACCCCATTAGATTCACAAAGAGGTTTCGTTAAAACCCAGGCCGAATCGACATTTTGTCTGGAAAATTGACACTAACCGACAAAGGATGTTCGGTTATTGAGAAGTCCTAGATGATTAGAATTTCGGATGCAACGCAGAAATAAAGCCAGCTAAAGGATCAATCGGAGACTAGCAGAGCGGCGAAGAAGGAAGTAAAAGCCAATAGGAAGAGGCGAAAGATAACTTCAGCTGCGAGTTTACTCTGGGAGAGGGTTGACTAAGATGGAAGCAAAAGCAAAGGGAAGCCTTTTTTTTCTTTTTGAAAAGCAAATCTCCACATTTTTGGGTAATTCGCGAAGTCCAAGTTGTACACCTGTACAGCTGATATCGGCAGGGGGCCTGACAGCATATTTGTATTTAGGTTCACCTCGAACGTGTTACTTTTGGGTCCGTAAACACGTCATCCTGAGCCTCTCTCATTTCCATTCGGAAACTTTGTAAATAGTTTACATATAGTCCAAAATTAAATTTAATATTGTTTTAATTTGTAAGTCTTGTCACTGACACTTTGACAGCCACACGATACCAGAGAACCCCATGATGTTTCAATATCACTTAAATTAAAAATAGAAATTGTAATGAATTATTGTATATTGATGAATATCGGAATAACGAATGTCATTATAACGTCTCGCACGTCCCCGGCTGCACTTTCTGAAGTCTGCAAGCCTCGTTTCTGTACCTGCTCGCCTATTTTGTCTGGAGCAGGTATATTGGGTTCGATTAAAGAATAAATGGCCGACAATTAATCACAGCAGCTACGAAACTCTTGACTAAATATTTATTATTAAGAAGATTTGTTAAAAAACATATGTACACTTCAATTCATACTCAAACAGGGCTCAAATAAGAACGAGGACAAAAATAAACTGTGACGAGCGGAAAACACCTCATCCGG
>CM063500.1:29313348-29335848 GCA_032207245.1 Pardosa pseudoannulata | reverse complement strand
GTTCCCACCTCAAATCAAACTGAGAACTATATAATATTTTCAATTATCATTACTATGCCAGTTTGAGTGTCTGCAGAAAACAAAAGACAAAGAAGGTTTGGTTTTGGATTCTGTTTGGAGCGCTAAGGTCTACTTTTTGCAACATGTTGGCTAATGAGACATTGACCTACTGCTTAAAGCCGATTCCTAACGGCTAAGAACATCCAAGCCATATTGGGATTCGAACCCACGAACTTCGAAGGCCAGAACCCTTACGAATCGGCCATCGTTCGGCTGGATGAAGAAGGAGACTGAAATAATAGAAAGTCTTTCTCGGAATTAGTAGGACAATTCAAACAAAAATCAGCTTCAATAGTGCTGGTTAAGATTTTATTAATATATTTTTCTGTTCTTAGAAGTTATTAAAACGCTTAATAGCTAGTTACTTTAATTCATTTTAATATTACAACTCTTATGTACGGATCTATATATTGACAATATACATTTATTACCAAAAGGAAAATATTTTTCTACATTATTATGATTTTAATAACAATATTTTTCATTATTACTGACCATAATTATTAAAAAACACAAGAGAACTTAATACCAGATGAACTCAATCTATTAATGATTCTTATTGTAAAAAATATTATAGAGATTAAAATAAAAACAATTATATTTATTATTTACGTTATAAATTTTGATATTTATTTACCTTGATATATAACCAAATATTTAATTACAATGACTATTAAATTTCCACAAACATAAATGCATATACCTTAGAACAAAATGTATGTTAGAATGTGTAAGTTTGTTATCCTTGAGGTAAATGTATTCTAATCTTATTTCGAATAAAAAGATTCCCTTTTAGCCATTAGTGTCTTATTCTTATCATTAATAATCAAGGATAATTGTTCTCTGTTTCACAGATTGTGTAACTCATGCGTTAAATTACCTTGGATAAATATTAATGGGTTGCACTTCAGATAAACATCACTTGTTACTGAACAATTAAAAAGAGTTTGATTTAAATATTTGAAGTAGTAAATGCTGTTTAGTATTTTACAATAAAATCGACATAATCAGAATTAGATTTAATAAGAATAAACGATAAAGTAAACAACTTAACAATTGTTAACCTCCAATACCATAATGGTTCTAGGTATATATTTCGCTCTAAGTGTATATAATAACATATTTCATTTTATTAAAGAAACTTAAGACAAAAAAAATTAAGACGTATAAAGAACCACTTGTTATTAATTATTAATCAAATTGTTCTTTTTCTTTACAAATTAACTTTTAAAATTTTTTTTATAATTCTCTAATTGCGAAAAATTTGTTTAAATTTTTCATTTCAATCAGAACATTTTTTAAATAACAGAAAACTAGTGTTGGAAAATACATGGAATGAAATTTACCTACTTGGAAGATATTTTTAACACACACACACACACAGATATATATATATATATATATATATATATATATATATATATATATATATATATATATATATATATATATATATATATATATATATATATATATATATATATATATATATATATATATATATATATATATATATATATATATATATATATATATATATATATATATATATATATATATATATATATATATATATACCTACGTATGTACATGTATATTAAAACCAAAAATTGTTAAACACATAGTAGTAAAATATTATTTTAATTTTATAATTCTAAAATTTTAAAGGAATATTACACTTTAAAATTGAAATTTAATCATATTAATAAGTTAAGAGTTAAAATATACCAGATATCAAAACTGAATACCTAAAGTTTTGCTTTAAATTTAGGAGATGTAGTAATAAAACTTGAAGATATTCAACGAGGCAGATAAAGATGAAGGTTTGTATGATTCGTAACTCTACAAGGGTCCCACTATGTTTAGAAACGTCTGACAGTACCTGAAAATAATATCGAAACTCAGGACGACCATTGAGAAAAAGAAAGATTAAAACAACGATTGTGTAAAGATTATTCTAAACACTGGCTGCCTATTTAGTTACATTCTATTGCGATTTTGAAAGACTTTCTAAAAAATATTTTGTATGAATCGTAACTCTACATGTGCCCCTCTCTGTTTAGAAACGTTCCCCAGCACCTGAAAGATGATCGAAATTAAGGACGACCATTGACAAAAAGAAAGGATAGAAACAACGATTGAATAATGATTATTCTAAACACCGACTGCCTATTTAGTTTACGTTCAATTGCGGTATTGAAAGACTTTCTAAAGTCATATATCCACTACACTGACTGATATCTAATGCAGAAAATGTGTGTTAGATTAGTACCTAATGTTTTGCTTACAGAAAAAGAGAAATTCGTGTGACGTTAATGTAGTATAATAGTGAATCTAGTTACTAAAACTTCGTAACTAGTAAAGAGTATAATGGCACTTTCGAAACTGACCTTCAATAAACGAAGATTCTCATGAGCAACTTACGTTTAAAATCATTATATATAGCATTATTTTCAATCTCAAGATTATTCCGTGAATCCGAATATACCATGGGAACAATGTAAATGCACAAGTTTCCTCAGATGTGTAAAATCACTTGATCGTAAAAGTAACACACGTCTACCTAAAGATTCCTGATAATCTGATAGTCTAATA
Organism: Pardosa pseudoannulata; assembly: GCA_032207245.1. Classification (NCBI taxonomy): domain Eukaryota; kingdom Metazoa; phylum Arthropoda; class Arachnida; order Araneae; family Lycosidae; genus Pardosa; species Pardosa pseudoannulata. The sequence goes on along the minus strand of CM063500.1, from coordinate 29,333,193 downwards.
GATCCACGTTTTGCCCAACACTACGTAGCGACTAACTACCTAACCTTTATCCCGTACATGTGGTTTCCTAACTAACATACTATCCAGACCTGACAGCCTCTAAAGTTTTCTTTTTATTTCAACACTTCAAGGATAACATCACCATTTTGACCATTTTGGAAAAATAACCATTTTTACACCCCAAGATGTCCAATGAGCAATAACCAGAAGGATTTGCACCAGTTTACAATAACAATTCAAATAATGCAACAATTGCAAAAATGATGCACTCTTTCTATTGCTGCCAAAGACTTATAAGTCAGTTGTAATTAACTGTTGTTTTTTCACTGTATGTAGAATTATTTAATTTATGTAAATTTTGTCATTTCATTTAGGTTAAACCTTGTACTTACCTTTTAAAATTAACATTTAAAAAAGTAAAAATGCCTAACATTTTATCTCACACTAAGTAATATGCATATGAATATGTATATTAGCAACAAAACATACCTAAGTTTTAGTAGATAAATAAAATATCTGTAAACCTGTATGTGAAAACCCCGTTTAACCATATAGAAACATTAGCTGGACTGCATCGAAGAAATGAGTCTAAACTGACAAAATTTTTTATTTAGGACAGTTGTACCATATAGCCGTGTATGGATTTTATTGCATACAAATTTTTTATTACAAACTATACAATATTTGCAATGGTGACCAGACACTTGCAATTTTATACATTTTGTTGAATATATAGAAAAATACACGAGGAGTTATCCTGAAATTTCAGGCATGTAAACAGGATGTAAAAAATACCGTATGAAAAACATTAAAACTTTAGCACATGATTAAGATGCTTCTTGTAATAATTTGTGGTTATTTTCATGAGGATAGCACATATACTTGAGGAGAAATTAAGGTTTTCATAAAAACAATCCCGAATTTCTTCAAGTGTTTTGCTTATTTGACTAGCAGATTTGCTAAAAAACATTTCACTGCGCACTTGCGAATGCAATCAAAATATAATGTACAGCCAAAACAAACATTCTCTTTGATGACAGACTCGACTTTAAAATATCATACAATGAAAGAAATATTACATATTTACCCATTTACTCGACACAGAGATTTTTAGTAACATATAAATTAAGATACTGTATATCTATTTAATAAAGAAACGTAGAATTCACATAATGTTCACTTTTTATTAAAAATATTTATTTTGTAATTGGTTTTAGTGATATTTGTATATGAATTCTTCATGTAAAAATCATGATTTTTATACATTCAAAATAAGCCTGTTACAAAATGAATTATTCATTTTTTAGCATTTCTATACATTTTAAACATCCTCCTCACTTACTGAAACCTCTAAAGAAACTGTACAAGTTTGCTGAAAATGGGTTATTTATCTTTACTTTAATTATAATTATTACCTAATAATGGTAATTAAAGGTATTAAAATAGTTGAAAATGTTTAAGAATCGAAAATATTTTACCTTCCTAATAATTTATTTAAGTTGCAATCACTAGATAAATGTACCCATTGTAATTACTTGAATTGAAATCCTGGATCTTCAATCATTTGAAACATGACGCTTCGAGAAAGATCTAAGCATTTTTCAGTAAGGAAAACTGATTAGTTTCTTTGATTAGCAAGTGTTATCCCAGCACGTAAAATTTTTGTATTAAATGAGGACTTATTTTCAGGTTTAAAACATAATCAAGGTGTTAACAATAATAATGACGTTTTATGATACAATGACCATGAAATACATTTTGAAGCCTTATTGAAGAACTGAATATTGAACTATCCTAAGGGGGTATTGTCAGTCAAAATTATTATTTTTTATTATTATTATTTGTCTTTTTTTACAATTATTTGTTTTTATTACTCTGCACTTGCATTTGTCTCTCTAGAAAAACATTTAATTGGATATAACATTTAAGTAACTTTAAATTAAAGAATTTTTTTTAATTCCATTTAACAGTGTATTATTTTTTCAATTCTTATCGCATATAAATATGAATTTCAGGATTTGTCATTGCCTTCTATTTAATAAGTTTTGGTGAATTTATGTTGCTTCTAAAATGTAAGAAATTTTATATGTTTAAAAAATGAGAGTTAGTTTTAAAAAATAATCTGATTTGCAGTCCACACTTTTTTATTGTATATATAAATATACATATATATATATATATATATATATATATATATATATATATATATATATATATATATATATATTATATATATATATATATATATATATATATATATATATATATATATATATATATATATATATATATATATATATATATATATATATATATATATATATATATATATATATATATATATATATATATATATATATATATATATATATATATATATATATACATATATATATATACATATATATATATATATATATATACATATATATATATATAATATACATATACATATATATTATATATATATATATATATATATATATATATATATATATATATATATATATACATATATATATATACATATATATATATATACATATATATATATATATATACATATACATATATATACATATACATATATATACATATATATACATATATATACATATATATATACATATATATATATATATATATACATATACATTCATACATATATATGCATATACATTCTTTATTTATTTTTATACATTCAAAATAAGTATGCTGCAAAATAAATTATTAATTTCTTAGCTTTCATTTACTTATAAAATATCCATCTCAGTCAATAACACCCATACCATAAAAAAGTGTGCAATGTTGCTTCAAAATAGTTATTCATCGTTCCCTTCATTATAATTATTATCAAATAAAGGTATTTCAAAATATAAAATGATAGAAAAGGTTTGATAAACGAAAATATTTTACCTTCTTAATAATTTAGGTGAATTAGTATCACCAGTTAAATTTAATCTTTATAATTACATGCATTAAAATCTTGGAACTTGGCTAATTTAAAACGAGACGTTTCGAGAAAGATTTAAGAAATTTTCAGTCACTGAAACTGACCAATTTCTTTGATTAGCAAGTGTTGTCGCAGAATGTAAGATTTTTGTATTAAAAGAGGAAATATTTTATAGTTTTAAAATTTAATAAAGATGTTCACAATACAGTGACATGTTATAAATACAATGACCATAAAAGATGTGTTCAAGCATTATTAAAGATCGAAATATTGAAGTAGGCATAAGAGTAATTTGTCAAAACTATTATTAACCAGTTAAAAGTTTCATTTTTTTCACGATTCAAAAAATACCACATTGTTTTATAATACGTTTTTGTTCATTTTGCATCTGTAAGCTTAAAATTGTTATTAAAAGTATTATTTGTAATTATTTATTCATGTAAAACATTTTTTCTATCGGAACTAAAGTATTATATTCCCTGGAAGTTCTATTTTCTTTCTCATGTACCAGAAAAAGTGTTTGAATATCAAAAATACAAACATCTTCCAATAATATAACTACACAATTATCTGCGAATGCAAATACCACAAGTACATTTATTTAACCTGCTTTTTCAAAGATTAGATTTAGTACGATATGTCTTCAAACAAAGAAAAAGGCATAGCCCAAACTCAAATTCCGGGCAAAAATACTATGGCTCATTTCTAATACTTTTGCCTCTGGCATTTTTCTTCAATGACCATACATATCACTAGTTTGCAGTGATTAGTTTTTTGTTTGTAGGTGGTATTACATCTAAAACGTATCTCTGGTTCAGTCTCCTAAACACACAAGTCAAAAAATTTTAAAGTTTTAAAACTTAAATTAGGATGTTTGCAATATAATGACGTGTTATAAATACTAATTACCATGAAAGACTGTTTTCAAGCCTTATTGAAGAACGGAATAGTGAAGTATCGTAAGTGGATGCATTTCGTCAAATCTGTTACCAGTTAATCTTATAACAGTTACATTGTTTTAAGATCCCAAAAATGTCACATTATTTTACATCATTTTTTGTTCATTTTGCGTTTGTAAGCTGGAAAATGTTATTCAAAGTAATATATATAATTATGTATTTATGTATAACACGTTTTCTACTGGAAATAAAGTATTATTTTCCCTGGAAGTTGTTTTATCTCTCTCATGTAAAACAGACAGGAAAGTTATGCTTATAGTTTTGCATATATATAAAAAAATCAATAATATTACTACACAATTATCTGCGAATGCAAATAACACAAGTACATTTACTTAACCTGCTTTTTCAAAGATTAGATTTAGTACGATAAGTCTTAAAACAGGGAAAAAGGCATAGCTCAAAATCAAATTCTGGGCAAAAATACCTAGTCTCATTTCTAATACTTTTGCCTCTGTCATTTTCTTCAATTACCATACATATCACTGATTTGCAATAGTTTTTTTTTTTTGTAGGTGGTCTTAATCTTAACCGTATCTCTGGTTCAGTCTCCCAAACACACAAGTCAAAAACATTTTAAAGTTTTAAAACTTAAATTAGGATGTTTACAATATAATGACGTGTTATAAATACTAATGACCATGAAAGACTGTTTTCAAGCTTAAAAAAAACGAAATATTGAAGTATCCTAAATGGATATACGAGTAGTTCGTCAAAACTATTATTAACCAGTTTGCAGTTTCATTTTTTACGACCCAAAAAATGTCACATTATTTTATAGTATGTTTTTGTTCATTTTGCATTTGTAAGATGGAAAATGTTATTTAGAGTAGAAATTCTATTTATTTATTCATGTATAACATTTTTTTATCACTATTATTATTTTCCCTGGAAATTGTGTTTTCTCTCTCTAGAGACAAAATACCAGTGTTCAGAATGTCAGGTATCACATTGTGTGGTCCCTTGTTTCAAAAACTATCATACAAAGACTAATATTTAACTTTTTTCATTTGCCCGAGATAACTCGAGATAGTATACTAATATTAAAATTAAATGCCCCCCAAAATAAAAATTCGACTAAAAACCTACATATTTTGTTTTGTTTTATTTGCTTATATTTAATAATAAAATAAAAAATGGATGATTTTTTGCAATTTCTTTTTCAAAAAATCTGTAAGGGAAGAGGTTAAAATGCAAATTATATGGCTAAAACAGTGAGAACGATAAAAAAAATCAGTTATCCCGTACGGTGTCCGAGAATTACAGGCATGGTAACAGCGCCCGTGAGATGTACCTGCAAAACAGGCAAGGGGTTAATATCATTTTACATTATTTGTATTATTTTACACTTTTTATTCTTTCACACTTATTTGTTTTTAATAATCTGTACTTATATTTGTCAGTTCACTAAACGTATAATGGGATACATAATTTTTTAAGCAACTATAAATTTAAGATATTTTTTTACTATTAATCTTATATCTTTTTCAGTTATTATCGTAAATACATATGATTTTCAGAGTTTGTCAAGTTTTGCTGAATTTCTTTGTTTTCAATAAATAAGAACTTTTTATATAAGTTGAAAAATGAGAACTTTTTTGAAAAAAAAAGACGTTTTCTGACATTTTGTCCGTTTAAATACATCAACGGAAAGTGTGTTTCATTAATATGTTTTATTTTTTAAACAATAATTATATTATTTAACTTCCTTATTAAACTTAAAACTACCAAGACCGTCATTTTGATGGTTTTCAAATTTCAGGATTTAAAATTTGATATAATTTATATATTGTTCTACAATTTATGACACGCCTCTCAAAAAAATATGAGAATAGTTAAATATTCCAATTAAATTTCCACTCACCTATTTTAATTACCTTAATCAGTGTGATCTACACCATATTTAAACTAAGTACCGTCAAAATGACGAGTTTTGCAATTTCAAAGTTGAATGATCCGAAGTGTTCGACAGCCGTTATAAAGAGATCTGTTTTGCTCCGATTACGATTCAGTTTAGAACTGAACGGTCTAACTGTTAACTGTAATCATGAAGCAAACATTATTAGTAATTTTTCTAAATTGATAAAGTTCTTGGTGAAAAGTGCAATCTTTTAAAAAGTCCAATTTCGGTAAATAGTATGAACATTCTTTTTTGTAAATTCTAGGCAATACAAACTATTTTTGTTTTTTGTTTTTATATTAATATTTAAACAATTAATATATTAAATGTTTTGTTTGTTAAATTATATTCTATTATTTGCATTAACTAAGTCATAAGTTACAGTCAAAAATATGATGAAAAATTCGTCAATTTAACGGGTGAGGTAAAACTAGGTATACATGGTGTCCCAAAATGACCGCATAAGCTATGCACAGCTAGATTCCTCTTTCGGAGTACATAAAAACTGCCCAAAAAGCGTTACTGTACGATCCATAAAACCCTATATAGTACAAAACAAAAACAGTATTTGCATATCTTTCCAGGCGATACTGTTTCAAACATTTGCCTTGCATATCGCGTCATACATGCGCGTGCGCTTTCGAATGACATTAAGTTGCCGTTGAACTGATATTTAAAAGGCTGCATATTGCAGTTACCGGTTGTCTTCGTATGGTGGCCATGTATTACGTTCGTGACATGTACCTGATGTACGGCCGATGTCATGGAAATGCCTTACGAACTCTTAGGGATCATACCTGTTCATATATTGCTGTTGATATGTTCAATAAAGTGCTTTTTCTTGCACCGGAAGTGAAGTCATACTTTGTTTTGATATTTTTCTCTTTAACTATGGATCTTACAGGAACGCTTCTTTAGGCAGTTTTTATGTACTCCCAACAAAGAATCTAGCTGTTCAGAGTTTATGCGGTCGGTTTGGGATACCCTGCATATTTAATATCGGTAGATATATACAAAGCTTCAAAAAGATTACAATAGATAATTGAAATTAAAAAAAAAAGAAAATGATTCTTAAATATTGTATTTGTGATACTATTGTAAAGAATAATAATGTCACGTTGGCCTAGTGTTTGAGAAAGAAATTAAAACTCATTAAGAAACACATGAAAAATAGGTCTTGATTAAATTATTTAATAAATTTAGGGAAATGCCTAAGGAATACAAATAGTTGAATCAACTTATAATTAGTAGATGGAAGACTGCTCTCGAGTCGGCGTCAATCCTGAAAAAAATAATCAAAGGGGGTCATCCATAAGCCACGGATGGCAGCCGTTCGTCTTCGCCTATTCTGGTAACAACCTTGTCCGTCAAAAGAAATTCCGACCCTCGCGGAGACAAAAAAAGAAGAGTCCACTCCAGAACGGTGGGGGGAGAGGGTCAAAATTCCCCAAAACGAACGGACACCTCTATTGGCTGAGAGAAGTCCGAAGTCGCTCTGCATTGAAACCGGTCCTGCCCCGGCATGTTACCTTCGAAGACACACGGGGTGACCGAATGTAACTTATTGTTACATCTATAAACTCTACTACAGATACAAACAGAAAAAGTTGGTACAGTTTCAGTATAGTATATTTAATGTTTTAGCTGGGAAAATTTAAAATAAATATGTAACATAGATTTTTATTAATTCATTAACTGTAGAACCTCGATTATCCGAAGTAATTTTGATAGACCTACTTCGGATAATTAAAATTTTCGGATAATCGAGACTACATCAATAATCATCTAATTTAATATGTAGTATCGTCATTAGGGCAATAACATTCGATTGTTTTTTTTTGGTTTTGGAGTGCTACGGTCTACTTTTTGCAACACGAGGGCTAATGAGACCGGGACTTACAGCTAAAAGGCTAAGAGCATCCATGCCATAGTGGGATTCGAACCCACGATCTCTGGTACCGAAGGCCAGCACCCTAACCAATCGGCCATCTTTTAGCCTCGATTGTTATGGGACTCGATAGTATGACCTTAAAAATTTCGAAATGTTTTTTTTTGTTTATAACAGGGATGTTGGGAAAGTGGGGAAGAGTACACTCAAACGAAAGGATTTTGTTTGCTAGAAGGAATTCTTGAAAACGGAATTACAAAATAATTATCTGCATTCGGAGTTTGGAAAGGTTTGCCTACAAAAGCAGTGTGGGGAAAATAAACTTTAAAAATACATGTTTGTAAAGAGAAATTTTTTGATGATAATAGAAAGTGAAAAAAAAAAAGTGAAGAAGAAACTGATTTCGGTTAAAGAAGTGTTTCGGTTAATCGCGGTATTACTGCATTTATTTATTTATATTTATATTTTACAGTGCATCCAGGTGAGCCGAAAAACAATTTTCAGTAAAATGAACTTAAAGTATTTTAGTTTCTTTAAAAATGATTACATTGACTGTAATTATACTGTTTATTGAGTTCTAATTAAAATATTATCTAAGTAGTATAAAGCCCGTCATATAACAGGATCATTAAATTTTTTATTTTCCAGAATTGAAAAGTATTCTATGAGACAGGTAAATTATGGTTTGTTTTTTCGCTGTAAATTATCTGGTACACGCTCAATAATTTGTTTATCTTTACTAACCGTATGCTACTTGCCAACTTTAATATATGTTGTCATAATACGTTATAGGATGGTCAACAGATGTTTTAATATTGGCAATAATTATTTGGCGGTATATATGAAGGATGTCCAAAATTTAGCGAATCGATTACAAACTTTGTGATAATATATAAAAAACGCACACACAAACGAAGTAACTTCTTAATATTCAAAGATATATAGCTTCAAAACTAGGTATTTATTAGTCAGTGAAATAGACTCATAGGCTTTTATAAAAGTAATTTGTTGTTAAGAACTGTGATAAAATTTTCATTGCAGCAAAAAATAATCGATGATTAAATTTTAAATTATCACATATGTACCTAGTCAATTATTTATGCCAAATGTAATAGAAATAATATCTAAGTTCAGTGATAAAACGTATGAAAATAATACAGACAGTATTTAAATAATTTAAAATAAGAAATGATAGTTAAAGAAATGCCTTCATAATGCTAGAAAAAAAATGTTATTTTCATCTCTATAAAATGAAATAAATTGATAAATTTAATTGATGAATTGTTAAACTTAATAGCCTGCTCTTAACCGGGGAAATTAGGACTTGAAATAATAGCATTAAATACTCAAAAAAGAGCGGGAAGTGGGGGATTAAGAACGCAGACGGCAGTATTTTTCGTTGTGATATGAAGCATATTTATACCAATTTATTTTTGAATTGGATGGATAGTTTAGGATAAACTTTACTACCTTTGAATTTTGATAACCTTTACACATCAAGAATCCAATATGAAAGCCTCTATCCATTATAATATTAGAAAAATTTTAAAAGATTGGTTTTGTAAGATTCAGAATTGTCCAGAAATGTAAAAATGTAAAAATGAAAAATGTACAACTTTGAAGGCTAGAAAAATATTGTATACCCTTAAGAAAATTTGGTTAAGTAGGAATGAACACAGCAAAATAAACAGTGCAATATGTAATTCAATAAACGTACAAAGTGCCATGTAATATTCGCATTAATTAAATATAACACAAGCACTCGCATTAAAAATGCAAATATACAACTAACATAAGTTTGATGCTAACTAATATATCGTAAACTAGCAGTAAACAAACGCATTTTTAAATACTTTAATGTCCATCTTTTTACACTCAAAAAAGGTAAAGTGCCATTCAATGCAATTGAGAAATCTTTCTAAAAAACAAACTACCATTTTCTTTTCCGGATCATCTATTAAAGGAAGTGATTTATACTAAACTGTAGGAATTCCCGATAAGGACTTGAAGGGTTAATGTCTTTTAAAATGTCTATTTATTCCCCTTTAACGTGCGTGGGGAATAAGATGAACGAATATTAAATTCCATTGAACTTTACTAGATTAAAGAAAACTTTAAATTCTTCTCTAGGTAATTAAAGATAAAGAAGAGTATACAGAATAAGATTTATAGCATGAATAATTAGGAATTACTTTTAAAAAGTATTTTTTAATAATTTAGTGTAATGAAAAATGTATGCAATAAATTTTAATGAAAGTTTAAATGCATGTAGTTATGAATAATTTCACTGTATATATGTATTCTTAAGCAAAATATGAAGATCTGAGTTTTAATTATGACTGATTAAACACTTTCTCTTATGTAAATAGATAACACTAGAAATATGTGATTATAAATTCTAATGCAAAAGTATAAAAATGTATCGTAAATTAAGTTGTTCAACTATTAAAGGGAGAGATTTATACTAAACTGTAGGAATTCACGATAAGGATTTGAAGGGTTAATGTCTTTGAAAATGTCTATTTATTCCCCTTTAACGTGCGTGGGGAATAAGATGAACGAATATTAAATTCCATTGAACTTTACTAGATTAAAGAAAACTTTAAATGCTGCTCTAGGTAATTAAAGATAAAGAAGAGTATACAGAATAAGATTTATAGCATGAATAATTAGGAATTACTTTTAAAAATAATTTTTTTTATAATTTAGTGTAATGAAAAATGCATGCAATAAATTTTAACGAAAGTTTAAATGCATGTAGTTATGAATAATTTCACTGCATGTATTCATTCTTAAGTAAAATATGAAGATCTTAATTTTAATTATGACTGATTAAACTGTTTCTCTTATGTAAATAGATAACACTAAAAATATGTGATTATAAAATCTAATACAAACATATAAAATAGTATCGTAAATTAAGTGGTAGATAAACTTTAGGTTCTAGTCTTATTTAAATAGTGCAAAAGTCAATATCCTTTTCGATTTTCTGTATTTTATAAAGTATTAACCAGAAATAGGTTTTTTATATTAAGCCATTTTGGGTTTAATTCGCAATAATATAATTTTAAAATGGATGAAAAATTCCATTATATAATGCTATTTGTATAATCTTACACATTTAATGTTAACAAATTATTTCTTAAGGGGTTAGGATACCTTTGAACTTATCGAAAATGTAAAAACAAATGTATTATATAGAAAGGTAAAATCAAACTGCTTTTAGATATAAAATAATTATTGCAGTTTACATTATTTAAAAAATTAATCTTTAAATTTTTAATAAATGTTAAAATTTTAAATTCAGAAACACATAGAGTTTTAAAAGATAAAACAAGAATGTTTTGAGCGTATGATAAAATAAGAAAATTTACATATAACAGAGAAATTTTCATAAAAGCTATAAACCTATTAGTGTATTTTTGAGTTAACAACAGAATATTTACTAAAAATGTTAATAAAGTTAAAATAATTTTTGTAAAATAAAAACAAATATTCAAAATTTTATATATATTTACAAGAGTAAAACTTAAAAGTTTATCTTATTTTTTCTAGTTTTATGTTAGATGAAATAAAGAATAAATTAGTGTAATTTTTATATGATTATCACATATACATTTTACAAACATTGCAGATAAACTAATATTATATATATATGTATGTATGTATATATATATATCTATATTATATATATGTATGTATATATGTATCTATCTATCTATCTATTTATCTATATATATATATATATATATATATATATATATATATAGCTTATATTAAATATAGCCACTGAATTATACGAGTGCTGTGCAATTAAAAAAATTACATGTTTTGTTTAATATCAATATTGGATATTTATATATCAAGGAAAAATTTCAGTAAAGTCAATTTATTCCCAAAAGAAATCAATACAAACTGCGTCCTTCATTAGTATATTTCATCATAAAATTGAGAATAGAAGGAGTGCCAATGACACAAAACTTTCCATTAAATATATTTTTTCTATTGTCAGAAACTTTTGGCAGTGGAAACTGACGCGTGGAGAAACTTGTGATGGATTCTTTGGTGTAAAGTACAGACATAAATCAGGACTATAAGCTTCTTCGACGAAAAATATTGGATGAACGATTTTGAACGACAGAAATAAAAACATCAAAAGGGAAGAAAGTATGACTTTGTCGGATATATTAAATGATTTTCTTTACATTTCTTGACCTTTAAACTAAAAGAAAATGTGTTAAATAAGTTACAGTAATTTATACATTACACGGATAAAAAGCTTGCAAATTTTTCAGTTATGAGTAAATGAAATTTGTATATTTCATTAGTATTTATGCTAATTTTGCATGTTATTGAAATTACATTTAAATGATTTTATACGAAGAGTAAAAAAATAAAATATACTTATGAATGTTCTACCATACCTAGATGGATTAGAATTAATTGAAACTGTTAAAAATGATGAAGACTAGTTAAATTTTTTGGATATAAGTTTAAGTATTATTAATTTTATCAATTTAAATTATTTGATAAACACGATGGAAATTTATTTAATATTAACAGAGTTTCTTTTTAGCAAACTTGTTTATACAAAAACATTAAACGAAACATAATCCTAAACTTTTTAGTTAGGTGAAATAGACTTAACAGCAATGTTCACGTAATGGATAAACATGTAATATAATACATACAACAGGCTCTTAATAGTGGATTTCTTCTTCGTTTTTTGATCAACATTTTAAACAATTATTTCAATTTAACTCTAACCGAATGCTACAATAGATTTTTTTCTGTACAGCTAAGGGGTATTTAACGATGTATGACAGTGTTTCGTATGCTTATTCAGGCTTTTCTGCTCTATCATTAATTGTTTTTTCTTGATGTTCTTCCATATTTGGTTTAATTTTATTAAGTTTGTATGCTGTGTCCGAAGTCTGGGAGAGTTGATGCATCAGGAAAACTAGTTTTATCCAGAGTGGGGGGTCTCAACTCTCCCCCAGTCATTTCGAAACATCATATCACTGGTTGTTTATGGTCCATATATAAGGTTCTATTTTTTCTATTTTTTCTACTTTATCTATTTTTATAGTCATTTATATCTTTGGATGTTTTTGATTGTTTTCTCTCTCTCTCTCTCTCTCTCTCTCTCTCTCTCTATATATATGTATATATATATATATATATATATATATATATATATATATATATATATATAACTTACATATATTTATCAGTATTATCCATGATAATAATTTAATTCTTTAACACCTTTAGCTGCAACTTATTTATTTTTGCCATTGTATGGTACTTGTAAGACAAGATTTTATAAAGTTTCACAGTTACTTATTAAACTATTTTTACCTCTTTTTAACGCTTTAATGAACAGAATATCAGTAAATTATAATTGCATTTTTTCCGGTTCTAATTACAATTTGTATGTTGGCTATTACATATAATTTATTCTATATACCTATATCTCGTTTCATTTTTTAAAAATTAATTTTTGTTATAATTAACATTTGTTATACGAAATAAAATAAAATTCGCTCTCTTTTCGAAGTGTCATTTTTTGTATATAGACTAATTTTTTACATTAAGTTTTATAGTGTTAAATTCCTTTAAATCTTAGGTTGAAATTTGAACCTTTATGAATTTTATTCTAAGATTGAATAAGAACCTTAAAAAATACTGAGAAATAGATATATTTGTCTTTTTATACTTAAGTATTTCTTACTATTCTATTTAAAAATAAATTATACAACAAATTATGACCAAATTACGATATAAATATCTTAGGACATTAGTTTATGTGATTAAAATTGACTCAAATAATTGTAATTTGATTATGAGTAAATAGGGTGAATATTTTATAAAACAATATTTATATAAAGTATAACTTGTATGTAGTACATTTCAATCGTAAATATAATTTTGTTAAACTTAATTAAGTAATAAAATAACCTTGTTTATATCTGCACTTTTTTTCACACTAAGCGGAATGATAGGTAATCATTATGTAAGGTATTTAATTAATTACATAAGTTTTTTTTTGTTTCAGTGTATATTGGCCTGTGAAAATAATAGAATAAAGTACAAAATTTCGTTATTTTATTTTATAATTACTCAATTTAAATGTTCTTTTTTATGGTGGTTTTAAAATTTCATATATTAAAATGAATAGTTTTGTGAATTATATATATCAACTCTCTAATATTTACCCTATGTTTCAGAAGAAAAGAATTCTACTTACATATAGTAAAAGGAACATAACCTATAATATAAATCTTTTCTGTAAGTGCATTTTTAAACTAGACGAAAATTAATGAATACCCATTATACGAAATAGTAATGCAACATTTGTACTATTTGTAGCATTACAAAATAGACAATAAAATATTTTATTGGATGTGTGCCAAAATAAAAGCGTTACTTACACAAAAAATTATAAAGTGTAAGTAAGAAAATTTTAACGCTATAATTTAAATTTTACATACTTAAATTTATAAACCTACTTTACGACTGAAATACTTAGATTTATATAGTATTTAAAAACGTTTATCCAGTAAACGAAGACAAATGCTTTCGACAGTGTAGAGTGTAGTAAGATAATATCCTGTCATATGTAGTGTTTTTGTAGAGTTAAGTATTATTAATTTTGTAAAGAGTAAATGTTTTAATAAAATATGAAATAATATATTACTCTATTGTTACATTTTCTTAATGAATCTTTTAGTTTGAAGATAAGTATGTAATTTAATTTTCATTTTTTTTAGAGTTCCATCATCTAATTCAAGCGTTAGATAATTACTAAACCACACCAAGTGAAGGGTTACAGATTAAAAAGCTGAGTGTTTGAAATGTATCATTAATGGGGTTTTAATTAAAGATAAATTCATGCTCTTGAAGTCTGTGTAAATTTTCTCGAACGTGTCATGACTTGCTGTTTAAAGCGGATACTTTATAAGGGTCATTAAAATCTCGATCGATGTGTCTAGAAATTAAATAATTTGACAAAAAATAACTTTTTAATAATCAAGAAGAGAAGTTAATGATGTGTATAAAAGATGAAAAAATCATAATCTAATTATATGCATTTTTTTCTCTAAAGTTTAAAAAAAAGATGAAGCTGAAACAAAATATCACATCTACATCAGATAGATATATCATAATTTAAATTATAAGTAATTGTTATATATTTATCATTATCTTTAGTTCGTAATCAGTTTTATTTTTTTAAAATAAGATATGTCTTTAAATATTTGTTTAATAAAGAAGTAGTTTCGTATTTTCTTTCAATGGTCTCGATTTCCATTTTTTTCCCACTTTTACTTTTCTTTTCCTTTCAATGACCATTTTCATAGGAAATAAAAAAAGATGAAATTTTGTCTTAAAATATTATTTATTACTAAACTATAAGTTGATGAAAACCTGTTCACCATATTTTTCAACTACATCTTTCTGCATGCGATTCCGCATGCATTTTTCTTATTATTCGAAAAAACACGTGTTTTACTCTATTGGAATCTGTATTTTATTCAGTTATACGAGATAAATTATGTTAATTTTACGTTATGTTACTATCTGGTTCGTTCAAAGATTTAATAATGGATAATTCTTAACTAGTCCCACAGTAAGCACATCATCGTTTTCTGTGGATGAATATCTTGCTTCGCGACAGTTGCCACTTTGTTACTGAAACTAATCTATTCTTTGAGGTCCTTTATTTTTAGCATACGTAATACATTTTTTTGTCTTCAGTAACGGTTTGGTTAAGAAATCATTGTTTGAGCCGCTGTTGCTCTATTTTCAATGTCAACGATCTCGTAGCTGGGGATTCTTTGAGAGGTGTAGTAGTTAGCATAAGATCTCTTGCGTTCGTTGATGGTGACTGATGCATTTACATTATGTAATCCTAATATCCTGCAAGCCCTCAAGAAGTAGTTATGGGGGTGGTCGGCCTAGTCTAGGATCTTTTCCTTAGTCCCCATTTGGATCCACTTGAGCTAAGACGTATTTTCTACCTACTAAATCCTAATTCCTCTCATCTGTTTTGATTTGTCTTCTCGGCCCTCGTGGTTCGTTCCACCATCACTAATCCGGCTTCAGGATCTCCTCTAAGCATCCAGCAGTCTTCCAAATTTTCCTCACTTATCAGCAAAACTGTGCTCCGTTCGTCCCATGATGGCGCCTTCTGCGCTACGGGCTCGCTCTTGGTTCTTCGAAGGTTCAACTACGCAGTTTGGTGGCCCAGTACTTGAGATCTGCCCACCGCCAAATGAGCCCAGTTTGGAGCTTCATTGTCAAACGACAGGCACACCACTCCGCTTTAATTTAATTGGAATCACGTCAACTTGTTGGATCGTTTAAGTGACA
Organism: Pardosa pseudoannulata; assembly: GCA_032207245.1. Classification (NCBI taxonomy): domain Eukaryota; kingdom Metazoa; phylum Arthropoda; class Arachnida; order Araneae; family Lycosidae; genus Pardosa; species Pardosa pseudoannulata. The sequence goes on along the minus strand of CM063500.1, from coordinate 29,317,120 downwards.
TTGTCAACTTCAAAAATTATTGTTGTCTTCTAGGAGATGAACGTTTGTTGTAACACAAATCATAATCCACACTCCTGACGCTGTCGAATCAAATGACGATAATTATCTTAAAAATTGTGGAAGAATTTCACTTCATCTGTGAATCAACTTATCGTTTGACTCGAATTATCATGAACAAATTCGATTAATCACTCTTCATGCAATTCTTCCCCAGGATGAGAACACATGAACGCTAGAAACTTTTGTAGCCTTAGAACCTTCTTTAAATACAAAAAGTATAAGGTGTAAAAATTGATTTGTTTAAGAAATGACATTCAATTTTATTGATCTAAAATTTAATATATATTAAATCGAACTAAAAAAAGAATAACATCTACTGCTATAAAACAAAGTATGCTTTTCAAAATATTTTTTTAAATTATGCTTTAAAGTAAAAAGAAGACATGAACGTGTTTGCCAAACTTGTATGAAATGTAGTATATAATATACTATTTATGTGCTATTCTTTATATTTTAAATATTAACCTGCAGGTTTGATATTGAATTAGCTCAGCCTATATAAATAGTAATATATATATATATATATATATATATATATATATATATATATATATATATATATATATATATATATATATATATACATATACATATATATATATATATATATATATATATATATATATATATCTATAAATATATATATATATATATGTATATATGCATAGATATATATATATATATATATATATATATATAAATAGTAATATATATATATATATATATATATATATATATATATATATATATATATATATAACCTTTGCTGCATTTACTCACTATTAATTCGTTTATCTATTTTTTCCTGGGCATACAACACTACGTTTCTGTATCTAAAAAGATAAATAAATATATAAAATTATCTATTTAAAGGGAATAAACATAAAATAAAAATTCAGACATAAAAAACAACAGATGTTTTATCCCACATATACAATTCAGCATTTGGCCCTTAAACAGAAAATTATGTATGCTTAACAAAATATTTCAGTGAACGAAAAATCAGATATATTTCTGCCCAATATCATTTCATTCTTTCTTTTTTAAAAGAAAATAATTACAGACCTCTGTATAAGTCAGATATATAATATCCTCTCCCCGCGGAGTGTTAAACGCTAATATTAACTAAATTAATAGTCTACATTCAATCTTTATTGATAGAAATTGTAAAATAACTGAAAAATCTATTGAAAGAAAAGCGCATATTTAGTGTTCTAGAAACTCTATCAGTCTACCATTAAATTTCGTATTTTAGTATAGTCCAAAAATTTCAGAGATAATAAATCATGGATTTTTTTTCCCATATATACATCTGAATATATGGCTGTAGAACACTTAGCCTATTTGTCATTTCAGTGATCGAAAAAGCAAATATATTTCTACTCAAGTACATTTTATGCCTTTTCTATTAAAAAGGAAATAATTACAGTTCTTGATCAGTCATATGCAGCATCGCCGTGTCCGATGGAGTGTTAAATGTTAATTTTGAATAATTCAATAGTCTACTTTAAAGCCTCATTGCTGGAATATGTAAAAAAAAACTAAATAATTTATAGAAAGAAAAACGTATACTATATATTGTAGATACCTAGCAGGGTAAAATTAAATTTGGTAAATTAGTATAGTCTAAATTTACTATGGATATATTAGGAAAATTATTTTAAGTAGATTCGGCAGAATATTAAAAATGAATTTGAAATACTAAAATAAAAATTGTTTACATAAGAGCCTGGAGGTAAAGTTAACTATACACCTAAAGTTGGCCTAATTGTTAGGGATCTTATCATTGGTATAGTAGTTCGTGTGTTCGAATCTCGCTGCGGCATAAATGTTCGTAGCCATTCGGAATTAGTTCGCGTTAGAGCTCTACGGTCTACTGTTTTGCACACGAGGGCTAATGAGACAATCGCAAACCGTGCCCATATAGCCGTGAGGACCTCCAGCCTTATCCTGTCCGCGGTGGGCAGATCGCAAGTATGGGGCCAACCAACCCCGTACTAAACCCATCGAAGTGCCCGGGACGCGCCAGTCGCGCCGCATGCGCAGCTTGCTGGTGAACGGAGCAGAGGTGCGCTGCTGAGGAGCGGAAATTTGGAATACTACAGGATGCTTAGCGGACCTCCTGACGCCGGAATTAGTGCAGATCGAGAGAACCAATGGGGAGAATACGAAAACAAAGTTGGGAATTTCGATCTTTGCACCAAACAGGACGGGAAACCGAGGTGGCCGAAAGGAGAGACAGGAAATTTAGAAAGGCGGCACTCGCAATCCTGGGCCTCATGACCACCACTCAGGTGGTCATTGTGACGGAACATTTTGGTCCAAACTGCGGAACATCCGTGACTCGGCGTGGTCGAAAAAAAGGGAACACTCTGGGGCCTCGCAAAGCCCGAGGAACCCAGAAAAAGCCCTAACCTAACCTAACAGAGAGAAAAAAAAGGTCATCAGTAGGAGTGGGTCCAGCGGGGGGGGGGGCTAATGAGACAATCATGCGCCAACCGGGCCCATTTAGCCGCGAGGCCTTCCAGGCTTACCCCGGCTGCGGTGGGCAGATCGCAAGTATCGGGCTACCCCACTCCGCGCTAAACCCGTCGAAGTACCCGGCCGGCGCCAGTCGCGCCGCAGGCTCCAAATACGGGTGACCGCAGTAGAGGTGCACTGAAGTGGAGGGAATTTGGAATACTACTGGATGCTTAGCTGACCTCTTGATGCCAGTGATTAGTGAGGGTGGAGCGAACCAAGCGGACCAAGGAAAAGAGGTAGAAATAACCATCGGGAAAGAGGCTAATGAGACAAAGACCTACTGCTTAAAGCCTATTCCGAAAGGTTACAAACATTTATGCCACAGTGGGACTCAAACTCCGGTACCGACGATTAGCGCCCTAACCGATCAGCCAGCGATCGACCGTTAGGAATTAACTCTAAATAGTAGGTATTAGTCTTATTAACCTTTTAAAGGTCACCTACAGAAATTTGGAATTTAAAAAAATTAGTTTATAAATATTTTCTATGAACCTTATAAATGCAAAATGTTTAAAAAAAATTTAAAATCTTTAGAGTTGTTTGCCTTAGAGAGAACCATAGAAGGAATTGAGGGGTATTAACTGACAAACACATCCCCTTGTACAGCGTAAACTCAATATATTAAAAATTTTAATGATATTAGAAGAAAAATAAGTGTTCTTAAAAAAGTATAATAAATAAATAGTTCAACAATTTATAAGTGTTGTTTGAATACATATTTTTGTTTGGAGTCATTAGTGAAAAAAATCGAATTAATAACTTTCCAGGTACACCAAGTATAAATACAAAGAGAAAAATAGATTAAATGCAGAAAAAGAAAAATAAATTAAATGCAGTACTATAATCTATTGGAAGTTTTAAAAGTCAAAAATGTATAAAAATCGAAAAAAACATTCATATTTTTCCAAAAATTAGAGAAAAAATGTTTAACAAGAGGTTTTACTGTGAAATCACTGTCCGCTAAAGGGTTAACACTCATGTTGTAAAATAGTAGAGGGTAGTGCTCCAAACCAATACCAAAGTAAAGTCTGATATGTTTATGAAAGTTTGGTATAATATTTACCAGAAAGTCAATGATTAAAGGTTATAAAATTATTAAAGTATAGCATTTACCTTTAATAGTTCTTAAATTTTAATAACACTAACTAATTAATTGATTTGTAGAAAAATAATAATTTTTCAGTATATA
>CM063500.1:29293348-29308348 GCA_032207245.1 Pardosa pseudoannulata | reverse complement strand
CCCAATAAATGTAAAATTATTCTATAAAACTTTCAACAGTATGGATACTATAAGTTATTTATTTTAATAAATGGTTATTCTGGTTAGAGATTTTTAATATATATGGTAATACATTTTCAAACAGTTATAATTTGCTCATTCATTCGAATTAAGATATCTTTGTTTTATAAAAATATTCAATTGTGTAAATACTATAACTAATTTTTATAATACTAAATTATATTTTAATAATTATTAATATAACTTATCATGCAATTTCAATGTATATTTATGAAGTGTAAATTCTTCATACTAAAAGTATATTTATTATATATATTTTATATATATATATATATAATATATATATATAAATAAATATTTATAAATTTATTATATATATTGATATATATATAAATTATATATATTTTATATAAATATAATATATATTAATATATATATATATATATATATATAAGATTATATATATAAAATTTATATTACATTTTTATTTGTTTTATAATTTGATGCAATTTTTATATAATTGTTCATAATTTCAAAATTTTAGTTATAATGATATTAATTGTATTATATTAAATAATATTAAGAATAATTATATCTAATAAAAAATATTATTAATATATTTTTAATCATGAAATTAAAAATAATTATAAAGTGCAATTCTTCAATAAAAAATATATATTCCATAAATTTTTCAATATGTGTATACTATAAGTTATTTATTTAATATACGGTTATTTTATATTTGTAATATATTAGTTATATTTTTAGTTATAATTTTATATCATTAAAGTAATTTATATTTATAAAAATATTCAATTTGTAAATACTGTAACTAATTTTTAAAATATTTAATTATTAATTATTAATATAATTAATCATGAATTTCAAATTATATTTATGATGTGCAAATTCTTCACAATAAAATATTTATTTCCATAAAAAATTTCACAGTGTTTATACTCTAAATTATTGTTTTAATAAATTATTATGGTAATAACATATATACTGTTTATAAATTTTTGTATTTAGTTTGAGCACATTTTTAATTAATGTATATTTTTTTCTATAAATATTTTGAAGAGTAAACACTGTAACTTATAATAATTATTGTAATGAATATATTTTAATAATTAATAATATAATTAATCATAAATTTCAAATATTGTTATGGTGCACATTTTCATAATAAAAGTATATTTATATCTTTAAAATACAACAGTTTATACTATAACTTATTTTTTTAATAAATGTTTAATATATATTTTCAAATATATAGTTATTATTTTACATTAAATTAAATATTTGTTCTAAACTTTTTTCGAGATGAATCTGTAACTAATTTAATATAATAATTAATTATTTTATAATCAATATAATTGATCATATAAATTTCAAATTTTAGCTATGACTTGTACATTTTTCATAATAAAAAGTATATTTATTGTGTTTTCAACCGTTACATACTAATTTCTTTTAATAAATTATTATTATTTTAGAACTTCATTTAAAATAAAATTTCTTTCTAAAATTTTTTATAGGAAATATGTATCTATCTATATATTTATTGTATGTATATGTATTGTCTGAAATTTTTTTGTATTTTCCAATAATAACTGTAAGAGGACAAAAATAAAAATACTAATAGAAATGCAGAAACGGAGATGTGTTCTATAATAATATCACTATAATTTCATTTTTCACTTAAAATTTCCTATATAAAATTATGATGAAAATGTGAAATATTAAATCATGCCCTGTAATAGACTACGTTTAGAAGATTTGAACAAAATGAAATATGAAAATCAATATAATGATGATAAAGCTTTGCTACAATATAATATGATTGATGAAAAATAAATGTGAAAAAAAACTGAAGCACTGACAATGTAAACATACAAATTGAATGCAAAACCAATACATCCTGAACAATTTTGTTTCTGTTTGATATATAAAAATATTCATATTAAAAGTGGAAAAAATATTAAAATGTATATATGTGACATAAAGTACGATGTATTTTATAGATTTACAATATAAGATTCTTAATCTTATTGTCTATTCAAAAGATGTATATTTTAGTAAAATACATTTTATTGATCATATCTTAGTATACCATACTAATTACACCAAAAAACCATATACATCATTTAGTTATTTTATCTAGTGTATCCTATCATACATTACGCAATATATTTTAACAATTGATTATCTTATACAAAAGCATAAATTAAAATATCTGATTTTTCTAAACTATTAATTATTATATACTTTTTAAAAAGTTTTAAATTTGACATCCTAAATCCAAATAAAAAATTGAAATCGTATTTTTGTGTTGTTACAATGTGAAATGATAAAGACCTGTAACATTGTAAGTTTCTAATATTTTCGAAAATATTTTAAAACTTAAAATTTAAGGATAATTATTTAGCTTTTTGAAATATAATTACTTGTAACTATTCACCTAATTTTTGGTAATAAATACGCAACCATTTAAAACATTAGAAAATAAATGCAACTCCTATATGTTTTTTAACTGGAATATAAGTAAAACTAATTAACTAAATTGAACTTTTAGCTGTAATTTCCCCTTCACATTCTCCAAACAGTTGATAAATTAAAGAGAAAATGCAATTCTTACATATTTTAACTGGATTTTAAGTACCAAATAATTAAATTTATTAAATTTCAACTTAAAACTTAAACATTTTACTTATGTGTAGAAGAAACTTATATTTCAGAACAATGAAAAATTTACAACCTAGATTTCAAACGAAAATCAAATTATCGCAGTAATTAAATACATTAAGCCTATAATTTTGGCCAGAACAATTCAAAGTTAGGCCCAGGACCTGGTACTTTTTTAGGGCCCCCTACCCCCCTTTTAAGGACAAAAAAAAATTATAAAAGAGGATGCAACGGAATATTTTTGGAGGAAAATTTTTATTAATTTATTTATGTTTACATACCTTTGTTTCGTTTGGTTTGGAGTGCTAAGGTTTACTTTTTGCAACACGAGGCTAACGAGACAGGGACTTACAGCTTAAAGCCGATTCCGAACGGCTGCGAATATCTATGCCACTGTGGGATTCGAACCCACGATTTCCGGTACCGAAAGCCACTAAACAATTGGCCTTACATGCCTTATACTACATACTATATTACATACCTTTCTAGTACAATCGAATGCCTAAAACATGTATATCCTCGAGGATGTGAACTGTAACACTTGCAATTAAGTTTTTACATAAAAAAATAAAATAAAACAGCCTAAGCAAGATAAACAAATAATAACTATTCGTTGATTTTCAGACAAAATTAATAAGAGAAAAAAATAATAAAATTAAATTCTTAAGCAAATACCAATAGTATCTAAGTTTCAGAAATGTAAATAAAAAAAAAAAAAAAAAAAAAAACAAAAAAAAAAAAAAAAAAAAAAAAAAAAAAAAAAAAATAAAAAAAAAATAAAAAAATAAGAAAAAAATAAAAAAAAAAAAGTGCTATTATTTCCTTATAAATGGCTGAAATTTTTAATTTATTACTAATTTATATTATATAATATATAAGATAAATGCTTTTTTCTTTAATATTTTGTAAATTATGTTCTTAATGATTCATATTATAAATGTTGAATATAATAAACTGTTTTTTCAGTATTATGTTCTTTTAATTACTGTAAACCTTAATAAATTTCTTTATGTATGCTATGATCTTGAAGATTTAATAAAAAACTGTCTCAAATTTTGTTAATTAAATTATATAAAATTTAATAATTAAATATCAAATTTGAAGGACCCTTAAAAATAAGGGACCTAGGGCATAGGCCCAGTGGGCCCCTGCTTTAATCAGGCAATGCTATAATTGATAGCAAAGGAACTTAAGTGTGAAACCTTATGCTTGGATCTGTACCATCCTTATATCTATATTGATTAGTTGTTGCATAAAGGTTGACTGAAGGTACTTACTGCTTATATGTGATATTATCTCTATAAATATTGCCTATCGCCCCAACTTATTCTTTCATATCTATTTTCCATATCGTCTAATCCTGCCGTTTTCCTGCAGTCTAATATCTTTTTTAAAGAAGTGTTCGATAAGGTAAAATCCTTTTTAGAAGTTTTCAAAAGAATTGTAATGATTACGCAATAAAAACTAAAGTCGTTGCCTACTTTTGATTTGCCGTAGATTGACGTGATACGCATGATTTTTGATTAAGCCGTTGAAGTAATGTTCAGTATTTGTAAATAGTGTATTGTATATATTATTAATAATGTAATGTATTTTCGCCTACTATTGTAACACGAATTCAATGATCTGTTTTGATATTTGTTATGAGTAACGTTTTATAATTATCGTATTTTTATTCGTGGTAACACATCATCTTTTTTAAATATGCAAATATCTGTAATGTATGTATATGTCATCTGTCCGTATAAGAGTCAGTGTGACAGTAGCAGATGGCTTGGTTGCATCGAAGTTGATGATGTTTGTTTATATAACTTGCATGTACTTTCAGTATTTGAAGCTTCTGTAAACGTTAGTTCAGTTTGATATCCAGAGCTCTACGTCATTATACAATCTTTATTAAATGCCTGTGAATAGATCTGGTTGTTTTATTTAACTGCACAGTGTGAATCCCTTCTGAGAATGGTTCTATATATGATGTGATCCCTCTGGATACTACTTTAAGAATCGTCGATTCACGGCAGGGGTTTCCACAGATTTAAACTATGATTACATTAAAACAAAATGATTTTTTATTTTCCTCTATTGATAAGTGTTATTTCTCTACTCTTTATATACATGCATGCATGTAATGTATTGTAATTATTCCACTAAAATATCTCTCTAATTTTCTCCTTTTCCCATTCTCAATTTTTCATCTCTATATTCCTAAACATATAATATCATATTTAAAGAAGTATTCAATGATTTAAAATTCTTTTAACGGTCTCTCAAAGCTAACTCTGAAATAAATACTAATTTTCTGTCCACTCGCCAAATATTCAGCTGTCGTAATAAAAAGATTCACACCTAAATTACTACAGTAATGCTTACTATGATGATCTCTCTTGGGAAAACAATTATTTTCACTTCTCATTGTGGGGACAAATTTGTAATAGGGAAGTGTCTTTCATGTTTCATTTCATATACTGCTCTTGTCAGAGAAACATATCTTTTCTCACTCTCGAGTAAACTTTAAGTTCCCGGTTTTACTCGGTCCTTCCTTTTAATGGAACATCGATTACTTATTAATTAGGATTTTTCATTTCCCTGTAAGCCTTAATAATTAAAAACGATTGGGTATAAATATCATTTGATACCAGTGTTTTAATTTCGTCATGTTAGTTATATTTATAATTGAGAATCGTATTTAGAACTAAATGTTCCTTTCTTAAAGTAAAAAGGGAAAAACTATTTTATTTTACAATTATTTTACGTGTTAATACAAAACCTAACTATTTATAACTTCTTTTTTTAATAAACGATTAAAAGTTTTATCTTTTGTACACACAAATGTATTGCCTTAGACACATTTCTTGATTTCGAGCAACATTTGAAAGGGCAAAATATTTTAACATTTTACTGTCTATTGTTTCGAAAAGAGAACATAATATTAATAAAATTATTTAAAATTAAATTTCATTAATATTGATACAAAAAATAGCACATGTAGTAAAAGGACTACTCGATTTTTTAAAATAAAAGCTATATTACTATGATTAATAGAAAATGTATAAAAAATCATAAAAATGACCCCTTTCTTCATTTTCTACAGAGCACATAATAAGAATTCCCATAAATGTAAAAAAAAACATCTAATTACTCTAAAATCCGATTGGTATCCGTAAAATAACTTTAATTTATTTAAAAAATATAAAATTCGACATTAGTAATCAGAAACGTACCTGGAATAATTCATTAATTATTGATGTTCACAATTGGTAATATTGGACTGTTGCCGCTATACTCGACGAAATATTTTCCTCTACGGAGAGCATTTCTTGAAAGGGGTAGAAAATGAAGGGGAGTTCTCTAAATTTATGAAAGGGCATTTCATTTCTATTAGCAGTCTAGTGCGTTCGCTTCTCAGATATTATTTTGAAAGGTGTTAAATGTATTTTGTTTGTGAACTACAAGTTACAACCGCTCTACTAAGAATTGCACCAAGGAATGTTAGGCCTCAACCTGGACTTTTACCGTCCTATATCACAAAGAAAAAGTGATGGTCATTTTCTTGTACAAACAACACAAGGTAGATGTGCACAGTGCACATTAAATGCAAGATTAGCATGCAATGAATGCTAGAAAAAATTGCATTAATTTCCAATATATCATGGCGTAAAGGTATAAACTAATGTTTTTGATATTTGTTTAAGAAAATGTTGTTTTCATTTAAATTTATAATTTTTAAACTTTATTGATATATGTCCTTAAATTTAACAATAAATATTAAATCCATTCTAATTATTTTTCTTATTATATTATTTAATATTTAATATATACATCATTCTACTCTATTTGTGAATGCAGTATATAGTCAGAAGTGGCCAATGATCCCAAATGGGAAGATGATGAAAATCGTAAAAGAAAATTTATTTTCCACTATTAAATGACTAACATATCTTAACTGAAGCATTAGAAGGTAAGATATGCAATATATATATATATATATATATATATATATATATATATATATATATATATATATATATATATATATATATATATATATATATATCTGGATCTGAATTCGGCCAGTAAAAGGTTAATGTGTGCAGATGATATTGAAAAATATATTCTAACATGACAACTCTCTCTTCTATAATTTAACATTTTTAATTTCATGGAGAATGCCAAATGAAATGCGAAATATTTCTGTGACTTTCCTTAAATTCAAAACTTTCTTTACTTTTCTTTAAAACAATTTCTTTAATAACACAATAAAATACTACACTAAATACGCAAAGAAACGAAATGTGTAAAGTATAATTTACAATTTTAGTTATACTTTTCACAAACTTTATAACATTTTATTAAAAAGGATTTTTCAGTGAATTACATAAATATTTTTAACGTAATAAGGGCAAAATGTCGTTAAAAAAAGTAGTCTGAAGCTATATAAAAAATAAACATTTACTTCGAAACGTCCTCAAACATCCTAAATGGATTCAATATTTATCTTGAACAACTTTAGCAAAGTTTATTGAAACTTCAGTGACACCCAAAGCTAGCATGTTTGTGAAATAGCCTCTATTCGCATTTGTAGAATCTTTATGATGTAATGTCTCATCTAAAAGCTTCCGGGATATTGTCGGGTTTAGCTAATCTTGAGAATCTTCATGAAGCTTTTCTAGGAGAATCCTCCAGGCTATTCCAGACAGTATATACTACTGAAACTCATTTCTCATTCAATCCGTTTATTTACTACCAACTTTCTTCGGAACTATTGCGTTCATACTCCTCAACTTTACTAGTATTTCCTGCATATGAAATTATATTATCCCTATCCTGAATAAATAAAGTTTATATTTATTAATATGTTATATTACAAAACTATTTAAAACATAATAGCATATTAAATTATTACTTTGAAGTTAGTTTTAGAACATTTAATCGAATTTTCTTCTGAACGTATTCTTTAGGTTATAAAGGTGTCCTAGTATTATATATCTATCTATTCATTTATATATGTATATATATATATATATATATATATATATATATATATATATATATATATATATATATATATATATATATATATATATATATATATATATATATATATATATATATATATATATATATATATATATATATATATATATATATATATATATATATATATATATATATATATATATATATATATATACATTGTACTGCTGGACAACATGAAATATAACTGCTTAGCAGTAATTTGGCAGTGGCAGTGGCCACATTGAAGAGAATGTCATAAGTCTAATTAAAACTTTATTTTAGAGTTGCTAAAACGGACTTCTTTACTATTCAACGACAGACAAAATAAAGACACAATCAGTTTGCTCGAATAGAGGTGTACCCAAGAGTTAAAATAGAAAGAATTATTCCAAGGGACAAGAAACTTAGTCAGCGAATTAAACTGTTAAGATCAGGAAAAAAGCGGAGTTATTTGCCCTCGACATCTGGAAAACGTATTGAATAGACAGAAAATCTATACTACAGAAAGCTATGGGAATTGTATAGAAAGAATTTTAAGTCGAGGAAACTCCTTTAATTAAGATATTTAGAAGATGGGGAAAAATATTCTAAGGAATTAGAATGGCAGAGAGGAGGATTTTTTAGGAAATTTTAAAGTGAAATAATTTTGATATATTACACACACACACATACATATATATATATATATATATATATATATATATATATATATATATATATATATGTATACATATATATATATATATATATATATATATATATATATATATATATATATATATATATATATGCATGCATCCTTCATGCATACATACATACATACATACACACACACACACACAGACACATATATATATATATATATATATATATATATATATATATATATATATATATATATATATATATATATATATACAGACACATGCATACATACATACATACATACACATATATATATATATATATATATATATATATATATATATATATATATATATATATATATACATTCACAGAATATCAGGCAAACAGAGTAGTATGTCTTAATCATATAATATGTTAATACATTGCCCTTTAATTATATTATATATGCTGTATTATTACTTTAATGAAAATTTTATTTAAAAAATGATAATTTTATTTACATATGTATTTATGTATATATGTACATATGTATTAATGTACGGATAAATGTGTGTATATATATATATATATATATATATATATATATATATATATATATATATATATAGATAGATAGATAGATAGATAGATAGATAAATAGATAGATAGATATATAGGTAGGTAGATAGATAGACATATACAAAGATAGAGAGATAGAGTGTGAATTGAATGAAGTTGGGGCACAAAACTTGCAATGGTGTATCAAGAAAACATATACATGGATATGTTTTAAGGTTTGGGGTTTGGTTTGGAGCGCTACGGTCTACTGTTTTGCACACGAGGGCTAATGAGACCACGACCTACAGCTTAAAGCCGATTCCGAACGGCTACGAATATCCATGCCATAGTGGTATTCGAACCCATGAACTCTGGTACCGACGATCAACGCCCTAACCAATCGACATGCGTTCGGCTACGTTTTAAGGATTGAGACCTATAAAGAATATGTGTCCTTATCATAAATTACAATTTTTGTTCTATATTTTATGGTAGTAAAAAAACTAACTGACTTAATTATAATCATATTTGAAATTAAAATTCTTTGATTCGTTGCCTAAAAAAAATTCATGGGTAAAATATATTTTTCTCCTCTTATTCTAACAGACATTAAGAATTCCGAGAGATCCAAGTTAATATATCCTAAGCTCAAATTATCTTGAATAAATTCTTACCATAATTTAGTATATTATTGATAGTGTAGGATAGCAAAAGACTGTGAATCATATATACAATATTACAAAAATAAAAGTTTTAATACGTTGCAGCTTTTCATCTTTTACGGAACTATTTGGATTGTATCATTTCTGTAAGTATTTTGCTTCAGTTAGAAATTGAATTTTTCTTTTAGCTATTATAGATACTTTCTAAAGCATATGAAAATTCAGTTGCTTTTCTAACTGCAATGAAAGAAAACTCTCTTAATTGAAAATTAATGCATAATTGTATAATATGATTTGAGTTTTTTAAACCATTTCTCACGCAAGATTTAATAAGTTTTTCTTTATGATATCTAAAATGTATCCAGAATTTCGTAAATAATATATATATATATATATATATATATATATATATATATATATATATATATATTATATATATATATATATATATAAATATATATATATATATATATATATATATATATATATATATATATATATATATATATATATATATATATATATATATATATATATATATATATAAATCCAGACATAATTTCTAATTAAATGCAGTTAAGTAAACTTAAACTATTTAACCCCTTGTCTATAACGTTATAGATATTTTCTAAAGCACATGATAATTCAATTGCAGTGAATAAAAACTCTCTTGAATGAAAAATAATGCATAACCTTTCCTTATCAAATCTAAAATATAAGCAGAATTTCCTAAGTAGTTTATATATTTAATTCGTTATAAACTGGAATTTAGACATAGTTTCTAATTAAATGCAGTTAAGTAAACTGTTTAACCCCTTGCCTATAAACTGAGTTAAAAATATCACTAATGTTTGAATGCCCGACCTGAGTAAGAGAAAAAATGGTATTTCAATTTCGTGAAGACCGAAATATTTTCCTCCAATGCACAATATTTAATTTGCCATTTTCTCTAAATATACATTCATTCCGCCATTTCCCAGATACTGTAAAGTATTAGCAAACTTCAAAGGAGTCTGAAGAACATGGAATTCATGAGAGTTGATATAGATAATAATATTGTATTAGATTATTATATTTATCCAGAAAATTATGTCATTTGATTCATTTTGCTTCATCTTTTAAAAAAATAGAGTAATTTATTAAGGCTTCTCATATTTATGAAGATAATAAAAAGGTAGTTATTCATTTTAATTTATTTAATAATATATTTATAACATTTTGATGATAATATTGAACAAATTTAAAGAGAAAAACGATTTCCATTTTTGCACTTTTTTTTCAAATATATTCGGCAGCCAAAGAGTTAATAATTATAGACTAGCAAATTATGTCATTTGATTTATTTTCCTTTATTTTTTAAAAAAATATTGTAATATATTAAGATTTCTCATATTTATGAAAATAATAAAAGAGGTAGCTTTCATTTTAATTTTTTAATACTCCAATTATAACATTTTGATGATAATATTAAACAAATTTAAAGAGAGAAAGAATTACCATTTTTGCACTTTTTTTTTCAAATATATTCGCAGCTAAAGGTTAAATACTAATAGACCAACAACTTATGTCATTTGATTTATTTTTCTTTATTTTAAAAAAAGATATTGTAATCCTTTAGGATTTCTCATATTAATGAAAATAATAAAGGAGGTAGTTAGTCCTTTTATTTTTTAATTATCTATTTATAACATTTTGATTATAATATTGAACAAATTTAAAGTTAAAAAGGATTTCCATTTTTGCACGTTTTTTTCAAATCTATTCGGCAGCTAAAGGGTTAATAATAATACACCAGCATATGTCATTTGATTTATTTTTCTTTATTTTTTAAAAAATATTGTAATACATTAAGATTTCTGATATTTATGAAAATAATAAAATAGGTAGTTTTTCCTTTTAATTTTTTTAATAATATATTTATAACATTTTAATGATAATGTTGAACATATTTAAAGAGAAAAATGATTTCCATTTTTGTACATCTTTCTCAAATATATGAGGCAGCCAAAGGGTTAATAATAATAGACCAGTAAATTATGTTATTTGATTTATTTTGCTTTATTTTTAAAAAATATTGTAATATATTAAGATTTCTGATATTTATGAAAATAATAAAAGAGGTAGTTATTCATTTTGATTTTTTAATAATCCATTTCTAACATTTTGATGATAATATTAAACAAATTTAAAGAGAAAAAGGATTTTCATTTTTGTACATCTTTCTCAAATATATCAGGCAGCCAAGGATTAATAATAATAGACCAGTAAATTATGTCATTTGATTTATTTTGCTTTATTTTTTAAAAAAAATTGTAATACATTAAGATTTCTCATATTTATGAAATTAATAAAAGAGGTAGCTATTTCTTTTAATTTTTTTAATAAATTCTTTCTAACATTTTGATGATAATAACGAAAAAATTTAAAGAGAAAAAGGATTTCCATTTTTGCCCGGTATTTTTTTTAAATATAATCGGCAGCCAAATGTTTAATAACAACAGACCAGCAAATTATGTCATTTGATTTATTTTGCTTTATTTTTTAAAACATATTGTAATACATTAAGATTTCTCATATTTATGAAAATAATAAAAGAGATAGTTATTTCTTTTAATTTTTTAATAATCTATTTGTAACATTTTGATGATATTATTGAACAAATTTAAAGAGAAAAAGGATTTTCATTTTTGCACGTTTTTTCTGTTTTTTTTTTCCAAATATATTCGGCAGCCAAAGGGTTAATAATAATAGACAGATTAATTATGTCATTTGATTTATTTTTCTTTATTTTTAAAAATACTGTAATACATTAAAATATCTCATATTTATGAAAATAATAAGATAGGTAGTTATTCATTTTAATTTTTTTACTAACCTATTATAACATTTTGATGATAATATTGAACAAATTTAAAGAGAAAAAGGATTTCCAATTTTACAGGTTTTTCTCAAATATATTCGACATGCAACGTGTTAACAATAACAAAAGTCAAAATAATATATTATTTAACTTTTCTCTTTTTCTCCTATGGGTGGACTACTATTATCTTAGACCTATATTGCTTGAAGACAGAATAGAATGCATGTTATCCTTATCATACTTCTTATTCCTCCGCCTCTGACCTTGTTATTGAGCAGAATGACAAACGTTCTTTTCACCCCAAACAGACAAATCTTTGATGGAGATAAAAGAGAAGGGCTAATGGAAACTTTTCTTAAACTTTTTAAAAAGAGAATAACAGCATTTTCTGAATTTGATTTGTTGTTTCTGGAAATAGAATTTGCAGTAGTAGTGCCATTTAAAATAAGAAAATAAATGCCATATTAAAATTACCGACATGTTATTAATTCAAATTTTTCATAAATTGTCATAAAATCAATTAAGTATTGCTTATGCAAAGTATCTTTGTTTTAACTATTAATCTATATAGTAACTATATATTGTATTAAATAAAACTTTACCCATATTTAAAATACAGTGCAGTGTATTATTTAACATTGGTTGATTGTTGTTGGTGGTGGTGGTGTCTGATGCCACTTCGTCAAACCAAGCTCAAATGATCCGGAGTCTACTCAATTTAAGGCAAATGAGTGAGCCTTTAGTTTGTAACAAGCACCTCAAGGGTGAAAGTATGACTTATGCTCAAGTGGGTACTCATAATATTGAAGCAGGGACCAAGCAGAAGACCTGCTCAAACCAGAGGTATTTATTGAGAACTTGGAAGTCATTGTGACTACGAACATATTTTAAATGCCCTTTAAAGAACACTGCGAATCTTAGGCCGGTTCCGAACCAGCAATCTTTCAATTACGAGATGTTGCCTTTGCGACTGAGTTACAGCGGCTCCCTTAACATTGATTTCTATGTTTAATCATTCTGTAATTCCTCTATCCTTTATATAGTTCAAAATATGACTAACTTGAGATTTTTTTAAGTATTTTAATCTTTTTGATTTTTGATGTTAAAATTATAAATAAATTAGAAAATACTTCAAAAAACATTTTAGATCTCAAATACAACACTTTTACATCGAATAAACACTAAAAATATTTTATATATAAACTTATATAGATTTAAAAGCATCGAAATCGTGGACATCATATTCTGTATCCAAGCCAAATATCCATTATTTGAAAAACTTTGTAATTGGAGGTATATCCATAAAGTCTCCTCCATTGCTGCATATAAGTGAAGCATTTTCAATGGAATAGGGATTATATATTCACATGCATGAAGTGTAATTAATTCACGAGGTCGTGCTACCTTCAGTTACACAGGAACGCCCGCTGGGCCTTAGAGGCTCGGTGCAACTTTTTTCAGCTAAGTACCAAGAAAATTGCTTTTCATGATGAACTGAAAATTTACAATACCAAAACATTTTATTACAAATTTAAAATATATTAAGGAATATTTAAAACATCAATTTTTTATAGTAAGTTTTTCAAATATTAATTTACACATACAAATAATTACAAATACAAGTACTTAAATCACATCTTTATATTTCCTCATTTTAATCAAATCACGATATATTTTTCACAGCACCTTTCCTCCGATCACAAACACTAAATAAAACACAAAAAATGTATGCGCTTGCACTGTATCTCTGAAGTCTAAATAAATTGAAAGTTATTTTACTGAGAAAATTGAGGAAATGCTACTGAAAATCATGGAAGTTGATTTCTGTTATGTGATTCTGTGTGGAATGTTTTTACAAATCTCAGGATTCAAGAGCCCTGCGAGCTTCCTCATGGTTTAAGTATCAGAGAAAATTTTTACACTATTACCACGAAACATAAATGACTTCTAATCCTACTGAGAACAATAGATTGAATATTGCAATGTATTGTTTAATAGTAATTAAATTTTCATAGATAGCCATGCAAAAAAAATCAGCTTGAAATAATAAACCCATATTTCAAGGCAAAATAATAACATTTGTTGTTATTTCGAATCACAATTTACAAATAGAGCACCAAGACATTTATCAGCAAGAAACATTGTGTCATTGCTGATATATACGGGTTTATAGTCAAATGGTTATAAAATCATAAAAAACTCAAGACACTTAAAACTTATACGAAAAATTCGTACACGTGAAATACACACATTTTATACGTCCTTAAAATATTTAAAAAAATAAGACAAACTACATCTTTATGCAATCCGAAAATTACAATTATCAACATCAAATAAATTTACAAGATCGAAAATTTAACTTATACGACGTATTCGTACAAGTCGAATCACCAGCATTCGTAAAATCCTGAAAACGTCACGTCAAAATATATCTTCTACCAATTACGATAGTCACCATCCAATCCATTTACAAAACTTCCGTCTCGTTCAATTATACGATAAATTCGTACAAGTCAAATTAGTACATCTAACACGTCCTTAAAATATTAAAAAGTACTACATCTTCATGCCCTCCGAAAATTACAATTCACA
>CM063500.1:29245848-29288348 GCA_032207245.1 Pardosa pseudoannulata | reverse complement strand
TTATTCAATAGTTTTCAACGAGTTGTTGAGAGTGGGATTGTATTTATAATGGATCGAGTGGGTGAAGTGAATAAAAAAAACAAATTCTTGACGGCGTCACATAAAACGTCTCTGCAAATAATTATTATTTCACATTGTTTTGATCCAAAGACGCGAAAATGGTAAACGATAATTGAGATATGCATGAAGTATTGCTTTTCTCGTCGTTCCTATTTAAGTTGTTAATTGATTTATGCTTTTATTTATCCCTACTGATTATTCAAGGAATGAAAGAAGTAGAATGAATATATTATTCTAAAAACAATGTAAATTATGAGACAATGTAATTATTAATTACCAATTCTTCCTTCCCTTTATTCATGTATCTTATCATTATTTTTCAAACAATTTTTCATATTTATCTAAAATATCTATGAATATATATACATGCATACATATGTATATGATATTCAGTTCAAGAAACATGAAAAAAAAACTAATAATCTATTCAAGTATACTGCAATTAATGCGATACTTATTTATATAATTTATAACGAATCAGAATATTGGAATCTTTTGTTTCTCTTAATATATAAATTTCAATATAGCAACATAATTCATATATATCATAAGGTTATTTAATAAATAAATAACTAGAATAATAGGAATATATTAGTCATAAAATTTTTAAAAATTACATAAAGTTTTCATATCACAACTTATTTCCTTTTTCAGATTTTTATCATGAAAAAATAACAATGACATTTGTTAGAAATTTAAACACTTTAAAATATAAAACTCTTAAGTGGACAAAGAACTGGATTTTTCAGGGAAAATATGTATGCGAAAAAGAATTTAGTTCCAAATATTTTAAAACAATCAGCTTAAAAATATCACAATATCGAGAGGGCTTATAAATAAAAACGTGTCAGCTGTTTAATGTAAACAAATTTAAAACTACAAAACTTTTACTTTATTTATCTCAAATTGTAAGTTTTCATGTAACTCGCATGTTATCTCAAAAAGTTTTCGTATGAAATTTTTACAAAAGTTTATGTATGAAATTTTTACAGATTATATACAATAAAAGATTCATTTATAAGAACCCAATTTTTCTTGTATATTTCTAATATTATGATTTTTTTTTGCTTTGATAAACTTTTAATTATTAAGGAATGAAATTCAGAAATGAAGATTCTTATCAAAACATTTTTGTTTTTCAGTTGTTGTCATGAAAAAATAACACTGGTATTAGTAAAGATATACGACTGTTAAATTGATTAGGAATTATATTTTTCAAGGAAAAATGTATGTGAAAAGAAAATTAGTTTTAAATATTTTAAAACAATCCACTTAAAATAAATCAATATTGATAGGAGTTATGAATAAAAACGTGTCATGTGTTTAATGTAAACAGATTTAAAGTTACAAAACTTTAACTTTATTTTATTCAAATTGTGGTTTTTTATAAAACTCGCATGTTATCTCAATTTTTTTATTTATGTATGACATTTTTACAGATTATATACAATAAAAATTTCATTTAATAGAACATAAATATTCTTATAAATTCCTCATATTAGGGTTTTTTTTTTTTTTTTTTTTCATTCAAAAATTTTTTAAATATTAAGAAATGAAATTTACTTTTTTAATTTTAAAAAAAAATAAATGTATTTTAAATATATACAAATTTAGGCCCGAAGTTGTTTTTGTTTATCTCAATTTATTATATATACATGTAAATAAATATATTAAAAAAGGAAAAGCACATAATATTATTTTGTAAATATTCGTAATTTTTGAAATTATATAATTTTAGAATCTGAAATATTTTTTTAATATAAACATAAAGAACAATAATCATAATAAAGAAATAATAAATAGAATAATTGGAATATATGTCGAAAGTGTATAAATTTTACAATTTTCAATAATTCATATAATTTTTAGTAATTTGATCTTAATAACAAATTCTTATATAAGAACTTTCATCAAAAGAACATAAATAATGTTAAAAAAAAAAATAGAATAATTGGATATCAGTCAAATTTTTTTTTACAATTCGCTTAGAATATCTTATTTAGTTTCAAGTTATGAAAAAAAAAATATCATTTAATAAACATAAAAGGGGTCAAAAGCTGTTAATCGATAAATGTTTTATAGAAAAAAAAAATGTAATAATGTAAAAAAGAAAAGGAATTACATAATTTCGTATTTTAAAAAATTATATCAAAAATATTAATATTATAGAGAAGTTTGAAAAAAAAAAAACGTATCAGATGTTTAATGTAAACAAATTTAAAATTACAAAATTTGAACTTCGTTATTCTTAAATTCTTTTTTTTTTTTTTTTTTTTTTTTTGTGTGTGTGTAACGTTCATGTTATCTCAAAATTAAAAAAAAAAATTTTTAATTTTTACAGGTTGTATACAATAAAAGTTTCATTCAATAGAATTTTTTTATACATTCAAGACTTTCGTATTTAAAAAATTATATTGAAACGCAAATATTAGATTGATTATATAGAGCGTATTGAAACTAAAACAAGATTTATATATGTTTATGCTTATTTATAAATCATTTTATTGTAAATTAGTCACTATACATTTATTGTATATTAATGAAATACCAAATACATTTCTTGCAAATTACTGATATACCAAATACTAGTTAAACTCTCCTTTAACGAAAATTCACTTTTCCCTTACAATAAAGTTCCTCTACTATTTATTGCAAAAATACACGCTTTGATTAATGTATAAATCACTTTAATCTAAAAAATATTGTAAACGGAAAAAAATATTTGCGATCATGCATTTCCTACATGGATTTCAGTTTATTGCATTATTTATTTAAAAGATTTCTGTAATCATTAGATATCACAACATTTCAAAAGCTTTCCATCCATGCACAAATCGTAATGTTAGTTGAACAAGTAATCAGAAATATGTTCCATTCTACGTAAAACAGAATCGGATTTACCTACTTCTTTTCGAAATAATCCGTAATTTAATAGAACCAAAATTAGGATATATCTCTAAGAGGGGTATTTGTTATGTTTCTATGAAATCTGACGCCTGATACAAAAGTGAACTCATAACAATACGAAAACTAATACTGTTCAGGCTGAACAACAATATCAAAGGGCCTTAAATTGAAACGAATTTTGTTACACACAAATACAAATACATTTATATTAGAAGTCTAAAATAGCTTTATCATATATTTTGCCATTAAAATTATGCGTAGAAATAATCTGGAATAATCGAGTATTCGACTGTCTATTGAATAATATATATATATATATATATATATATATATATATATACATACATGCACTTAGACTGGTTTTAAAAGCTATGGAACATGTTTCATTTTTCTAAATGGCCTCTGATTAAACAGCTTCACATATTCTTTTCTTTTATATAAATTCTTTTATATGAAACATCGTATATAAAATGTCCTAATTTCAATATGAATCTTCTAGAACTTTTAATGACTAGGTTTCTGCCAGTAAAGAAGTATTCACCAACTTGAATTCTGTTAAACCAACTTTTAAAACTAAAGTTTAAATCAATGTTAGTTTTTTATTTTCAGAGTAATTATATTATCAATATAACTAGTGAATGATAGTTTTAATTATTACATGTTTCATTATGAGAAGCTCCAAAGACGTGGTATCTCATTAAACTATATTAGTTTCAAATACTAATTTTCTTATTTGCTTTTCTTATAAACCAAGGGATTATATTGTTAGCAATGAATTTACTAAAAGTTAGAAGCATGTATATCAAATTTCTGATTCATGAAAAACACCCATTATATATATATATATATATATATATATATATATATATATATATATATATATATCCTTTACATTTCCACTAAATGACACTAGTATCCTGAGTACATTTTCATAGCTTTACTCAACTCTTAGAGCACACTACTCGTCAAACATCTTCAATGGCGTCGCACATTGGCGCATAACTTTTAACAAATACAGGCTTAGCTGCCTCGGGTAGCGACAGCTCTGTCTGCGGAATGTGCACACTGCTCTCTGCTCTAGATTACTGTTCGTGAGCCGTATTTATGAGGCTAACTCATCACGCCGCGTCACTCCCAGTAAAGAATATATATATATAAAATCCTATAAAATATTTATAATATATATATACCTATATATATATATATATATATATATATATATATATATATATATATATATATATATATATATATATATATATATATATATATATATATATATATATATATATATATATGTATATATATATATATATATATATATATATATATATATATATATATATATATATATATATATATATATGGATGTATATATATATATATATATATGTATATATATACATATATATGTCACTCATATAAAACGTCGTAATTCCAATGATGTCTTCTTATTGTCTTTTTTCATATATATTCCACAGTTTAGCATCCAACCATGAAACATGGAGGTGTGGCTACTTCAAAATATGGAACCATTTAGTCAGGGTTCATGTAGCAACCCAGTCTCAAGACGCTCTCTCTCAATCCTTTATAATTAAGTGCTTTTAAAAAGAGTTATTAAAGTATCATATGTCTGCATCTCGGTTCTTAATCCCCTAAATTATTAATTATACATTTTCAACCTGACGTATTTATATATACATGCATACATATATAAAATGACATTTTATTTGGAAGTACAATGTAGTTTTATTTATCACTTTCACGCGTGAGGAATTTTTTCATAATGTTTTGAAATTATCAAACTGATTATTTCCAAAGTTCTTAATTTTTTAGTTAGGGAGTATAAAAGCATTATTGTGAACCATTAATTTTATTAATTACCATTTGATGAATCAGGGGATTAAGCGAGGTGCAAAAAAAACCTTTAATATCATTCCATGAAATCGATAGTTTTTTTTTTCACTCTTTCAAGGACTATCATTAATATTCATGCAATATCGTCTGAAGAGATTTAATTTTTTCATGTGAAGGATTTTAATAAAAATATCTGAGTTATTTGTGTTTTTTATACAGATATTTCATTTTTTTTACTCTTCGTACGCGAAACAGTTAAAAATATTTATTCAATCTATTTAAAGATTTAAAGGAGATTTTTTAACTTATTAGATGTTTTAATATTCTTAAGTTTTGTTATTTCTCACTTTCTTTCGTTGAATAAGAATGCATATGTCAAAAAATTATATAATGGTAAAAAGTTTAATTTTTTTAGACGAATATACAAGTTTAATAGTTTATTTACTATAAACTCAGTTTTGTCCTCAACCTTATTTTCATTAGTTAATTTAGCACAGTAATGTATATCTTCTCATATTTTGGGAGTTACATTACGTTAGACAAATATTTTAAGTATTGAAAGACTATAATTATTAGAAACCTGTATTAATTTATCTGATAAATAGGTTTATTAAAAAAAATAATCTGGTAAAACTTGAAATAAAGTTTTAGATTCAATAAATGTATCTATTTTATCAACGTTATAATTTTTGAACACTGCTGTTTATATCACGTTAAGAGTATTTCTTTTTACGCGTAGAATATTGTATTTTTAATTGTAGAATCTTCGAATTAGTACTTTAACACCTTCAAATAGTTGTTTTAGAGATCTACGGTCTATTTTTTGCAAAGCGAGAATTAATGAGAGCGGCACCTACTGTTTGTTTAAAGCGGAACGGTTACGAGCAGTTCGGAATGCCACATTTGGGATTCGAACCCACGAATCCGATTCCAAAGATCAGAGCTCTATAACATTCCGCCATCTTTTCGCCCTCTATAAATAGAAGAGGGAATATTTATTTACGAGTTTCACGATCTTTAACCTGATCTTCAACATGACCTGAAGATTGAGGCAATGCAATACGTTAACTTTCTTGAATGCTGAATAGTTCGCTTTAGAATTTAGGATTTAGCAATTACCCTAAACACATATACATTGATATTTAACTATTTATATTGCACTATTTAACATACATCTATAAATCACGGCTGCCCGCAGCTAACGTCCAAACTCCAACAAAAGAACATCATTTAGCCTCTGTTTATGTAGCAACCTTTTCTCAAGACACACTCTCTCAATAAGTCAATAATTACGCGTTAAGTACTTTGATATTGAGTTATTCAAAATTCATGCACATCTATTAAAATAGTGAGCTGCGTCCCTGTTCTCAAAACATTTTCAAACCTCTCTCTCTATCACACATGCAGACACATAGATATATGTACACACACACACACACACAGACATATATATATATATAT
The DNA here is from genome assembly GCA_032207245.1 of Pardosa pseudoannulata. Classification (NCBI taxonomy): domain Eukaryota; kingdom Metazoa; phylum Arthropoda; class Arachnida; order Araneae; family Lycosidae; genus Pardosa; species Pardosa pseudoannulata. The sequence continues at coordinate 29,282,063 of CM063500.1, read as the reverse complement.
ATATATATATATATATATATATATATATATATATATTATATATATATATATATATATATATATATATACTATATATATATATATATATATATATATATATAAATATATATATATATATATATATATATAATATATATATATATATATATATATATATATATATATATATATATATATATATATATATATATATATATATATATATATATATATATATATATATATATATATTAATGTATTTTTAAAAGAAAGTACAAACTGGCCCTGTATCCAATGCATATGAAAAAATTATATAATGGTAAAAAGTTTAATTTTTTTAGACGAATATACAAGTTTAATGGTTTATTTACTATAAACTCAGTTTTGTCCTCAACCTTATTTTCATTAGTTAATTTAGCACAGTAATGTATATCTTCTCATATTTTGGGAGTTACATTACGTTAGACAAATATTTTAAGTATTGAAAGACTATAATTATTAGAAACCTGTATTAATTTATCTGATAAATAGGTTTATTAAAAAAATAATCTGGGAAAACTTAAAGTTTTAGATTCAATAAATGTATCTATTTTATCAACGTTATAATTTTTGAACACTGCTGTTTATATCACGTTAAGAGTATTTCTTTTTACGCTTCGAATATTGTATTTTTAATTGTAGAATCTTCAAATTAGTACTTTAACACCTTCAAATAGTTGGTTTAGAGATCTACGGTCTATTTTTTGCAAAGCGAGAATTAATGAGAGCGGCACCTACTGTTTGTTTAAAGCGGAACGGCTACGAGCAGTTCGGAATGCCACATTTGGGATTCGAAGCCACGAATCCGATTCCAAAGATCAGAGCTCTATAACATTCCGCCATCTTTTCGCCCTCTATAAATAGAAGAGGGATTATTTATTTACGAGTTTCACGATCTTTAACCTGATCTTCAACATGACCTGAAGATTGAGGCAATGCAATACGTTAACTTTCTTGAATGCTGAATAGTTCGCTTTAGAATTTAGGATTTAGCAATTACCCTAAACACATATACATTGATATTTAACTATTTATATTGCACTATTTAACATACATCTATAAATCACGGCTGCCCGCAGCTAACGTCCAAACTCCAACAAAAGAACATCATTTAGCCTCTGTTCATGTAGCAACCTTTTCTCAAGACACACTCTCTCAATAAGTCAATAATTACGCGTTAAGTACTTTGATATTGAGTTATTCAAAATTCATGCACATCTATTAAAATAGTGAGCTGCGTCCCTGTTCTCAAAACATTTTCAAACCTCTCTCTCTATCACACATGCAGACACATAGATATATGTAAACACACACATACACACACACATATATATATATATATATATATATATATATATATATATATATATATATATATATATATATATATATATATATATATATATATATATATATATATATATATATATATATATATATATATATATATATATAATGTATTTTTAAAAGAAAGTACAAACTGGCCCTGTATCCAATTTCATTTATCACTTCGACATGGGAGATTTTTTCTTCAATAATAATTCGAAAATATTAAAAGATTCTAATGCAAATTGCTTAATTTTTTAGTTAGGTAAAATAAAAGCGTTATTGTGAACCATTAATTTTATTAATTACCATATGATGTTTCAGGGGATTAAACTTGGCACCAATAAAAAAAAACAACTTTAATATCATTCCAGCAACTCGATAGTTTTTTCTTCACTCTTTCAAGGACTACTCATTAATATTCATGCAATATCGTGTGAAGTGATGTAATTTATTTACTTCAAGGATTTTAATAAAAATATTTCAGTTATTGGTTTTTTTACATAAAATTTATCTGTTTTTTTTTTACTCTTCTTATGCTAATCAGTTGTAAATGTTTATTCAATCTATTTGAAGATTTAAAGTATATTCTTTTGAACTATTAGATTTTATAATCTCCTTCAGTTTTGTTATTCCTCACTTTCCTTCGTTGAACAAGACTGCATCAGTGAAAAATTTATATAATGATAAAAAGGTTAATTTTATGACACGAATATAAGTTTTCTCCACACAAGTTTAATGGTTTATTAATTAATCTTTGTTTTTCTTTCAACCTTATATATATTAGTTAATTTTGAACAACATCAATGCATATTTTCTTGTATTGTTTGTGTTACATTACGTTAAACATATATTTTAAGCATTACATGACGATGAGTATTAAAAATGTTACTAATTTATCTGGTAAATAGGTTTATTTAAAATAAAACTCGAAATTAAGTTTTAGATTTGTAAATGTATATATGGCATCAACTGATTGATGGCTTAATGATGTTAAGAATATATATTTTTGCTTGTCGAATATTGTATTTTCAATTGATAGATCTTCAAGATAGAACTTTCAAAGCTTGAAATAGTTTTCGTTTGGTTTATTCTAGAGAAATATTTTTTATATTTTTGCAACACAAGGGTTAATTAGACCTGACTCTACTGCTTAAAGGTGATTCCGGATGGTTAGGAACATCCATGCCATAGTTGGGTTCGAATCCACCCATCAGACACCGAAGATCAGCGTTCTATGTCATTCCGCTATTGTTCGCCCTCTTGAAACAGGGTAGGATCTCCTTATTTACCAGTTTCACGACCTTTAAATTGATCTCTAAGATTGTTGAGAGAATGCGATACTTGAACTTTCTTGAAAGCTGAATATTTCTCTTTAGGATATAGCAACTAAAGAAGTTATATCTAAGTTGGTCTATATTCATGTATATCGCACATTTTAACATCCAACTTTGAAACAGGGCAGCATGGGGCTAGCGTCCACACTTGAACAAAAGAACCCCATTTAGCCAGGTTTCATGTAGCAACCCTTTTTCAAGACACTCTCTATGCATTCTTACGTCTTAAGTGCTTTGATATTGAGTTATTAAAAATTCATGCGTTTGTATTAAAATAGTGCGCTGCGTCTCTGCTCTGAACCCCTAAACAATTAATTATATATATATATATATATATATATATATATATATATATATATATATATATATATATATATATATATGTAATTATATTATTTGAGAGTAAAAATATGGATGCTCTATCAGGTTTTATTTATCAGTTCCACGTGTGAGAATTTTCTTTAATACTGTTTCGAAAATGTCAAACTGATAATTTCGATTCTCACGCAAAATTGCATAATTTTTTAGTCAGAGATTATAAAAGCGTCATTGTGATCCATTTAATCTATTAATTACCATATGATGTTTCAAGGAATTTCGCGAGGTACAAAAAAACAATACCCTTTAATATCATTCCGGTAAATCGATAGTTTTTTTTTGCTCTTTCAAGGACTATTCATTAATATTCATGCAATATCGTCTGAAGTGATTTAATTTATTCAAGTGTAGAATTTTAATAAAAATAGCTGAGTTATTGGTGTTTTTTTTATAGAAATAATTCATGATTTTTTCCCTCTTCCTTCTCCAAGCAGTTTGAAATGTTTATTCAAACTATCGAAAGATTTAAAGGATATTTTTTTAACTATTAGATTTTATAATGTCTCACTTTCTTAAATTGAACATAAGTGCATAAGTCAAAAATTTATATAATGCTAAAATGTTGAGTTATACGCCTTTATTAACATAGTGCGCTGCCTCTCTGCTCTCAAACTCATTATATTATTAACTTTATATTTTCAAAACTGAAATATATATGCATATATGTAATGTCATATTAGTTCAAAGTATAGGCTAGATGCCCTGTATCCAATTTCATTTTTTGCTATCACGTGTTAGGAAATTTTTTTAATAATGTTTCGAAAATAGCAAACTGATTGTTTATATTATCACGCAAACTGCTTAATATTTTAGTCAGGGAGTATAGAAGCGTTATTGTGAACCATTAATTTTATTAATTACCATATGATGCTTCAGGCGATTAAGCGAGGTACGAAAAAAATATCATTCCAGTAAATCGATAGTTTTTTTTCACTCTTTCAAGGACTATTCATCAATATTCATGCAATATCGTCTGAAGTGATTTAATTTATTCAAATGAAGGATTTTAATAAAAATAGCTGAGTTATTGGTGTTTTTTATACAAAAAATTTCATTATTTTTTTTCTTACACTTCTTACGCGAAGCAGTTAAAAATATTTATTCAATCTATCGAAATGTTTAAAGGTTATTTCTTTTAAAGTATTAGATATTATAATGTTGTGAAATTTTCTTAATTTCTCATTTTCTTTCTTTAAACAAGACAGCATATGTCAAAAATTTATATAATGGGAAAAAGTTTAATTTTATGAGACAAATATATCTTTTTCTTATACAAGTTCAATGGTTTATTTAAATTAATCTTAATTTTATTAGTTAAACTTACATATATTAGTTTATTTGGAACAGCAGTATATATTTCCTTATATTGTGTGAGTTTTAATATGTTAAACAAATATTTTAAGTATTTCCTGACGATAACTATTAGAAACGTGTTTAATTTATCCGGTAAATATGTTTATTTAAGATAAAACTGGAAAATTAGTTTTAGATTAGTAAATGTATATATTATATCAACTGACTGATGGTTATATGATATTAAGAATATTTTATTTTGCTTATCGAATATTGTATTTTCAACTGTAGAATCTTCGAGTAGAACTTTAATAGCTTGAAATATTTTTTTTTGTTTGTTATAGAAGGATGCGGTCTACATTTTTGCAAACCTATTTAAGGTTATATTACCTTTTTAAACCTATTTTTATTACATTACCTAATCTATATTTTTACCGGGATCTCCTGCTTAAACCGGTTTTGAACGGTTAAGAACATCATTGCCATAACTGGTTTCGAACCCACGAATCCGATACGATATATCGGCACTCTATACCATTTGAACATCGTTGGCATCTTGAATTATTAGAATGTTTCTTTATCTACTAGTTTGACCTCTATTTATTAAGTTTGAGTCAACTTGAGCTTGAATGCTGAATTGTTATTAGTATTTAGGATCTAGCAATTACCTAAATCACATAATAGTTGTTGGCAGTATTATGTATACTAGATAGATAGTTTATATAGTTTGGTTTTCCATCCTACTGCCATGTAAGTAGTAATAAGTATCCTACTTTTAGATGAGTAAATGAGAAATGCATCAATGTATATGAAGATCGTATTGGCATTGGCGTAGAAGATTTTTGGACGCTTATAGCCTGATAGCTCTTTAACTTTGATATTGTGCTTTAGATATTAGTAGTACACATAGCATTGCATTATTTATGGTGAATTGAGTTATCGAAACACAATAAAGAAAAATACACTTAATTAGAATACACAATAACAAAAATTAAGGTTATTAATAATTATAATTTAAAGGGAAATAAATTATTAATACTTAATATCAATTGATAAAAGAAATCAAATTGCCAGTACTTAACATCATATAAAGGAATAAAGTAAATTTTAAATTAATTTTAATATTATTACATGAGTGACTTACGTTTTTAATTAGGAAAAAAAATTCTGTTTTAACCCTCCAAGTGGAACACAACGAAGAAAAAAGTATCCAAAACATACTCAAAAGTTTTACTGTGTCAATGGCCAAAGCGCTCTATGATTTTTTACTTCATCCTTAGTCGGCTAGAATGGAGTGCGGGAAACCCACCTTCGTCATTGTTCCTTTACTTCTGGTTATAAATAGATATATAAATAGATATTATAGATTGTTAATTTTTAATAAACAGGAAGCTCTTCAAGTCTCGAAGATCATCCCATAAGAAATAATGGATTCTAAAAGTACAAATAAAAATATTCTTTGAGAGACTTATTTATATTTTTTACGAAAGTCCTCCAAGATATTTAAGTATTGCAATTAGAGATACTGCAAACGAAATACTTTGAAATAGAGATTTACCAAAACCATGAAAAGCTATTATTGTCTTTGTGACTCAGGGGGTATGGGTGCAGTTCCTAAACAATCGATCTGACCCTCCTACCGCAAAATTGCATGAGGGAAAAAACTAGCAGAAATGTACATTACATCCATTTTCGGATCGTTTTTGGAGGTCGAAAATTGTACGAGACAACTTCTGTGAGGACATTATCGGTTTGGCAGAATTGTACGTGCGAACCGATTAGAGGGTTAAAGTTAGAAAGGGCTGATGAGTTTGGCTGAAAAAAATGCAGTCAGTTATGTTTCATGTCACTGGAACTCAGCTTTAGTTGCAGATCTCCTGATCGGAGTGAGTAGAGGAAATTGGGAAGAAAAACTGCCTTATGTAAAGGCAATTTGTTTCTCAATACCAATCAAATTTGATACAGAAAATAAACAATATATTTCGTAGGTTTAAATAATTAATGAATAACATTGTCACTATTTTTAATCCAAGTTAAACGAATAATTAAATAATCATCAAGGTATTTAAGGTATTATGTACATGATTAAGGTAACGAAGCTGACCACAGGCTATGACAGGTGGCGTTGGTATCCTATTGTACTTCAAGAAAATAGCTTTTCTTTTGGATGGATTAGTTTTAATAAGCCATCTCTCAAACCATCTGTTACGTTTATTGATAAAGTTTTGTAAGTATTTATGCTATACGTGTAAATACATAGTAAAACCAAAGTATACGAAGTATACAAAGTATAACTACATAAGATTTGCTAATACATTGTAATATCTTGGTTAGAAATGCCATATCGTCGAGAAACGTCCACCCTCTCTAATTACATGTCAAGAGTTCCGCTAGAACATCCAGTAGTATTCCCAAAACTATTCTGTTATGCAACTCTGCTACATTAGCGCGAAGATATCACCTGCTTCCAGACAGGAACTTCAAGGGTGACTGGCTGCTTGGGGTGACCTAAAACTTGCCCACCACCACCGGGATAAACCTGGAGGGCCTCACGGACATATGGGCCCAGATCGATACTTGAATGGTATGTTATTGATACAGATGTTTAATAATTGGGGGACAAGTTTAAAGACTAGGAGTACTCCAGTATTTATTGTACAGTATTTCTATGCGATTTTTGCGGACACTGAATTGCCTATTCAGAAAGCGTATTCAGAAGAGTGTTCGGGCTGTGTTATGGAAGGAAGGATATTATATTTAACAAGGTTGAATATAAAACAGTTTGTCATACTTTGTCGAATGCCTTCTCAATATGAAAGAAAATAGCCCCAGTGTGCATTCAGTTTTCAAAGAGCATGAGTGAAATGGCAGACCCTTAGATACTGGTGCATAGTATTGAACTATGAAACCAAACTGTGCATTGTCCATGATGCTGTACACGTTGAGGAAGTTGTTGATTTGGTGTCTTCAACAAGTTTACTTAAAGAGAAGAGCAAGCTAATAGGCTGGTGACTTTTAACAAGAGTAATAGTATCTCGCTGGCTTTTTATAGTGGACCCCAATGGTGATTTTCTATGAGGGGGAAAATATTTCAACTCAATTTTTGAAAAAAGTAATTATATAGAAAAAGCACAAAATTTCGTACCATACTGTTTATCAAATTATTTGGTAGTTTGGTTGAAACCCGTAGACATGCTATAAGGTATAATATTTATAGTAGTTTTTAAAGTTTATTATATTTATTTGGGTTAGAAGGAGGTATTATTAATATTTCTAAGATAGTTATAAAAGAATTGATTGAATTTATGATCAGCGTTATCTATAATTAGGACGCAAAAAATAAGAGGATTATGTCTAAACTACTCCCAATAATAGTCTATAATCATGATTATTTTATCAATATCATTAATTACTGGATCATTTGGGGACTGAAGAGGAAGGAGAGTGGTAAAAGGCTTTTAAATCGTCTTAAATACCTCAAATTGCTATTATCTGCGGATGAGAAGACAGGTGTGACTGAAACTCAAATCTGTCATTTACTTCTCTGAGAATATCTATGTTTATGTTTATTAGTAAAAATCAATTAATATTCAAATCATGGACCTTTAAATGAAACTTTCTGAAAAAGTCCTGCAGCTCTGCTATTTACATTAGCTGATACATAGATATTTTTCCTATGATGTATCATCTCCGTTTATATGTGCCTCGTACACTCTAGATATTAAGTCCCCCAAAATATAAACTCAACTAATTTGATATCTGATGAGCAAGGAATTTCAGATTCAGATTCAGATCAAGGAAGTCAGATTCCCCATCTACGGAATCTTAGAAAAACAGATATGTTCTTTCTTCTCACTGAAAATTTGAATATAAAAATTCTTGATGATCTCTCTGCTCTTTCTTCTCACTGAAATATTGAATATAAAAAATACTTGATAATCTTTCTGCTCTTTCTTCTCACTGAAAAATTGAATATAAAAAATACTTGATAATCTTTCTGAGTTTTCTTCTCACTGAAAAATTGAATATAAAAAATTCTTGATAATATTTCTGCTCTTTCTTCTCACTGAAAAGTTGAATATAAAAATTACTTGATAATCTTTCTGAAATATGGTATGTAGGCATGTACAAAATGACGTAAGAGACGATAGCCGGATACAAGAGTCAATATTGCTTGACACTTCTCGATTTTACTCTTTTCTGAATCTCAGCGTACAATGGTAACCACGTTTTATCGTAGTTATTGTTGGTCTTTATAGGTTCAAATACCGGTTTACTTGGCAAAAGACAATTTAAATATATTTTGCATGATCAAATTATGTATCATATAGCTCTCAATGACAATTATGCAATACTACTTCAAAATAAATGGGAACGAAATAAAAAAATTTTATTTAACATCACATACAATAATATATTGTAAAACATTGAAATACATATTCCATTTGCAATTAAATAACTATTACATTTTCATTTCCAAACAGTACTTTTATGTATAAGAAAACTATAACATTTGAATATACTGACATAAAAATATAGCACAATAAATTGTAGAAATAGCCAATGAATATAAAATAAACTGGTAAGAAGAGTAAATTTCGTACAGTATTTAAGTTGAAATACAATAATTTATTATTTAAAAACAGAAATTCTGCAGCATATAAATTATTAAAAACACAGTAAATGTTTATGTTTTTCTCCAAAATATAAAATAAATAATCTTTTTAAAGAGCCATCAGAACACAAGCGCAATATCTAAAATGAAATTATTTCCCTTTGTATTCCGTATGAAAGAGGATATATTATTCATTTGTACCTGACTAAAAAGCTGTTCTATATTTAGGAAAAAGTCTTTATTATTGTGCAACACATAGACCTTAAGGAGAACAGGATATTGTTAATGGATTTGTAGAAATAATACGGCCATTATAAAACTGTCTGCTTACTGAAGTAAAGTTCAGGCAAATTTAGAAACACTTTCGCATACATACAGTAAGTACAGAGAGATGTACATTGTTTATGTTTAGAGCTTCTGATAAACACGATTTATATAAATATTTTGATAAAAAATGGGTACATAATTTGTGAAGAAAATATGTTATTAAAAACAAAGAATTGTACCTAATTTTCTTCAATATTTTCAAGATAATTTTATTTCCAATTTTCTCTTAAATAAGTCATATATTTTTCCTAATTTCAGCTTTTTGAAAGAAAATAGCTTGATTTAGAACAATGTGTTGTGAAATTAGTAAAACAATACCGTTGTAATTAAGTACAGGTGTCTGAAATGAAACTATCATACTACAGTATTAGAATCCTCATTTCCTTCCAATCCTGTTGCAAAAAGTCAGCAACAAAATGTCACAAATGTCACCAAATCATCTGTACAGCATTAGACACTAACTTTATATCATATGACACTGTGAAAGTTTGGTACCAAAAACAAGGACTATTACATTCAAGAAACATAGCGTTCTGGCCACCCGACTATGTTGATGAGGCCCGCCTGCGAGAACTCGTGGAAGAAGATCAGTATGCAATCCCTCTAGAGCTAGATAAGGAATTAGACAATAGTATCATGTCTATTAATCTAGCTGGAAATGCATAAACGTCACGTACAGGTTTGATAGTTGAGTGCCGCATGAGCTTACCCAAGCTGGTAAGGACAGACGTTGTACTAATCTGCTCGAATATCAACACAAGTACAAAATTCTGGACATGATAGTCAAATGTAATGAAAAGTGGATTTGCTTTAAGAATACAAGCCAAAAAAGGGGTTGGCCTGCCCCCGATGAGTCCGGCGGTAGCACCGCATTGTAATTTGACCAAGAAAATGATCATGCTTTGTATCTAGTGGGATTGCCGTGATGTCATCCTCAAACAGCACCAAGAAAAAAGCAAAACTCTCGTTAGTAAAATGTACACTGATATGCTCGACTGTGGTGACGCTACTATCAAGGAAAAAGTAGAACTGTGATCTGGTGAAAAAAAGATAATGTTCCGTCAAGGCAATGCAAGTACACATCGGACTACATTCACCGGACGAACTCTCTACGAACTCGAATGGGATCTTTTACTACATGCAACATATAGTCTCGATATCGATCCTTGGGACTTCTAACTCTTTTAAAACATGATTCTCATTCTAGCTGCTGCTATCTTACATCCTGCACAAAAAGCCCTAAATGACGTTGATCTGTTTTTGGACTCGCAGCTCTCAAGTTCCTGTGCCGAAGGTATTGAAAAACTACCAAAACGTTCGCAGAAAGTCATAGATTGGGGTGGTGATTACTACCCGTAGTAAATGTACTGCTTTCATGTTTTTTCTAACTTTATTAAGAACTTTTTTCATGTAAAACTTTCGTTACATCCTGATACATTGATATTTACTTTTACATAATGAAAAAAGTAAAGTTTCATATAGAATAAGATACCACTATCTCTGAAGTGAAGCTTTTGTGAACAAATATATATTGGGATATATCGTGTCCTTAAATGACTTATCTAATGGTCAGAAGAAACAGTTTGAAATACTAGAGAATATGTTATTAATATTTATTAAAGAAATACTCTTTGAGTTAGTATAATAATCCAAACATAATAATAAAATTTAATAATCCAAAGTATATCCAAAAATCAAATTATTTGATCTCAAATCACTTTATTTCTGAAAGAAATGTTTCAGTATAGTAATACTTACTATAAAAATTGATTGAAATTCTTATGCTTCATACTCTAGATATTTTTAATATTTATTTTAATAATTTCCGAGTAATATAAACAAATTTAATTCAAATGCAATAACAAAAATATAACTATAAAATGTTATTTTTTTACAGTTTAAAATATTATATAAGGCATTGTATAATATTGCTGTAAAACTTAACTACATCTAAATCTTTAGAAAGAAAAATATTCTAATCTGGTTGATAAATAAAATATTATTTATCTTATTAACTATTCATAGAATATACTATGCATGAGGTTTTTATAAACTATGCTTTTAATCACAAAAAAATTTCGTAAATTAAATAATATTAAGACTGGAAATAGAAAGGATGTTGACATTTTTGTAAACATATTAATATTTTAAGACTTTTAGTTTAATGAAAAGAAGGATATCCGTAATATACGGAAAGTTTCCTTAGAATAACATAATTCAAAATATTTTTAACATTTATTTTGTCGGAATGACTCTTTATACTTTTGAAAATGCAGTCTACGATACGAAAACACACACAAACACGTGTGTGTGGATGTATATGCCGAAAGAAATATAACGTCATATTCTCTTAAATCTGCGAACATTACAAAATAGCTTTTTCTAATATGTTTACAACTGAAAACGATAGATGTAGCAATGAGTAACTAGCCACCAAGAAATAAGTAAGTGACACAATTACCTATATAAAAAAGGTGTAGATTTACAAAGGAATTTAGTATCACACAATCACTACATAAAATATTTACAAAAGGATTATTATTAATGTTAAAAATATTGCAGAAACATTTTCCTCAGGGAAAAGGAAAAAAGGTCACTTCACGCCATGCCTCCAAAATTCGAACTGAATGAAGTAGAGATTTTTTTAGAAATTTCACGAAATTGTCCACTAGGGTGGCGATTTAGAAGTAGAAGTAGACCATGGAGGATATTAGCATTTTGTCACAGACTCCCCCTTGGGCCTTGACGACTTCTCGACGAAGATTCCACGCTGAAACACTTTGCAAAGTCTACCAGTTATTCTTATAGGACTCACGGGGTCTTTGTCTTTGATTGGAGGTAGTTCATAGTATCTCATCAGAATGATATGATAAGTACCTATTACCTCATCGGGAGTAGAAGGATCTGAAACGTCATATGTTGTAGGAGATCTGTTTGTAATGTAAAGATAAGAACCTTCTAGTTTAGGTATACATTTTTTAACATCTTGTTTATGGACTTTTTCGAGGGATTAAAATTTATCCATATTTAACCACCAGGCTAGTAAATCTGTCTACGTTTCTTATCAAAGTAATATTTTCTCTTATATTCTTTCTGTTCAAAACGTTCCCCAATTTGAGTTTTTAAACAAGGAAATTATTTTAAAGAGGGTGGAATTTCAGAAATAAAGTTATCGTTATCAATAAGAACTCTTATTCAACAAATTATTTGTGAAATCTTCATCAGAGGTTGGAAAATGTAATATAAGATTTTTTAGTTCTATAACCTGTTAATTATCTCCAACCCTAAAGCCAAGCTCTAAAGCCAACAATTCAAGTTCCTCCTTACGTCCTGTTAGTAAATACGCCATCTCAAGTAAGATTAAGCAATTTTTAAAACTAATTTACTGAAGTCTGTAGGATTAGAAACTTAAAAGTAATTAGTGTTGTTCACTGGCAGAACTAATATGAATTGAAGGGATTGGAAACATACTAAAATCTTCAACTAACTTTTTAAAACAAAAAAAATATAAAGATATTTCTAGCACAGCATGCAACACATTTTAGAAATTATATAGTAGCAGTTTCTATAATATTTTATTTAAACAAAACATGTAATTTAGTCTCCTTTATTATTATAAAAAAAGAATAAAGTTTAAATAAAAAAGATCAATATTAAATATCAAAACCAACTACTCTAAAATTTAATCTAATATGGAAAATATATCAAAAATTATTCAAACATTTTGAGTTATTTACAGTTTAATAATAATTCGATATGTGCTCAAAATACAACATAAACATTCTCACACTCAACCATGAATTATGTGCTTAAAGAATCTAGCAACATAAAAAGACCATGCGAGCAATAATTTTCTGTGGTTCTTGTTCAAAGACACTTGACTTTCAGAAACAATTTATCTGGCGGCTTAAGCAAAAATACAGCAATACAACGAGAACAGCAGGGTTTGTTTTCATTTATGTATAATTGATTATTAAATAAAGGTTAAATTTTAATAAACTTATTTTAACAAAATGTGAAATCAAAAAACAAACATACAATTCAATAAATGGTTGTATTTCAAGAACACTAAATGAAATTACTACTTTTGTTTTCTAAAATGAAACGGATGTATCGTATAATTATATAGACTTAATATTCTAGATTAATTTCTCATAAAAAAATAAACACCACAGGTCGTGAAAATTTAACAACTTATAACACTTTTGGTTCCTAAACAGTGACATAAAATTTTAACAACTTTTGATTTTGTTAATGCTTTTAAAATTACAGATCAAATAAATTTTTTACACTTTAATTTTTAACTATTTACGCTTTAACAAAGCAAAAGTAACGCAATGATATTAAATAATTTAATTTACGCTTTAAAAAACTCTTTAATTTTAAAACAAATTTAAGCATAATAATGTAACTTTACACATAAATATAATTTCTCTTAACTACTGCAGATTTGCTTAACTATTCCAAAATTCTAGAACGATTATAATTCTTCACATGCCTGAATGGCTATTTATATACGGGGTGGTAATTCAAAGCTTTATATAACCAAGTTGGATATATTCATCAATACAGGGAAAATAGAAAAAAATAGCTTGGGTTTCGGTAAGAAGCATACCTTTCATTTGGAATTATAAAAATTTTCGAGGGCGAACGTTGGTCTGCCATTTTATTTTATGTAGTAACCGGCTAGTAAAAAGTTAAGTAAGTCACACAATTACCAAAATGAAAAAAAAAATACGTACACTTACAAATGAATTTATAAAAACACAATCACTACATAAAATATTTACAAAAGGAAAATTAGTAATATAAAAAAGGTACAAAACATTTTTCTCGGGGAAAAGGAAAAAAAATTGTTACATTCTGCCATGCCGCTGAAACTCGAACGAAAGATGGTCCACATTTTTCAGGAAGGTTTCCAAAATTGTCAAACTAGGGGGAGCTGTAGGCGTTGACTATGAAAGAAATTAACGTTTTATCATACCAATAGTTTATACCAGAGGGGCAAACCTGCACCTCTTTGAAGAATTATTTGTGGCTCTTGATGAATCTACCCGTTTTCCCTTTTCATTTTTATGGTATTATATTTAAAAATAATAATTACAGCTGATGGAGCTCCGGTAAGGCTGGATAAACAAAATCGGTCTTATAGTTTTTTTAACAGATGATTCTCAAATTCCATAATTCATACCGATTCACTGCATAATTCTCCAAAAACATCATGTTACAAAATATTTAAAATATCCTGATGTTATGAAAACAGTGTAACACATTGTAAATTACAGTCGCACCAATGCAAAAAAATCAACGACATGTCAAAAATTCTCTTGAAAAATTAAAATACGAAGAACTTTCAAATGACATTCAATAAATCTAATTTTTGTAAACAAAAATTTTAATAACTCTTTTGCATACTATTTAAATACTATTTAATTGCTGCACGTGAACAATTTCAAATTTTGAAGAATGGCTCGGAAAATTACAGAACTTGGCCACCTCTGATTTATACTTTTGTTTATCAAATGCTCAACTTTTGGCTGACTGCTGACAATTTAGGTTTTTCAATTATTTATATAACTTTAATTATATACTATAGTTTTATTAATTTGGTAGAGTGTATTTAGATATTATATTTGGTTCAATTGTATTTAGGTATCATAATTCGGATAATTTTCTCTAATGTGACATGTTTGATGTTAAACCCTGTTGGACGTTTAACCAATGATTATACTGATATAAATATTGCTATTATTCAATTACTAAATTTTATTTATTAAACAACAAATAATTATCTTTTAACTTTCTGTATTAAAATAGATATTATATTTGGTTTAATTGTATTTAGATATTCTAATTAGGATAATTTTTCTCTAATGTGACAGGTTTGAAGTTAAACCCTGTTGGACGTTTAGCCAATGATTATACTGATATAAATCTTGCTGTTATGTAATTACTAAATTTTATTTATTAAACAATAAATAATTATCTTTTAACTTTCTGTATTAAAATAGATATTATATTTGGTTTAATTGTATTTAGATATTATAATTGGGATGATTTTTCTCTAATGTGACAGATTTGAAGTTAAATAATGTTGGACGTTTAACCAATGATTATACTGATATAAATCTTGCTATTATATAATTACTAAATTTTATTTATTAAACAATAAATAATTATCTTTTAACTTTCTGTATTAAAATACAAGCTTAAAAGTTATGAGGTAACTAAACAATAAATATAATTTCTGTAAAAAAATAAATACCTGTTTTTCATACCTTTTAAATAAGTATTTAAGCGGCTCGCAAAAAACTTCAAATTTTGAAAAGTGGCTCGGACTATTATCGAGCTTGGCCACCTCTGGTTTATACATTTTTGTTTATCAAATGCTCAATTTTTGGCTGACTGCTGAAATTCAGGTTTTTCAGTTCTTTATATCACTTGAATTATATACTATAGATTTATTAATTAAGTAGAATGTATTTTGATATTATTATTGGTTCAATTGTATTTAGATATAAATACTAATAATTTTCTCTAATGTGACAGGTTTGACGTTAAAACCTATTGTACGTTTAACCAATGATTATATTCATATAAATCTTCCTATTAAATGATTTCAAAAATTTATTTATTAAACAATAAATAGTTATTTTTTTCAGTTTCCTGTGTTAAAATACTGGCTTGCAATAACGTGAGATAATTGTATTAGTATTACTGAAACACATTGCAGATTTAACCATAGATTTAATTTAATACCATAAACCTTTATTATTTTAAGAAAAAGATCTGTGTTAATTACATGAAATCCATTAAAAATATTTTTTGTTTATTTTTTGGTCAGATAAAAGGAAAAATCTTTATTAGAACAAAGATTCAGATTACCATGATAGCATACAAATTGTACTTATCTTAATTATAAGAATTTCAGAAATCAAGTGCATAAACTGAATTTAGTACCCCTAAAACCTAAAATGAACTTAGAGTACAAGAAAAAATATTTCTTGCAAAATGTTTTTAAGAAACTGTTAGCAGTATTTTTTCCAAAATGTAATCTTGTTGATAAAAAAAAAGTTTGTTTCTGTAGCCAAAACAAACATGTTTATCCAAAAGCTTTATAATTGCTTACAAAGACAAAACAGTTTTTTCCTTCAACTCTAATAGCTTTACGACCGTAGTATTTTTATACCAATTTTCTTGAGCAGCATGTACTACAGCATTTTTTTATATACATATATACAATAAGGACTTATTTTGAACCATTTAAATCTTTTTATTTTGACATTTAATGTAAGTGCTTTACCTTGTTCTAATTCTACAGTCTTGGGGTTTTTTAAACTTAAAAATAGAGTCATTGCTTTATTTGTACACAATTTTTAGAAACTCATCCTTTTTTATGATTATAAACGAAAATTGATATGCTGTGGTTTTATCGTCTTTGTTTTTTATTTTACTTTTTAGAAAAGAGGCTTAGATAAAGTCATCTCGTGGATGACTTTTTTTTCTAATGCTTAACAATTTGTTGGACATTTCTATTTGTATTCTTAACAGCGAAGCTAATTCGATTATATTATGTATTTTATCTTTACACACTTACTTCTAACACACTTCTTTAATTATTTGAAAATCTCCAAAGACTAATTTTGACGATGGATGCATGACTCTCCAAGAATTTAATAATTGTTTGAAATTGTTTTTACCCAACTAAACATAATGAAAATGTAATTGTAGTTGGCAATTAAAGTATATGTATGGTCACGTAGGTAATAGTTTAAGTTTTTTAATAGTCTAAAAAAGTATAGTAATATTAATTTATCTAAGATTATCATGCTGTAAAGTAAAATAATCAAAAAATGATTAAAATTTTATTTTAAAAGTCTATCTGCGCAATTATTTATTTGTACATATTTTTATTTGCACATATTACTTAGTTTCATATTTAGTTTCATATTAGTTTCTTAGTTTATTTTTCCTGACTAGCTAACTTTCAAATTGTGGGTATAGAAAAAGATCAAACACGCATATATATGTGTATTACTTTTTAATAAGAGTTACGTTTATATATGTGTATGTGCATTAAATATTAATTATTGCTCCTAGTCAGTCAGAATTAAAATTTTTATTCTGATAGTATTGACATACAATGTGTATGAGCAAGAAAATTATATACATATTTATAACTGAACAATTTAGTTTTTCAAACGTAAGAAACTTCTTCAGATGGATATATGAATTTGTATATATAGTTGGCCATGTATTTTATTCAATATAAATTATCTTTCCCACCACAGAAAAATTAATTTGATTTTTGGTAACAT
The DNA here is from genome assembly GCA_032207245.1 of Pardosa pseudoannulata. NCBI lineage: Eukaryota > Metazoa > Arthropoda > Arachnida > Araneae > Lycosidae > Pardosa > Pardosa pseudoannulata. Next base: position 29,264,451 of record CM063500.1, on the reverse strand, counting down.
TTTTCAGTTTAGAATGTAAAGTTTTTGCATTGTTTTTTGAACATTTAGAAAGGAAATTCAAAAAAATATATTTTGTAAATATTACTTAAAATAAAGCTAGTATAAATATAAATTTTGAAACCGTAAGGTTAGTAGACGCAATTTCCAAGTAGGACTAAATGTTTTGCTTAGTGAGGACTAGAATATTTAAAAATACGAGTTACTACTATGTATAATTAATGCATTAATATGCTACAGAGTACAAATGTCCGCATTGTATAAACGTTATTATTATAATTGACATCCTTTACTCACATCAACTTTTTATTTAATGTAAATGGAAATAAATAATATTTCTTGTTTATCACATTTAATTACTAATTTAACACATACTTTAATTATTTCACTTAATGTCTTTAATTATTACAGATAATTTCTTTAATTATTACAGCTATTTTTTATCTTTTATTATAAGATCTCAAAAGTTTACCTTCTACTGAAACTTCTTTTTTATTTTGAATAGTGAAAAAATAGAGATATACATTATACGGTTCTGGATATGTCATTTGTTATAAGATTTGTGGTGACTACAGTGTTTTACTTATTTTTACATTAATAAACAGTTATATTTTAATTTTTTCTCATTTGAAAATGTGTATACGGACTCCACGGACACCGGCAGAAAATTTGTATGTTTTTTTTATGACTGACAGCTATAAAATAGATAAGTAAAAGTTCTTTTCAGCAGTACTTGAATTTCTGTGAGTGTAGTACAACACAGTAGCATCCTTCCAGAGAAAATGGTCATTTTCAACAAAAATTGCCTGAAAACTGAATAAACTCTACTTTGACGTTTGGTTTGTTTTGTATCATTACGGCCAGAGGTTTTGCTTACGACCGTTTTAAAGTTCCTTAACCCTCCGAGTGGAACACACCGAGGAAAAAAAGTCTCCAAAAATACGCTAAAGTTTCATTGTGTCAGTGACCAAAGTGTTCTATGATTTTTTACTTCCCCCTTTGTCGACTAGATTGGAATACGGGAAACCCACCCTCGTTACTGCCCCTTTACTTCCGGTTATAAATAGATATATAAATAGACATTACAGATTGTTAATTTTTAATCCGCATAAAGCTCGTCAAGTCTCGAAGATCATCCCATAAGAAATAAAGGGTTCTAAAAGTACAAATAAATATATTCTTTAAGAGAATGATTTATATCTTTTTTACGAAAGTCATCCAAGCTATTTAAGTGGTGCAATTAGAGATACATCTGTTACCGCAAACGAAATACTTCGAAATAGAGATTTACAAAGCCATAAAAAGCTATCAGCGTCTTTGTGCCTCAGAGAGTAGGTGTGCAGTTCCTAAACAATCGACCTGACCCTCCTACCTCAAAACTCCATAGGGGAAAACACTGGCAGAAATGTACATTACATCCATTTTCGGAACGTTTTTGGAAGTCCAAAATTGTACGTGACAACCGCTTTGAAGAGATCATCGGTTTGGTGGAATTGTACGTGCGAACCGCTTAGAGGGTTAAAGCATTATAGTTATAGTTTTGGATTCAAATACCTCACGTAGTTTTTCCGTACTTATCTGCAGTTACCCAAAACGTTAAAATTTGCAGTGGACCACACATGCTTGGTGGATTTTATTTCTTTATGACCCTTACTCAACTATAGACCTATCGTCAACCTACCAATTACGCTTACGTCAACTACTCTCATACTAGAATTTCAATTGTCCTTCAGTTCCCAGAACAATAAGAGAGTTTGGTGTTTTCCTTCCCCTAGTCTCTTATATGTCAACTGTCAATTTGAATTTTAACTGTGTGTTAACAAGTTCAAAATCAAATAGAAAAGCAATGAAATGTTTTCGGTTATCCAGTAACAAGTAGTGTTTCTCAACATGTTGTAAAAACATCAAGGAAAAACACTTGCTAACATCGGATGTTTACAATGAGGCTTCTGTTCCCCGGTATCCACATTACACGGGAATATTAGTAGTCCGATTCTACGAGCGAAGGATATTTTCCAAGATAGATTTGTCTATTTTGGGATGAAGAAGTCTCGGTAATTGGAGGCTATTTTGGAAAAGAAAAAAGGTTAAAGTAAAAGTAAATGTTATTTATTTAGATACTTTATTTCTAGAAAATAAAATTACCTATATGCAACTTTTTTTTCACGTCTAATTTTCACATATGTGCAAGCTGATATATGTAGTGTGTTAACATTTGCCACCTCTTCAGATGTCAGAAATACATTTTTAACTTACATCTAGTTCTTAGTTTTACTATAAAGGATTGAAATTACACTTCTTAAAGAAGCCAAAACAATCCAAACTTTACTACGAAAATGTAACAAAGTATTGTTAGGTACATTCTGAATTCAAAAGGTAGATAACATAACTAAAGAAAAAATGTACTAAAATCAATCAGAAAATGTCACCACATGTGATTTATATTTCAAAAAATCATCTGATATTGAATTATATAATTTGCTTTTATATCTTGAAATGTTTCTTGAAAAATTCTCGACATTTTTCACTCTATTTGTGTAAACACAAACACTGAAACTCATATACACAAGCACACACACACTTACACGCAAAGCTCTATATATTAAATAAATCTTAAATTGAATATATAAAATAAGTATTTTGCCCGACTTTCATCTTATCTGATCGTTTAAAGTAATAGATATTACTTAGTGAGTATGGGATTAATCCAGCCTTGCATGATAAGGATAATCCCTCCCCTTCTTAATGACTAAGGAAAACATTGTTTTCCCTTAATTACCACATTGAATCTAACGGAATTAGTAAAACATTTCCTTTAACATCCGAAAGCATTATATAAAATTCGAAGAGATTGCTTTTTACAGAAAACGGTCTTTTATATATCAAATAAATCATGCAGTAAAGTATTTACTCTATTATTAAATTAACCCACTCAGGGGAAATTAAAAAGCGTATAGAAATTATCCTATAAATAAAATTTGAATTGACAATGGTTTTAAATCACATGCAATTATATATATAATAATATTTATATCTTAAAAATTAATTAACGTAATTGGTGTGAAAGTCTAAAATGAACTCGTATTTTTTTGCAAGATTTTACTTTCTTCGAAATTATAGGGACACAAATAATTTTGTGTAGTTTCTGAAAAGGTGTTCTTACTATAAGTATTAGTAACTTAAATATAGATCCTGAATCCTCAACTACGACATAGGCGTCAACCATATATATATATATATATAAATATATATATATATCTATATATATATATATATATATATATATATATATATATATATATATATATATATATATATATATATATTATATATATATATATATATATATATATATATATATATATATATATATATATGTATGTATGTATGTATGTATATATATGTATGTATGTATATATATATGTATTTGTATATATGTATATGTATATATATATATTTATATATATATGTATATATATATATATATATATATATATATATATATATATATATATATATGTGTGTGTGTGTGTGCTATGTTTGTCTCTAACAGATAATGCTTAGTATTTATTGTTATCTTTAGATAACAAATATGTATGATATGTATAGGGAGAAAATTAATTTAATTCATGTTATAAATTTGTGGCAATAAGATTCATTACTTGACGTATCAGTGAATTTACCTTTTTGTTCTAATACATTAAACTCAAACAAAATGCAAAAGTAACGAATCAATATTATAACTTTGTAAAAAATACAAAAACAGATTATCAGCTTTAAGAAAAAGAAAAGCAAATATCCCAATACTTTTTTTCTTGTTATTAAAGTCGCTACAAGACTTACCCCCTTTTACTCCTGATTTCTATTTCATTTAAATACCAGGAGTAAAATAGAAAAAAATATAAAATGCATGGTCACATAATGAGGTACTTACTGCTCCAATAATTTATCACAAATTACCCTGGGGTTTTATCATGAGGAAATGAGATACTTTGCCCCTTTGAGAAAGATAAAAAAAGGGATGCAAAAAATTGCTGTGTTATTTGCAGCTATGTATTAGGAAGTACAAAAAATGCTCTATGCAAATTCATGAAATTCTTCCGATTGTTTAGGGGAATAAAAATGTTTAAAAAAATATTTTTATTATTGTTTCTTTAATGATTAAACGATAAATGTGAAGAAATGGTATTTTTACCATCTTTAAAAAAAACATAATGGACCTATAATTCTATGTTTTGTTTGAAAATATGTATCGAAACTTAATTTTTTTCGGATGTATCTTGTTAAATACGGTTTTACATACAGTAAATTGTTCATTAATCAAGGATTTGTTTACATATTTTTTCTGCATACAGTGGGATTATTTGCTTTTAAGTATTTGGATTATTTTCTTAATATTTTTCTATGAAAAGTATTATAGTTCATCAATAAATTTACTGATTGAAATATTTTGGTAAAAAAATGTTAAAAAATGTTTCGTAAAAAATTAAAGAAAATAGCTTATGATTTTCGTTCAATTTTAATACCACATGTAATAAAACCTCTTTTAAATTTTGAGCCTGTACATTTTACCGAGGATTTCACATAATTTTAATTAGCTATTTGTCTTTAATTATTTCCAATAAATATTGAGTTTATTAGTTCTGGATTCTTACATAAATGTTTAGCAATTGTAATTTTAAAATAATTATAGCTAAGAAATTTAATTATTATTTTTAGGTATATTAAATGACATCAAATTAATCTCAAACATAACCAGTACATTTTAATCGCTATCTTTTACTTCATATCATAGTCTGGATTATTCTAAGCAAGTAAAGCTCTTTTCAAGCGAAAGTAATGCATGAATTAAAATTTATTACATGTAATCTTTACACAAATAAAAGTGAATTTTCATAGTCCCTGCGTGTATACACTCATTAAGGAAATCTTTTGTAGGTCTGTTTTAAAACATATACATAAAATAGAGTTTAGTTGACATATATAGATGCACATTCGTTCTTCGCACTCTTATCGAGGATGAAATTCAATGCCTATGGCTATAGAACTTTATCAAGAATTCGATTCCAATATCTTCCTCACCCCAAAAAAAATAATAAATAAATAAAAATTAAAATTAATAAAACAGAAGCATATCCTTATGTTTTGATCCAAAATTTTGATATTATTACTTTTTAAAATTTAATAATCTGGCTCAAAAATGCAACAATCTAACTCAACAATCCTCAGATATTTAAATAACATGTAATTTTAGAACACAAATAAAAGTGAATTTTCATAGTCCCTGCGTGTATACACTCATTAAGGAAACCTTTTGTAGGTCTGTTTTGAAACATATACATAAAATAGAGTTTAATTGGCATATATAGATGCACATTCGTTCTTCGCACTCTTATCGAAGATGAAATTCAATGCCTATGGCTATAGAACTTTATCAAGAATTCGATTGTAGTATCTTCCTCACCCCAAAAAAATAATAAATAAATAAATATTAAAATTATAAAACAGAAGCATATTCTTATGTTTTGATCCAAAATTTTGATATTATTACTTTTTAAAATTTAATAATCTGGCTCAAAAAGGCAACAGTCTAACTCAGCAATCCTCAGATATTTAAATAACGATTAATTTCTAGAATGCAAGAATTTAGGTAAATATAGTTGCATATAATAAAGGTAAATCTCATCAATACCTAAGATATTAAACAGCTCTATGAATATTTATGAATTACTTCTGTTTGTTTAATATCACAAAAACAGCAAAAAAGATTTCTGATAGTACTTTCCATAATATTTGAACAAGCATTTTGATAAAAATGCGTATTATCTTAATGTAAAGTAATGGACAGGTAATTTTAGGGTAAGAAGAAAGTCTCGGATATACTATCAAAATAGGTTCTAGTGGGGTAAAATGGGTAGTGAGGTAAAATGGCTATTTTATATGATTTACTTAAAAGACACATTATAATTTAAAAAAAAATAAAATTTAACTTTGTAATATGTTTTTACACATTTCTTGGTAACAATTTGTTTCCTTTAGAAGTATTATATTTTACATCTGTTAATATAGATTGCCTTGTTTGCAAGTCAAGAATGCATACTTCATTACAAAGGTCTTTTCATAAATGTAATATTTTATATCTTTTACTGTTAATACTTTTTTAATAATCAATTTTAATCTAATGTGTATATATATGTATATGTATATGTATATATATATATATATATATATATATATATATATATATATATATATATATATATATATATATATATATATATTTATATATATATATATATATGTGTATATATATATATGTGTACATTTATATGTATATATATATATATATATATATATATATATATATATATATATATATATATATATATATATATATATATATATATATATATATATATATATATATATATGTATATATATATATATATATATATATATATATATATATATATATATATATATATATATATATATATATATATATATATATATATATATATATAAATATATATATATATATATATATATATATATATATATATATATATATATATATACATATATATATATACATATATATATATATATATATATATATATACATATATATATATATATATATATATATATATATATATATATATATATATATATATATATATATATATATATATATATATATATATATATATATATATATTATATATATATATATATATATATATATATATATATATATATATATATATATATATATATATATATATATATATATATATATATATATATATATATATATATATATATGTATATATATATATATATATATATATATATATATATATATATATATATATATATATATATATATATATATATATATATATATATATATATATATATATATATATATATATATATATATATATATAGATATATATAATATATATATATATATATATATATATATATATATATATATATATATATATATATATATATATATATATATATATATCCGTTCATACATTATTGGGAATTAGGTGGTGAATATAAAATATTTGATTGAAGGACATGCACTCTTTAAGGTTAAATTAAGCATTTAATAAATATTACAAAGTGAAAAATGAAAAATTTTAAATAAAGAAATATTTTTTTTCTGAAAGCTAGAAATTATTTGTGCAATAAATAATAAAGTATTGTGTAGTATAAATAATAAACTATTTTTTTAAATATTATTTTTGGAACGATTAGAAAATGCGAATTTTTATTTTTATAAAGGAATCAGTTTTAGAATTACAAAGGTATAAAAGTATTCATAGTTAGTTTTAATAGTTAAAGGCGTTTAAAATATCCAATCTTTAAATCTGCGGTGGTAGTATAGAGATTACTTTTTGTTAGTTTTGGGGTTTTAAATAAATGGTTGAGAAGTTTCCTTAAATTAAATGAAATACCTCTCTCTTCCCAAAAGGTTTTATTATGGAAACAGTACGAGAAACTAGGTAAAAGAAATCTATATATTATAACTCCAAATATTAAAATATTTTCTCTTTTTTCCAGGTTTTAACTTTTACAAAAACAGGTATAGAATATTTATAAAACTATTTTGAGATTTTTACAAAAGTATGTTTGTTATTAATCTTATCTTCTTTTGAAATCTCCAGAGAAATTTTAAATTAAAAAGCAAAATTTCAATCCTTTGATTCACTTTTATACTTTTTTAAAGAAAATAAGTATGGGATTTGTTTGTAGAATAAAAAAAAAAGTATTTTTTGAAATTATAATAAATATAAAATGTATATATTCTTTATCTAAAAGATTCATAGACTACGAAGAGTTGTAAAATGCACAGTATAAACAGTTCATAAAATGAATTTAAAATAGGAATAAGAGAGAAATTTAAATGATATGAATTGTTTTGAACTGTTACCCTTGCATTAGCAAGAAATTAAATGGTAAGTAGAATTTTTATGATAATTATAATTTTCAAAAAAATTAAAAATTATTTAATTCCATGTTCAGAACTGTATTATTCCGATAAAACATAATCGAAAAATTTAGTATAGTTTTTAGATTTAACCTTTTTCTATAACCTAAATACCATTAGTTTTATAACTTTAAGCGTTTTGAAATATTAAAGTTTTTCTTCACTGGAATTACTTTGTAATAGTTATGACAAATAAGCATAAGAAAGAGCATTTTGTTTATTACTTTTTTTATATTTTTACATTTTTTGTATATATTATTTTCAGAGCATTACCATTAGTCCTCTATAAATAATACTTTAAAAAAAAGATGCATGTTGCCTATTTATAGTACTAAAATGTTAAATAAAAGTAATTGCATATGTTTAAAATTATTCCTTAACCCTTTAACTCCCGACTTAATTTAAAATTAAAATTTTGTTAAAAACTTCTAAAATTATGTTCTAAACACTTAAATTAAATATAATATGCAATTAAACTCCACACCATTAATTTAGGATCCGAGATAATTACTGTCCTATAAATAGGACACTGGATGCATATGTATGTTTTTGAACACTTAGTACTGCTCCTTTATTTTTAGTTTCTTGATTATGTGTGTGTTCTCAAACAATTGAACTTTAATATTTAATGCAAAATGAAGTGAAACACAAATAAATTTGATATTTTTTATTAAGTTTAAACATATTCACACTATTTATGGCAATTTGGAAAACATTTTGTACATAGAGTTATGTTACATTTCATGCAAAATATAAGATATTTTCCCGAACAATTTTACATTTGACATCGTCTTTGCTTTTTTCTTTTATCAGTTATATGGCCAACTCCATGACGTATAACAGTGTCTATCTCCTTCACTTGAGATGAAATGGTATAACTTGGTCAACCGATTTTTTCATGTGTTGCCTTTTTATTTTTAGATAGGCTATTACAATATGTCTTCTTATTTCTTTGACACTCTTTATCTCTGCATTTACCATGTTGTGAATAACTCAGGCATTTACAACAGCCATGTCTAGAAATTGTCTAAAAATTATCCAATACTATTTTTTCCACGGTCTTTTAGGGTATGTTTCTCTAAAAGCCAATGAGGAGAATCTACACCCTCATGTTTTTATTGTAACTGTTTACAAGACATGTTCGATTTTATTTTTTTCCTCTTTTCATTTTTCAGACCGTGAAGCAGATGTTAGGGGCTCATTTATATCAAAATTTGTCGCAAGTGTAACGCATTTGTAGCCATTCCATGTAATTTTATTTTTCACATCAAAATAGAAATCCTGTAAACCATGGCTAGTCTATTTGAAAGTAGAATCAATTTCAAAGGGACATTGCTGTATTCTGTCTTATAGTTCATGTTGCTTGAAATCCACTCTTTCTTAGGTAAACTAACAAATTATAGGAATTAAAAAACTATCAAAATAAACTATATGACTCTTTGGATCAGTAACTGGTTAAAGCATTTTTTTCAACTTCAAATTTCAATACTACCTGCAACGTCTCTTACACATGTGTCAAGAGTTTCAGTGTCTTCAAAACCTTCTTCATCTGTTAATTCATCGACTTTAGGTGGCAAAGCAATAATTTCGGACTCTAATTCCTCTGCAAAGAGATAATTACAGCATCCTGGGCAGTTTTAAGAACTTTTTTCCGCGACATCTTGAGAGCCTATGAAATAAACTAAATATCAGAAAATTTAACGAATCCGCCCAGTGTCCTATTTTTAAGACAGTAGTTTAAATTTGTAATTAAAACTAATAAAAATAAAAATTATTTTAGAACGTTATAAGATATCTGTTAATAGAATATCTGAAATATAAATTCTGAAAAAATATTTAAGCTTATCTTTTAAACCTTTTCGTACAATTGATTACAATGAAATTCATCAAGAAAAAATCATGAAAATGGCAATGTTAACGTGTCTGCAGCTGGTTAAAAAATTCTTCAATCTGGTCCAAACAGGTGTAAGTAAGTAGGGTGAAACCATTCCTCTTCAGGGGTACAAAAAAGAATAGGCATAGCATTCAATATCTTTATTTATATTGGTGAAAATGAACTGTCCTATAAATAGGACGCTCGGAGGAAACGAGATAAACGCTTTGTATATCTATATATAAAAGTGTTTGTTTACCTATGTAATAATTAACATTATAATAAAAAGTTCGTTGAAAGAGTGGAAATTGTATATAAATAAAGTAACTTCATATATTTAAAATTAATAGTTAAAAGCTTTGTATATATATATATATATATATATATATATATATATATATATATATATATATATATATATATATATATATGTGTGTGTGTGTGTGTGTGTGTGTTTGTTTACATATGTAGTAATTAACATTACAGTAAAACATTCATTGAAAAGATGAAAATTTAATATAATTAATGTTTAGAATCATAATTAGTGATATAGTATACATAGACTACTATATCTTTCGGTAATTAGTTATTTTAAAAATATAAAATAACGAAAGCAATAATACAATATCTTTAGATTCTCAAAATAATAGATTCGACTTATGAAATAGTGATATATGTTCTTATATATAATCTAGAATTGGTTTCAATAAAAGTTTTGGAATAATCATTATAAAAAATTCAAAGTATATAAAAGTTGCGAACATTATTCTTCATATAAACACAAGAAACTTCTTGTATTCTTAAAGTAAACCTACTTATATAGATTTTTTTTAAGAATAACTTTTATCAAAACATTGTCGAATTTAAAAAGAAATATTTCATATTTTACTTAACACATAATTAACATTAATTAGTTAATTATATTTAATATTTTTATTTATTTATTCAGTATAGGCCCAAATATTTTACTTGTTTATATCACCAGCTCGTAGTATACTCACAATATAAAGTCTTATTAGCTATGTAATAATAACCTAAGTTATATGTCCATCTACGAATTTATGATGAGGTTGTATCTAGAATGGATAGAGCCATCCCTATGGGGTTTTTGATGAGTTAGGATTAGCAACGCTCAAAAACGACCCCTTCCCCCTTTTCTAACATTTTTGGCCATTATTTCAACACCTATTTCTCCTGGTTTGGAGTAGGCGATTAAATTTATCATTTTCTCACATGAAAAATAGGTAAATATAACATTTTTTAGTATTACGACGCCATTCCTTTAACCATATCAATTAATCATTTATTATTAAAAATATATAAATATGTATTTCATTATTTTAATAAAATCCCCAATATAATAATAGCCTAAGTTATCTGTTCAGTCTGTCCTCGAATTTAATTAGTGGTTGTACCTGGAATGGATAGAAGCAACCATATTGGATTCTTGATGTGTTAGATTTAACAAAATTCAAAGAGAGTAAAGTTTATCTTCTCCTAAACTATCTATCAGATTCTAAAAAAAATGGTATAAATATACTTCATATCACAAATATGTTGTCTTTAAAACGTAAAATCCAACCCTTCCCCCTTTTCGAGCGTGTAATGCCATTATTTCAAGCCCTATTTTCCTCGGTTAAGATCAGGTGAATAAATTTATCATTTTATCACATAATAAATAGGTAAAAATAAAAAAAATATTCTATCATCAAGACGTCATTCCTTTAATGTTCGCATTTAACCATTACTTATTGTAAATAATTTAAATATCGTCTGCATTATTTTCATAAGTTTTATTGAATGAACTTAGATATTAAGCAAATAATTTTCATTTATATTAGTCTTAAATAATAGATTAGGTATATAAGTGATAATTTTAAATTTAATCATAGATTATTTTTTGTTGCAATGAAAGTTTTATCACCAGAATTAACAACAAATTGCATATACCCCCAGGGTGTAGTAGAAAGGATAGTGTATTTCTTTCTCTTCCATTAATTACTGTTAAAAAATTGGGAAGAACTTAACAATAATTTTAACTTAGCCAAGAAAACTTTGAATTATCTTTCCAGTTATGATAGTTAATTTATAACTTTGAATATCAGTGTAATTGTATATATGCTTTTTAAGAAAATACGTATATTGCAGTAAGTTATACAATTGATATAAATTTTAGAAAGAAAGAAGGAAATCAGAAATTATTAAATTTTTCCTTTTATACTTTATATATAACAAGATATTACGATTATTGCAATTTAAGAAAATAAAACAACCTTAGTATAAAACAAAGCAACAAAATATATTACAGATATAAAAACTGGTAAGAGCCTAGTCAAAGATAAGAAATCATAAACATTATCATGATTAATAATCAAATGATTCTTTCTAAAACATAACCCAATAATGTCCATCGGGAAAAATAACAACTTTTAAATATATATTTCCACACAGAACAGAGAATTATAGGTTCATTAGTTTAAATGGTAAAAGAAAAATAAATTGAGTTTCACATTTATTGTTTAAGCATTCAAGAACGTTTAATCAAAATTCTTTTATATTTTATTCCCTTAAACAATCGGAAGAATTTTCAGAATTTGCATTGTGCATTTTTTTTTGTGTTTCCTAATGCATAACTGCAAATAACAGAGCAATTTTTTGCATCTCTTTTTTATGTTCCTCAAAGGGGCAAAGTATCTTATTTCCTCCTGATAAAACCCCAGGGTAATTTCTGATAAATTATTGGAGATGTAAGTACCTCATTATGTGACCATGAATTTTTTTATTTTTATTTTTTTTCTTCTTTACTCCTGGTATTTAAATGAAGCAAGAATTCCGATGTAAAAAGGCATGAGTCATAAAGTCATTTTAAACAAAATCTCAACAAAGTTAGTATTTTGAGTTTTTATTACTAAGGAAGAAATACGGAATGATGATTTTTTTTCTTGTTGAGAAGATATTAAATATTAGTGAATTTAAGGATTTATTTATATATATCACTCTATAGATTCAGCTAAAAAATTGTTGAGAGCCTCTTGAAATTTTGAAGATCATAGAAATATATATATATATATATATATATATATATATATATATATATATATATATATATATATATATATATATTTATATATATATATATATATATATATATATATATATATATATATATATATATATATATATATATATATATATATATATATATATATATATATATATATATATATATATATATATATATATATATATATATATATATATATATATATATATATATATATATATATATATATATATATATATATATATATATATATATATATATATTATATATATATATATATATATATATATATATATATATATATATATATATATATATATATATATATATATATATATATATATATATATATATATATATATATATATATATATATATATATATATATTTATATATATATATATATATATATATATATATATATATATATATATACATATATATATATATATATATATATATATATATATATATATATACATATATATATATATATATATATATATATAATATATATATATATATATTATATATATATATATATATATATATATATATATATATATATATATATATATATATATATATATATATATATATATATATATATATATATATATATATATACATATATTATATATATATATATATTATATATATATATATATATATATATATATATATATATAATATATATAGATATATATGATATATGTATGTATGTATAATTACATATTAACTTACATAATAATAGATTAAGTGTCCGTCTGTCCTCGAATTTTTGAAGCGGTTAGAAATGGAATGAATGGATAGAGACTACCTTATTGTATTATTGGTGAATTAGGGTTAACAAATTCACAGTTTATCTTTTCTTAAACTATCGATCCAATTCTACCATAATTTCGTACAATTGTTCTTCATATTATATCAAAAACACTTTCGGTTTTGAAACGTTCGAAATGTACAATTATCTACCGTTTCGTGCTTTAATTCCATTATTTGAAACACTTACCTCCCGGTTAAGAGCTAGGGATTAAATATATCAATATCTCACATAATAAATAAGTAAAAATAACGATTTTTCTTAGCATTCTGAAGTAAATCCTCTTACCATCTCATTGAATAATTTCTTATTTTAATTATTTAAATATCGTTTGCATTAATTTCATACGTTTTATCGCTCAATTTAGATATTACTTAAATCATTTTTATTTATAGTTGACTTAAATAATAGATTAGGTACATAATAATTAGGTACATGATAATTTTAAATTTTATCATAGATTTTTTTTTATTGCAATGAAAGTTTTATCACCGGTATTAAAAACAAAATATATCTACCCACAGGGTGTAGTGAAAATGATAGTTTAATTCTTATACTTCCATTAATTACTGTGAAAAAATTAGAACTTAACGATAATTTTAACCAAGAAAACTTTGAATTATCTTTCTAAATGAATTCAACGGGATTCTAAACTGCATTCACAATATCGGGAGACTTTAGAGGAGTTTGAAGATAATCAAATTATTTAGCTTGAACTAGATAATTCTCAGGCAAAAATCGAAACATTTTTTTTTATCTGCCTGATAGAGTACTTTGTAATTCCGGAATATTTAAAATTTTACTGATCCTTCTTGTGACGAGCTATATGCTAGTTATTTCATAACTGTGAATATCAGTGTAATTATTTAAACGTTTTAAGAAAGCACGCGTATTATAGTAAGGTTTACAATAGATATAAATTTTAGAAAGAAAGAAAAAAATCAGAAATTATTGAAATTATTCTTTTATATTTTAAATGTAACATGATATTACGACTATTGAAATTTAAAAATATAAAAACAGCCTTCGTATAAGACAAAACAATAAAATATATTACAGTTATAAAACTGGTAAGAGCCTAGTTCACTTTACAAATCTCAAAAACATTATCATGATTAATGATCAAATAAGTTTTACAATAGATATAAATTTTAGAAACAAAGAAAGAAATCAGAAATTATTAAAATTATCCTTTTATATTTTAAATATAACATAATATTATGATTACTAAAATTTAAGAAATAGAAAGCAGACTTAGTATGAGACAAAGCAATAAAATATATCACAGATATAAAAGTGGTAAGAGACTAGTTTACGATAAAAAAAATCATAAACATTATCATGATTAATGATCAAATAATTCTTTCGAATACATAACCCAATATTCTCCATCGGGAAAAATAACAACTTTTAAATATATATTTCCACACAGAACAGAGAATAGTAGGTTCATTAGTTTAAATGGTAAAAGAAAAATAAATTGAGTTTCACATTTATGGTTTAAGCATTAAAGAACGTATAATCAAAATTCTTTTATATTTTATTCCCTTAAACAATCGGAAGAATTTTCAGAATTTGCATTGTGCATTTTTTTTGTGTTTAATAATTCATAACTGCAAATAGCACAGCAATTTTTTGCATCCCTTTTTTATCTTCCTCAAAGGGGCAAAGTATCTCATTTCCTCTTGATAAAACCCCAGGGTAATTTCTGATAAATTATTGGAGATGTAAGTACCTCATTATGCGACCATGCACTTTTTTATTTATATTTTTTTTCTTCTTTACTCTTAGTATTTAAATGAAACAAGAATTCCGACGTAAAAAGGCATGAGTCATAAAGTTAATTTAAACAAAATCTCTCAAAGATTAACTTAATATTTTGATTTTTTATTACTACCGATGAAATAGTAGTTATACATAATGCTGTTTTGTATCTTGTTGAAAAGATAGTAAATATTAATGTTTAAAAATTTGGTTTCGTTCGGTTTGGAGTGCTACGTTCTATTTTTATGCAACCCTAGGACTAATGAGAAAGGGACCTACAATTTAAAGCCGATTCCGAACGGCTACTAACAGCCATGATACAGTGGGATACGAACCCACGAACTCCGGTACCGTATTCCTGCACAATAACCAATGAACCATCTTTCGAAGAGTATTTTAAACAAATGATATATATTTATCATACCACATATTCAGCTACAAAATTGCAGAGAGCCTCTTGAAATTTTGAAGATCATAGAAATTTCTATATATAAATATGTATACATACATATACTATGTTGTATATATATATATATATATATATATATATATATATATATATATATATATATATATATATATATATATATATATATATATATATATATATATATATATATATATATATATATATATATATATATATATATATATATATATATATATATATATATATAATATATATATATATATATATATATATATATATATATATATATATATATATATATATATATATATATAATATATATATATATATATATATATATATATATATATATATATATATATATATATATATATATATATATATATATATATATATATATATATATATATATATATATATATATATATATATATATATATATATATATATATATATATATATATATATATATATATATATATATATATATATATATATATATATATATATATATATATATATATATATATATATATATATATATATATATATATATATACATAAAATTTTAGAATGTTAATTATGGCAGTTTTCAGAAATTCTAGGGCTAACAGTATTTGATATATTACACGAAAGTACAATATATAAATATATATAAATAAAATATTACATTTCTTATAGATAAGTACTAGGCTATAACATGAAGCCGTAAGACGTTTACTGGATTTATAAACAGACGAAGCGAAAATTGTAGATAAATGGCTAAATAAATCAATAGGTATTTACACCAAAAAATAAGAAAGATTTTACGCGAAAGGGAGGAAAAAAAATGTTGGAAAGTTAATAAAAGAAAACTTTCTCGAACTGTGAAATAAAAATCACCTTTAAAATATACAGGGAAAATGCGCAGTAACAAATAAAAACGAATAAAATAGAGCCTACAACTTTTGGCGTTTTTTTTGTGTGTTTCTAAGACAGAAATCCGAAAAATTCAGCTGGTGTCTGATTTATATTCTTGTCCTTCAAGCTATCGGTAATCAATAAACTTGAAAAAAGGTCAACAGAGGAAATAGTTCAGGAAAAGATCCGAAATTTTTTTTCGTAAAATAAAAAAGGGAGCATATCTTTCTCAGATTGAGGATATTTTTATAAACTATGCCCTGAATTGCCGAAAAAGGGAAACATCTTTTTTTTTATTAGTTTCTGGAGATAAGTTTCCTTCGCTGCTGTAATTTATTTGAAGTATTTGGGTGAAAAATAAGCTACATTTTTAAAGCAAATAACAACATCACTTTAATATTACATTCACACCGTATCTATAGGTGGCAGCATTTAAAATCGGTTCGTACTTATATGAGACGTCAAGATATAGTAAACTACCGAGAAAGAAATAAATTTAAGATTTTAAAATATATAAATATGGCATATAAGATATAAATATGGTAATTAAAATTATTTTTATCAAATATAATTGTGCAATTTGATATTAATTAAATTAAAATTATTAATTAAAAGTAATAACATCATATTGCACAACATTGAATATAATGTGATTTCTTTTTGAAAACTGCTACATTTTACTAACGAGCTTAACTATGCAATTAACTAGCCAAAATTAATCATGTAACACGCGAATGTTTCAATAATGTACCATGGTTTGGTTTGGTTTTCGAGCGCTACGGTCTACTTTTTGCAACACGAGGGCTAATGAGACCGGGACCTATTGCTTAAAACCGATTCAAAACGGCTACGAACATCCATGCCATAATGGGATTCGAAACCACGAACTCCGGTTACGAAGGTCAGCACCCTAACCATTCGGCCATCGCTCGGCAGAATGTACCATGGATAAAAACAACCTCAAAAACTTTCTCCCTAATTTTAAAACTTAATTTTATTTATATGCTCTTAATTAATATAATAATCATATTTCCAATCATTGCGACTAATCTTTCTTAATTCGGCGTTTAAACGGTAAATTATATTTTGCAAAATTTTTCCTTTTGTCTGCAGTGCCTTTAATACTCCTATTAATTTATATCTCTATTATTATAAATGAAATTATATGACTAATTGATATTATAATTTATTACAGTTTATAGCTGACGTTATGATAATGATGATAATAATACTTAATAAAAGGAATACCAACATATATTACTTTTATATAATTTCTATTTTGAACCTTAAAAATAGTTTCTAGTATCATTGATATTTTATGTGTAATCAATTAGACTTAAATAATGAAATAAATATTTTGCCGTGACTTACTATGATAATATATGTTAAAAGTAATGACAATGCCTTTAATAAGCCTATTAATTTATTTCTCTATTATTATAAATAAAATTATAGGACTAATAAAAATTTTGAATTATTCTAGTTTATAGTTATGTTGATTGAGTTAATAATACTTAATAATGCAAGAATTGCATATATTATTTTTATATAATTTCTATCTTGTAATTAAATTTCTAGTATCAATGATACTTTATGTTTAAAAAATTACAGTTAAATTATGAAATAAGTATTTTGCCGTGATTTATTATGATAATGCATGATTAAAGTAATGGCAATGCTTTTAATACGCCTGTGAATTTATATCTCTATTATTATAAATTAAATATGACTAATGGAAATTATA
>CM063500.1:29235848-29240848 GCA_032207245.1 Pardosa pseudoannulata | reverse complement strand
ATATTTAAAGACGAGATTAACTGCCTATTATTTGAACATTTCTAACAAAAATATTATTTTAATATTCATATTTAAAATAATTATTGTAATTATTTTAAATATTAATATTAAAATAATATTTTTGTTTGAAATGTTTAAGTAAGAGATTAACTATCTCTTATTTAAACACTATTAAAAATAATTACAATAATTTTTATAATTATTTTAAATATTTATAATAAATATTATAATAAAATATTATAATAATATAATAATAAATATTATAATAATTATAATGAAAATAATTACAATTTATATAATAATTGTTTCTTTGTTAACAGAAATGATATCAAGGTTAAGATACATGAAAACTAAAAATATAATTAAGTTAAATATAAACTTATTGTTTTAAAACATACTAAATTATTTCAATATAACTTTGAACCTAAATTTGTATGTATATCAAAAACATATAATATATAAAAAAAATTTTAAAAACATCTTTTTTTCCTTAAAAATTAAAAGTTAGTTATTGTGAAAAAAATATTTTGGGAAATAAACAAGAAACTTTAGGTTAAGTCGGATGGTAATTTCATTGTAACCAACATGTGAAATTTGAGATAACATGCGTGTTACATGAAAAAAGAAACACAATTTGAGAAAAATAAAGTAAAACTTTTTAAGTTAAATTTCTTTGAAGCAAAAAGATGATAAGTTTTTTTCATAACTCCTGTTCATAATTCAATTTCTTTTCATACATATATTTTTCTTAAAAATCTACTTCTATGTCGATTTAATAGATTCTGCCTCTAAAAAATAAAATCACTAATTAAAACAAAATAATTTTGGGTTGCCTTATGACTGGAATCAATACAACAAGAAAAGTTTAATTTACTTCTCCCGATCTATTTTTAACTCGCAAAAGATTGCTGCTTTATTATAAAACAAAGAACTACTTTATTTTACCTCAATCAGCACTAATGAAACCTCTAAAGCACGAATTTTATGTAACACCTCAATAATTCTGCGTATTATAACTATCAAAAATGCTGATAATTAAACATCTGACGTAAAAGAATACATTCTGTTACTTAGTTAATTAAATTTTTCTCGCGGTATCGATCGGATCGCCTGCTTTGAAAATCCAGAAAGGTTTTGAAAGGTTCTCTAATAAAAGCACTGTATTTAGGTAAAAGAGGACCTATTGCATCGATTTCTTTCATACACAAAAGAATTTAATTTCCTAGGAAAAGTTTTTTTTCTTTACTTTTTTTATGTTCAGAGTGAAAAACGAAAAAGTAATTACATGTTTTTTGCACTTTCTTTTTTAAAAATTTTACTTTTTAAGCAAACTTTTTGACACGAAATGTTCCATTTCAGATAATTTTATTTCTTAGAGAAGACACGTGTTTCTGAGTCACTTTTGGCAGGGAAATTTAAATTAAAGAATTGTTTTAATAAATATCATTTCGAACTTCAAAAAATTGAGAAAGTGTATGTTTAAATTTTAGAGTGGAGGATATTAAAACGATGTATGATATTACGAAAATAAAATAATGCTGCAGTTTGAATTTTAATTTAAAATCTAGATGTATGAATGATAGTACATATAGGTTACAATTTAAATTTTAAAGTTAAACATACTTTAGATAGAAATTTTATGTAATATTAAAATCACCTTTTTTTGTTAGTAAGTATGTGTATACAGAATGTAATTAAATAAAACAATATTGCTCTCTATATATAGGCACGTGTATATAGTATGACGAACTTTACGATGGGTGGTTGCAGCCATAGACATAAAAATGACAACATTTTAGTGAAAGACCTTTATTAGCAGAACTTTGGTGGATGCATTCCCACTTCATTATCAACGGGACATACTGAGACAGCAGCAACTATGAAGTTCTGTGTAAAGCAATAAGTAACACCTGGGTCAACATGTGTGTGAAACCTGATAAAAAATCTCTGGGAAAATCTGACTTCATCGTGGGTCTCTTTTTTTCTCTTGAATATCCTAAATTGGTCCACTTACGCAGTATAACATTTTAAATGATTAGACCCCTTCCCTGTTGGCGTGAACTGTAACCCCAATAGTCAATTTAAGTTTGGAAAGAAGCCAATTTATGTAAGAAGAGGAAAGCAATGAGACGCGGAATTTTTTCGGCTTTGATTTAACTATTTTTATCCTGACTGTACTTATAAGTACCCCTTCAATGAAACACCTATATATTCCTAATAAAGCCGTTTTTCTTGACGGTACTCATAAGGACATCAAACATGTACCTCCGACAGCAGAAAAGAAATGGCATCACCAATCTGCAATCCTTTTTGTTCGCATAGGAAGTATTTTATAATTGTCGTGCTGCATTCAGAGGTCATTTTGAGGTAAATTTGATACATGTGTTGTTCAATTGAGTAAATTTAGTGGTTTGTTATTAGTTATTTAGTACTAATATTTTTAGACACTTCTATACTTCTCAGGCAAGTGTTTTATTTGTTTTATTCATAATTTAATGTTTTAGTTTCTATCATACAGTCAAAAATATATGTTGGTACTAGAAAGTACCAGCTGTAAAATTAACTAGTAAAAAACAGTAAACTATAATATCCTTTTTTCCTATAATTTTCTTTTATTAAAACTTACCTAATGATGCAGAAATGCAGTAGAAAATTTGATGGTAAATTAATCAGTATTTAAAGGGTTTAGATTTAACCTCCCCCAGAATTTCCTCGCACTTTAATAAGGGACGTCTTTAGGTTTCCCTGCAAAGTACCTACATACATTAGTATACAGATCAAATTTATTTACCTTATATAAATATATGTATATAATATATATATATATATATATATATATATATATATATATATATTTATATATATATATTATATATATATATAAATATATATTTATAGATATATAAATATATATATATATATATTTATATATATTTCTATATATAATATATATTATATATTATATATATATATATATATATATATATATATGTATATATTATATGTATATATAATATATGTATATATATTATAATATGTATATATATATGTATATGTATATTATATACTTTAATGTATATAGTATATATGTATATATATATATATATATATTTATATATATATATATATATATATATATATATATATAAATATATATATATATATATATATATATATATATATATATATATAATATATATATATATATATATATATAATATATATATTATATATATATATATATATATATATAAATATATATAAATATATATATATATATATATATATATATATATATATATATATATATATATATATATATATATATATATATTTATATATATATATATATATATATATATATAATATATATATATATATATATATATATATATATATATATATTATATATATATATATATATATATATATATATATATATATATATATATATATATATTATATATATATATATATATATATATATATATATATATATATTATATATATATATATACATATATATATATTATATATATATATATATATAATATATATTATATATATATATATATATATATACATATATACACACACACACACATATATATATATATATATATATATATATATATATATATTATATATATATATATATATATATATATATATATATGTATATATATGTATATATATATGTGTATATATCTGTATATATACATATATACACACACACACACATATATATATATGTATATATATATGTGTATATATATGTATATATACATATATACACACACACACACACATATATATATATATATATATATATATATATATATAAACATATATATATACATATATATATATATATATATATAAACATATATATATATATATATATATATATATATATATATATATATATATATATATATATATATATATGTGTGTGTGTGTGTGTGTGTGTGTTTCTGATCAAACATTCACCCTAGACTGTAGGATGGTTGATTTTTTCCTCTGATTGATGAACGCTAGGAAGAGTTTAATAATTGGGCTAATGTTGTCTACTCATTTGAACGAATATGTAGGGTTTTCTTTAATTGAGATGGAGACAAATGTCGAGGCACTTACCTATAGAATTTTTAAGTTCTAGGTGTATATTTAATACTAGATATAGTATTCAGTTAGTATAGCAGATTATATTTCAGGTTCAGATTTTTGGGGAGTAGGATGAGAAGGCTACTAATTGGTATTTCATCTCATTTCATATTCTTATGTATACACACACACACACTTTTATATATAACAGTCGCTCAATTTTTCTAAATGCAACTACTTGCTTCCTTGAATATTAATCATCGTATGTCCTTTTTTATTAAGTATTTCTCTACAAATATGTTTTAAATCTGTAATGCCTACATACACATTGCCGTCAAAGTTATTTTCTACTTCGTACTTCGTGAAATATATTAAAATGTGAGTATATAATAAAAGTACATTTTGCTTGTTTGTTATCTTGTAGCCTTTGAATTCCTGTTTCCATATGGGGAAGTAAAGGAACAAAGTCAATTTAAGATGACATATGTAGTCCACCTACTTCATTCTCCAAAGTTCATTTTCTGGAAAGAAGGGAGAGGGGTTGAGAAAATGTAACAGTCCTTTCTCCATTTTCACCTGCTGAAAACTATAAGACATGAGGTTCATAGAATTATCTTCTCCCGTCATCTTTAAAGATATAAAGGTGGTTTTATCTTACGGATTTTTGTTTTGATGCTGAATATATACAAGTGTGTCTATAATTGATTTCCCTACTTGAACTATTTCTACATTTAAATCTAATGTTAAGAAAGTTAGGAAATATTGTATAGGACACAGCGATAGGATAATATTTTTTGAATCGTTGATAAATGTTCAAAAGTTTATCACTAGAATTCATTTTTTGATGAAATTCTCATTCAGCTCAAATAAACTATGTTAAAATTGTTACGATTTTATAT
>CM063500.1:29223348-29230848 GCA_032207245.1 Pardosa pseudoannulata | reverse complement strand
TCAAATACATTTGTGCTGTTGAGACAGAAAACTAATACACTTTTGCTAGTAAGCATCTCGTTAAATATTTTTAATTTATCACAAAAGAAATCTATTTTATTTGCAGTACAAATGTTCTTGTATTTCATAAATGTATTTCCCAAAGCTTATTTAGTTTTATTAGAGCATGTATTATTTTCAAAGAAAATATACACAGAAAAGAAAAAGAAATTAAATGTATTTAGTTTCAACATAACCTTTCAAAAATTTACGGGTGTTACACTTAAATTTTATAAGAATTGCCATAGATTTCGCTTAAACAGTTTTTAATGTGTTAAAATAGTCCCCCATCCTCAATATTAATCCACATTCGGAGACAGATTTTAAAATTTTTTAAAGCTTTAGGAAGCTTTAAGTCCTTTATCTCTGAATAGGTACAAAATATGATTTAATTAGCCTCATGAATATCCTCTTCGGAACATATACCGCCGAACGATGGCCGAATGGTTAGGGTGTGGTTATTCGGTACCACAGTTCGTAGGTTCGAATCCCATGGTGTCACTGATGTTCGTAGACATACGGAAGCAGTTTTAAGCTATAGATCCCGGTCATAGTAGCACTTATGTTGCAAAAAAGTAGGCCTTAGCACTAATAAAGAAACTGAAATGTACCCCTGTTTGTATCTGTAGATTAAAAAATAACGAAGTTTCACATAACAAGATTAGGGAACTACTGTAGATGTTTTATCAGTTTGGTGTATTTATTTTTCAATAAATTCGATTAACGAGCTTGTTGTAAGAAGTGGTACAATTTTATGTCTTAATACAAGTCCCCTTACTTAACTTTACATCAGCTTTAATAATTTCTAAACATTAACTTTAATAACTTCTGAGGGACAGTTAATGGTACATTATTTATCTGTAACATCTTCTAAATCCAGATTGATGTGTTAGACAGGTCTCAAAACGGTATGTACTACGTATTTCATTCTGGGTTGCCTTTTATCATAAACTAGCATACAGCAGGTCATATAAAGGGATCAATAAAATTTATAATATTCCAGAATTATAAAGTAAACTTTGAGGCAGGTAAATATGTATTAATGGAATATTTGTATAATACAAAATATTTGTTTGTATAAATATTTGTATTAATAGAAAATTAAACAGAAGCTTTCTTGATATACCTAAAGCCCATCTTCATAAAGTGGTTTAACAGATAACAGCGATTAACCCATGGTACAAGCCAATGGCCGACACAATTCTCCGTTTAAATGGAGATTAATCCCGGTTAGCCGTTAAACGACTTTGGTAAGATTGATCCATAGATTTTTATAAAAAGAATTTGTTGTTAATACCGGTAATAAAATTTTCGCTGCAACAAAACATAATCGAAGATTAAATTTAAAATTATCACATGTGTACCTAATCTATTATTTAAGCTTAATATTAAAGAAAATTATTGGTTTAATATATGATAAAACGTATGAAAATAAAGCTGGCGATATTTAAGTAATTTAAAATAAGAGATGATTAAATGAGATAGTTGAAGGAATGCTGTCATAATGTTAAAAATATTATTTTCATGTACTTAAAATGTGATAAATTGATAAATTTAATCACCTGCTCTTAACCGGGGAAAAAAGTCCTTCTAATAAGGGAATTAAACATTCGAAAAGGGGGTGAAGGGGGATTTCGAACGTTTTATAGACGACTGTATTTTTTACAGTGGTATGAAGTATATTTATAACAATTTATTTTAGAATGGGATTGATAGTTTAGGAGAAGATAAACTTTACTCGCTTTGAATTTTGCTAACCCTAATTCATGAAAAATCCAATGTGGATGACTCTATCCATTCCAGGTCCGACAGCTTCATTAATTCAAGGACAGACGGATATATAACTTAGGATTTTATTATATAGGGGATGATTTGTTATCATTTTAAAAGACACTTTTATTATAAGTTGTTTAAAATTTGGTATCTCTACAAGAAAGCCTTAAGATCTCATTCAATTACAAGTCACTATGTTACTACACAATGTGAACAATGAATTACACGATTATATTGCATTTAATCATTCAGTCACAAAATTTCATTTAAAACGATTCGCTTAATAAATTGCAGTAAAAAATATCACCAAAAGTAAAGTAATTCTTTCTTTTTTTGAATTTTATCTCTCTTAGGAAAAAACACAGTCTAATTCATCATATGTCCAACTTCTGAGAATAAATAGATAAATGAAAAATGGATGTGTAAGATTTTGTATGAAGAAATATTTACGATGTGATGAAGTTTCGAAATTTTAATTATCTAGTCCTGACTTTAAAAAAAATGGAATTAATACTGTTATATATTATAAAAAAATGTTCCTTTCTATTAAATAAAAACTTTCAAATTTCAAAGGAATAATAGCTTTCTACTCCCATTGTTAATCATCTTGTCAGATACTTATAAAAATTAATTCTTTCAGAATTGTATGAATTCCTATTTAAAATGTAAATTCAAAATAGGTAGCTAAAATTTATTTCTTATAGTTTTTTTAATCACTGAATGTATCACTTTCGATAATAAAATATTATCTACTAAATTATTTATATAAAATACTCGTTAAAAGCTTTGTTGCTTGAAGAGTGCTTAGTAACTTTCAATATTGTTAAAAGAATTTTAAAAGTAAGGTTTTAAAATGCATATAATATTTTTTAACTGTCTGTTTTTGCCTCGTTGTATTATTTATTTTTTATACAAAGCGATATCGTGTTAGAAAACATAAAATATGTATAAATTGTGAAATAATAAAAAGTAATAGAAATCAACTTACTTGCAAAATAACAATCAAAATTTCTAAACAAGAAAGTATTCATTAATATAAAACAGAAGCTAATAATCATTTAATTAATGAAATTCAATTACATTTTCCTTTGAATTTTACATTTTTTAGATTATTATGTTTTTTGAAAGAATAAATTTTTAAAAATGATGCATTATTAAATCCATTAGCGCCCAGTGTCCTCATATGATGATTCTGTAAAGAACCGCATTTCAACTTTATTAAGTGAAAAAATATTCTTTTATTTACCAATAGGTCTGGTAGATGAAAGCCCCATACAGTATCAGATATGATAGTTCTTTGGAATTAAGTAAAAAAATAGCGGGAAAGATGTAGTAGAATTTCCCTATTGTTTGATAATCACACCACACATTTTGTATAATGCGTTTTGGCAAATAATTTATGAGGTAAGTTCTTTCAATTTGGTATAAATGTAATATCGATAGTCCATTTGTTGCCATTAGAATGTTGATTATTATTTAGAGTTGTTAATGTGTCCGTAGTAATCAGGGAAATTTGTCCGTCATCGTTTGAGTACGCTGGGAGTTTGGCTATAATTCGTATTGAGTATTCAGATTTTTTTCTCAAGTTTTTTTACATTTTTTTGCAGATAATCCATGTAGAAAAGCTAAAAAATGAGTAGAAAATAAAATATTTAAAACCTTAGAAGATGCAGCTGCTTATATTTTTTCTGAAGAAATAGAGGCACACATTAAAGCAATGCCTCCTGATGTCGATGATCTAATGGATGAAGAAAAAATTGATGATGAAAATTTGGGTACTCATGTTGTATCAGACTTTGGAGGTACATAAAAATTACAGTACCAGATAATAATGATGACCTAGATAATAGCTGTGATGATAACTATTCTTCAAAACCTAGAATATATATTATGAAATGCAATGCAACATTATGTATCCAATGTTTTCTTCTTTTTCATACAAAAATTCAAAATTCAAAATTTAAAATAGACAGTTTTCCTGTATGTATTAAAATAAAGTTTAATTTTTAACGTTATTTTGTCTATTACATGATTTATATATTAAAACTGTATAATTTTATGCAAAAAATCATTTTTTAAATGTTTAAATTTTAACATACAAACGCCCCGTGTCATCACATGAAGACGGATTAAAAAACATGGTTGCAGTTAAAAATTTTCAAAATGCTTTTTAAATACTCTTAATTTATGCATTTCTACCCACATCTATCAATTTCTAGGAAATTCCAAAATTTGTTAATTTGGGCGTTAAAATTTCAAATAGTGATTTCTAACTGGAGCAGAATATTGATATTCAATATGAATCGGAAAAAAAAGATGCATAAAAAATTAGATTCACGAAAAATGTTATGTACGTATAAATATATTCAGTAAAATATTAGCATATAATAGAATACATGTAGTTTTAATAAAATTTAATTTTGAAGTGAGATATTTATTTTATACCACTTAAGATGTTAAGAACTTCCCAAAATTAGTAAATTTTAACCTAGATAATTTTATGATCTGTTGGACAATGTTCGATTTCTTAAATATCTTTTTCCCCAAGAGAATGTTCAAGAATAGTAATTTTTGGTTCAGTGTTAGAGTCTCTACCTTTGTATTAAAAGATGAATATTTTACACGATAAAATTTGAAAATACAAGCAAACTCAGAGGAATAATTTACTTCATAATTCAACTCAGGGAATTACATTAATCAAATACAATAACTTACAATAATAAGTTATTGTTATTAAATAGGTTCACTTGGAGACTTTTGTATTTAATTCGTAGACGCTTTTACTTTTGTATATTGATTATATTGTAAGAAATGGTAATAACAATAATGGTAGTAAATAGTAGTTATATAGCAAAGAATATAGAATTATAAATCTGTTTTTGAATCGTAATTTCATTTATGACTCCCACCTCAATATCAAAGAAAATTATTTGAAACTTCTTATAAATTTCACTTATCAAGTCGTCTGTATGCATAAAATTGATCATACTATTTGTTTCTTAATCTCTTATGTAGACGCTGATTTCACACTGAAAAGAATTAACTAAGTGTATAATTTTAAAAAAATCTTTATTTCAGTTAAAGAAAACTCAATTTTAGGAATTTCGAAAAATTGTTTAACTGGTTCCATTGAAGAATTTCTATTACAGAAGACATTCCTTCAGGATAAATTCACGTTCTTAAAAATGTAATTACTAATTTAGAAAAAAATGTTGAGTTCATTAGCTTTCAGTAAAACTTACGAATTCTTGATATTTTCTTTGCTCTTATTTTCTTCTTTTTAGACCTAAAGAAAGAAAAGTTTAGAGTTTTATAAGTGTCCATTATTGATTAAAATTAGGTTTTGAAATATTTTTCTTTTCTTCTACAAATTAAGATTCATCATTAGTCATAGTTTTTAAAGTGCTACTGATGTAAATGGATATAATAAAATTAAAATAAATAAATTTTTTTATTTTGCTGTATTGTAAATATTGCAAGAATTTAGTAATTGACGTAAATTAAAAAGTAAATTTTCTTTAGTGATTTATTTGTAGGGCTTTGAATTATTCTTGCTTATGTTTTATCATTTTAATAAAGACTTTATAATTTCTTATTTATTATACCAATCTTAGTTTCAGAATTTTCTTAGGTTTTTTATTTATATAAATTAAATTAAATCGACTTATATGAGCTTAATATCTACATATTTTGTACAAAAACCTTGAATTATAGTTATTCATAATTGGCTTTTTGAAATTAATTTTATAATTTCTTACTTTTCTTAGCAATCTAAGTTTCAGAATTTTTTTCTCTATTTAATCTATATAAATTGAATTGGCTGTTGTTTACTATAACCAGTACAATTGAAAGTCACCTCTTTATTCTAATGTTCATTGAAAATTTCAGCTGTCATGTTTCCTTTCACTTAATCCTGATAAATATAAACGATTGTTTATGTTTATCACAAAAGGATCAAGTGTATGTCATTTCCAATTGCTTTATAGTTAATGATTAATGAAGAGTATATTTATTTCAATACAATACTTAATAATCCAAAAATAATACAGAACTGCAAACAATGAGTATATTATTCATATGAATATACAAAAGAACTTAACATTATACGCATTAATATTTCCATGGATTTAATTGCCTGATATTATTATTTACATTAAATATTAGTATATACTAATACTTGCATTTAACTATATTTTAAAGGCATAGAATGTGGTTTGGCACATAATATTGTGTAAGAACTTTGTCCGTGTATGAACGTTTTAAACCTTCTTATTTCTCACTTCTTTACTTCATTTCTTTCTTCTTTAAGCAATCTAAGTTTCACAATTTCTTTATCTTTATAATCTATATAAATTGAACTGTCTGTTGATTGCTATAACTAGCACAATTGAAAGG
Organism: Pardosa pseudoannulata; assembly: GCA_032207245.1. Classification (NCBI taxonomy): domain Eukaryota; kingdom Metazoa; phylum Arthropoda; class Arachnida; order Araneae; family Lycosidae; genus Pardosa; species Pardosa pseudoannulata. The sequence goes on along the minus strand of CM063500.1, from coordinate 29,224,641 downwards.
CACCTCCTTATTCTAATGTTCATTGAAAAGTTCAGCTGTCATGTTTCTTTTCACTTAATCCTGATAAACGTAAACGATTGTTTATGTTTATTACAAAAGGATCAAGTATATGTCATTTCCAATTGCCTCATACTTAATGATTAATTAACAGTATATTTATATCAATACAATAGGTGAGAAACCAAAACTAATACAGAACTGTAAACAATGAGTATAATATTCATATGAATATACAAAAGAACTTAACGTTATACGTATTAATATTTCCATGGATTTAATTGCCTATTATTTACATAAAATATTAGTATTCACTATTATATTCATTTAACTATATTTAAAAGGCATAAGATGTGGTTTTGGACATAACATTGTGTAAATTCTATCCCTGTATGAACTTTCAAAACCTTATTGTTATGATGTTCTTTAAAACCTTATTGAATATATGTTCGGCACAATATATCAAGCATTTTATATGTGGTTTTGGTAACTCCTTCTAATGCTTATTACAGATATACCGTAATTTTGCACGTATAGTCCGCACCATCGTATAGACGCGAGCGCGATTTTTTATTTAAAAAATTTCATAAATTATTATATAGTCCGTACCACTAGATAATCCTTTGACTATAAGTGTAAAAATATGTATTTTAGTATGATAACATTTAATAATTTTAAGAATAAAAACCTAAATACAGTAGAATGCCAAAAAGTCTGTATTAGACTCAACAAATTCCCCCTTTAAAATTTGAAATCAATTTTTCTGCCATAGCCTCGGAGAGGAACTTTAACGGAAGAAAAAGAGCGGCTTACATTTCTCTGTTTGACAACCCAGCTATGTGAATGGTCTTCTAATACAGGCCATTATATTTTTCCATGACGATTAGATCACTTTCTTCTCCTATTTTTAATGTTTCTTTTAACTTTCGCATATTTCTTACTGCTTTCCGTCGACCTTCTGAACTACTTTCAGCTTGAAATCCGCAGTAAAACTGCGATGATGTTTCAAAGACATAATGAAGGACCAATATTACCTCAAATTAAAACTCTGAAAACAAAACACTGTTACGAATAATTCTTGTGGTGAAATGATCTTCGACCCTTAACCATCGACCTTGAACCCATCCACTCGGTGTTGTCAATCGGAGCTGTAAGTAGTGACTATCGATATTTCCCCGTACTCCACAATTTAAGATTGCTTTACTTACTACTACTGATTCGTTCTGCTTCATGGGTTGTATTTTTTTCATGGTTTATTAACGTTCAGATACTATGATTTCTTGTCCTCTCGTGATT
>CM063500.1:29213348-29218348 GCA_032207245.1 Pardosa pseudoannulata | reverse complement strand
ATACTAACCATTTCTGATATTTTACACTATTTTAAGCTCATATAAGTTTAATCTAACATCATTACTAAGAAAAATCTTTCAAAGTAATAAAATCTACATTGAATAAGGATTTTAGTGTTGATTCTTAGAACAAAGAATAATATAAATATAATGACATTTTCAAAATCATTTAGAACCTCAAGATGAAAATGTGTACAAGGAAATTTCAAACGAATAAAGAAATTGTCTAATGACTGAATTATTTTAGAAACATGAGTTTTCTCTTATATGATTTACACAACTCTAGTTTTTTTCAATACTTAGAAATAATGATGGGTTTACATCGATAATTGTTTCTAAGAATATCTTATTTTTTAGTACGATATATTTTGCTTACATAATATGCTTGAATATGTGAAACAATTTTAAACAACTTCAACACAAGAATTCATTTACTGACAAAACACATTTGTAAATCTATACACTATTTTAAATATCTCCATTTTTTTGCTGTTTAAATGAGTCATAAGAATAATCATCTGCCTCGTAACAGTTGCGAAATCAAAAATAATTATATTCTACTTTCACCTGCTTGATGCATTAGCGCTGAGTTTCCAGGAAATGGTGATAAATTAGGACATTTGTAGTTTGCTGGAGGAGTAAATCGTTATATGCCGCTCTTTCTTAATGTTACCTAATTTACGTTTCCTCAAACACATTATTATCCGAGAGTTTTGGTGACATCCAATTACTTAGATAACGTATGAAATATGACTGCATTCTAATTGCATACGCTCTTAAAATATGCTTTCTGAAACAATAGACGTTTTACACGACAAATATAAAACAACTTTGATAGGAATAAAATAGATTTTCTGTTTTATATCATTTGTGAAAATTTAATTAAGTTTTCTGATATTTCTAGTTTTTGAATTGTTTAATTAAGAAGGAATTTTATTATAGAGAGAATCAATTATTATTATTTTTACAGTAACAATGAAAAATTAAGCAATGTGTTATATATATAGTAAAATAATTCAACATTTATTTTAATTGTAAAATATATAAATTACACTTTATTTTAATATTTTAAAAACTTTTGGGGGTGATTATTTTAAGAAATCAGAAATTTAATTTCAATAAACTTAATTTTCAATGAAATTATTACAGTAAAATTTTTCACAGGTATAGTAAATTTGAATATATTAATTCAAATATGTATCAATTATTATAAATTTTATAATAACAATGAAAAATTAAGCAATATATATGTGTGTAAATGACTAATTCAGCATTGATTTTAATAGCAATATATTTCTATTATACTTCATTTTCATTCTTCGGAAACACATTTTAGGAGATATTTTCAGAGCAGAAAAATTTAAATTTCAATAAAATTAATTGCCCAAGATGTTGCTATGAAATTTCTCCCACTTACATTAAATTCGAATGTTCAGTTATTAATTTTTTTACAATAAAAATTAAAATTTATGTAATAAATATGTGTATAATTAACTAATTCAGAATTTATTTTAATAACAGTATATTTCTATGCCTCATTTTGCTTCTTCGAAAAAACATTAGATTAGTATAAAAATTAAGTTCTAATAAAATTGATTGCTCATGAAGTCGTTGCAATGAAATTTTTCCCACTTATGTTAAATTCGTTTTTTTTCAGTTACTGCTATTTTTCACAATAAAAATAAAAAAAGTATATTTAATCTATATTTGTATAATTAACCCACTGAAAGGACGCGTCGACGGGGGTTCGACAGCGAATTCCTGTTCGAAAACGGACCTGTCGACCCCTTCTCGTTCGCATTCGTATAACACACTTTTGAGGAAAAAAAAATATTGCAAAGCGATAATAAATGAAAAAAACTAATTTTGCTTAACGGAACTCCTTTACCTTGCATGGAAAATAACTTAAAAGTAGCCTGACAACTTTTAAACCAGCAACTCTAGTATGGTACGGTAAGTTCCGTCTGGAATTTACGAAAAGGGTGACTGTTTTGAAAGGAAAAAAGGTGTGGAGGGTGGTCGGTGGATGGGTTAACTAATTCAGCATTAATTTTAATTGCAATATATTTCTATACCTCCTTTAGCTTCTTCGAAAAAATATAAATTACTATAAAAATACATTTCTCTAATGTTGAATGCTCATGAAGTTGTTGCAATGAAATTTCTCATGCATGCACTGCTATTCAAATAGTTAGTTTTTCAAAAAAAGTGATTGAAACATTTTTTCAAGTCTAAACTACAGAAAAAAGCGTAATCCATAACGTTATTGCTTGTTCTACAACCAAAAATATTAATTTCACTAATTTACTTAATAAGATGAAAAATTTTTTAAAATCAGTTTGAAGGAGTCTTTGCATAGTAATTTCAAGTGAGGGGTTATATTGCCATATAAACTAGTAAGGCTGGAAAATATATTTACTTTCATAAATTCCTTATTAAACAAAGTGAAATACACTGTATTATCAATTTTTCAAAAAGGCCTGCACACACCAGAAGTCTAACGAAGGACATTTGTTGCCTGTTATACACATTAGAAAACTAAGCAAGATATTTTAGATATCTGTAGTAGAGATTTTTTGTTGTTGTTTTGTTTCTTGTGAGTCGACTTGAAAATACATCAAGAATATTGAATGTAAAACATAAACATTGAAATCTTACACAATAATTTGTATTGAAGTAACATTATTCGGGCATAAAGTAAAAGTCCTTTTACAGATGGTTCCATCGACATCATAATATCTGTCAAAACGCATAAAAATCAACAATATAATATAAAACTAACAATGTTCGATAAAACTTATGATTGAAATTTAATTAAATTATCTACTATTTATAGTTCTAAAATTGCCAAATTGATAAGTAATTTCTATATAGAAAGAATATTTATTTATTCTATCTATAATGAAATTCCTTATTATGTTAATTATGAATTATGTTAATTAAGTTAATTAACTATAATTTTTATGATGGGTTAAAAATTTACACAATGTAGTCTCGTGCATATTTAATTAATTTACATACAATTGATTAGTTATATACTTCTATTATATATCGTTGTAATTCTTCAAATAGAATTTTTTTAGAATAGTTTTAAATTATAATTATTAGTGTTTTAACAGTTTAATGTGCAGCTTTATCAGTAATTATTATTTCAAAACTGGTCACTTTCTTTTGTTTCAAAATTCATCAAAATTATATAAATTACAGAATATTTGATAGACCGTTTGATCAAATATTTAAACAAAATAAAATAAAATATGATATTATCTGTGACAACCCCTATACAACAACAGCCTAAGATATCTGTCTGTCTGTCCTCGAATTTGAGAAGAGTTTGGACTCGGAATAGATAGGTGAATCCATATTAGATTCTTGATGAGTCAGGGTTACCAAAATTCGAACAAGTTTTTAAAACATTCGAAATTCATCCTTTCTCCCCTTTTCGAGCGTTTAATTTCATTATTTCAAACTCTATTTTCCCCGGTTAAGAGCAGAAGATAAAATGTATCTACTTATCACATTATAAGTAGATTAAAATAATATTTTTCTGGCATTATAACGTCATTCCTTTAACCATCCCATTTAATCATTTCTTAATTAAAGTATATACACTCATGTCCATAAATTAAGGATAATTCAGAATCACACAGAAATTGAGCACTAAAATAAAAATTTCACCTGTAGAATTATCACACACATCTTGAAGAACAATATGCAAATTGCAGGAAACCACCAGATGGCACTGATAGTACGTCACAATGACGAGAGTGTATGCAAGGGGAATATAAGGAATGGTAGCAAAGAAGTAAAATACTCAGCATGAGTAGGCGTTGTAACGCTTGTATTGCATCGTCCGAGAGACATACTCCGTATTAACCATCATACTAACCATGTTATACTGTTTTCTGTAAATAGGTTCTTTTTTTAAATTTGCTCCAGGGAGTAAAAATCGCAATTTTTATTAATTATGTCTAACATATAGCATCGTTTTAGGCTCTTTACCTTTTGTTTAATAAATAGACTTTACAAATAAGTCAAATTTGTTTTGCTTTTGTCTCTTTCATTGCCTGAACTTCATTATCCTTAATTTATGGACATGAGTGTAAATAACGCTTGCTTTATTTTCATATGTTTTATCACAGAACTTGGATATTACGTAAATAGTTTTCTTTTATATTAGGCTTAAATAATAGATTAGGTACATATGTGATAATTTTAAATTTAAACATCGCTTTTTTTGTCTATGAAAATTGTATTACCGGTATTAACAATTTTTTTTTACATAAAAGTCTATGAGTCTATTTCACAAACTAATAAATATCTAACGGTTAAGGTATATATCTTTGAAAATTAAAAATTTAGTTCAGTTGTGATTTTGTTTTTTATACATAACTACAAGGTTTGTCTAAATGAATTCAAGGTGATTATAAACTGCATTCACTCTATCGGGAGACTTTAGTGGAGTATGAAGATAAAGGAATTATTGAGCGTGTACCAGATAATTCCCAGCCAAAATAAAAACAATTTTTTACCTTCCCCATAGGATACGTCACAATTGTGGAAATTAAAAGTTTTACTGATTCCGTCATATGACAGGCTATATACTAGTATGTAGTACAGATTTTACAACCAAAATGCACATTTTAAAAGGATACTCATTAAAATCGTTAACCATTTTCCCAAATATAAAGACAGCTTAGTATAGAATATTTCAAAATTAGAAAAAAAAACTAGTCATTGCAATCAATTATTATTATCTCAGAGAGATTATCTCAAAGACAAACTCATATAGATTCCCCCAAAATATCTTTTTTAAAAGATTAAAGCTTTAAATTTAATTAACATTTAGATACATATATAAATACAAGTTAGTATAAAGTATTTCTAAATTATAAAAAAATAAATTCGTCATCATGGTCAATTATTATTATATCATAGAAATTACCTTCAAAATACCCTTTTTAAATGAATAAATCTTTAGATTTAATTAACATTTAGTT
>CM063500.1:29200848-29208348 GCA_032207245.1 Pardosa pseudoannulata | reverse complement strand
AACTAATCGCATATATCATAAATAGAAAACAATTTATTTTATTTCGAATGATTACATTCAGGTTCTATTATCATGCATAACATATTATGATATCTCTATTATTTTTATAATTATATAAAAAAATTTTAGGCGTTTTTGTAAATGTGTGACAACAGATGATGGTAAAATACAACTAGTCAACAGTGTATGAGAACAAAATACTTTCTTGACTTTCATGTTCATGGATAAAATTGGTTGACTTATAATAACATCGAAAGTTGTTCTATGAAATCACATGATGTGGAGAAAGAGAGCGATGATGTAGCTCTCGGGCCTATTTTAACGCATTGAATGCGGGAAATGTTTTTGGAAAACATTTTTAGGCGTTTTTGTAGGTGTGTGACAACAGATGATGGTAAACGATAACTATTCAACAGTCTCTGCGAAGAAAATACTTTCTGGACTTTCATGTTCAAGGATAAAATTGGTTGACTTATAATAACATCAAACTTCGGTCTATGAAATCACAGGATGTGGAGAAGGAAAGCGATGATGTAGCTCTCGGGCCTATTTTAACGCATTGAATGCGGGAAATGTACTAGTACGTTTTCTAACGATTGATACTTGAGCGCTGGTCACATAAAAATACTTCTTCTGACGATTCATTCTTGAGCGAGGTTTAGTGTTACAACATGGTTTGTTTGTGAGTACACATATAACAGTACATACAGGAAAACGAACCCGAATGTTCTTGTCTACTACATAGATTCTGGAAAAATTTAGAGAAACCAACGCTAGCTTTTACATCACTTGATATGTTACCACAGAACGGAAAGGTTGATTAAAAACGTAAATTTAGACTTAAAATTAACATTTTATTTATCCTTTCGAAAATGATATTATATATACATATATAAATATATATATATATATATATATATATATATATATATATATATATATATATATATATATATATATATATATATATATATATATATATATATATATATATATATATATATCTGTATATATATTATATATTTTAATAATATATTATATATATAAGTGTACCTCTCACAAATAGAAGTAAATCGCTAAATTCAAAATTCATAGTACATCCAAAGAAAATATGATTTAATAATTTACCTTTATTGATGTATCAATTCATCTTCAAAAATAAGTATTATTAATTCATTTTCCGTAAATGGAATATTTACATTTGAATCATAACGTTAAACAACAGTGAATTATAGAATACATTTATATTGCATGCGTAAATGCAATGAAGGTTCGAGTCATGCATAAAATTAATGGCGATATTACAAGCATAAATATACATTAGTCGTGCGTCTGCGGCATTTTGTTCAGGAAGTGGTATTGCATAAGAAACTCCGTGTTGTACATAAATTATTCATACGGCGTTTATAATGATACTAGGAAGTGGCTAATATGTAACTTTCGTTTTAAGAGAATATACCCGATGATATGTAATAAACAAACCATTTTATTTATATAGTTAAGATCCATGATTATATATATATATATATATATATATATATATATATATATATATATATATATATATATATATCTGAGCGGCCACCCCTCCGTATCGAAAATATTTGGTCGTTTAGAGGGGTTGGCCGCTCTGAAGGGTTTTATTTACTATCATAAGATAATTACTGTGGCATCACCGTGGCTGGCACCAGAAATGCAAATGTCTGCATGTGGCCATGTCCGCTTTCCGCAGCCTTATGCGCTTTAAATACCGGGGCAGAGCCCTCAAGGAGCGAAGTGTTTGCACGTTCGCGCGAGCAATTTCGACACTCCGGCAGATCACTCGATCAACAGCACGAGCTTCCCATCTTTAACGCCCGCTACTGATCTAAACCTTCTGTAACGTTGTACAGCCTTTATTTTTTATGTTTTTGAGGTTTAAATAAACCTTCTGTTAAGTTTGAAGAATCAGCGTGGATTTATTTCTTCATTTTTTTATGAAATCAAGAGGGAACAGTAACCAGTCGCCATACCTTCATTGCTGATATCACTTCATTACTATAATGTGTAATATAAAAGTCTGACATATATTCCTTATATAAATGAAATTATAAATTTATCTAAAAGAAAATAGTATTTATTTCATGCTTCTTTACATTTTTTTAAAAAGGCTACAATTTGTTTTTGTTTGTTTTTAAATTTTCTTACTTCTTCAAAATAAACATCTTTTTCTTTAATGACTTTGTTGATTTCCGCTCTTCCGCAGTTACATAATTCACCGAACTTTCTTGCCGATTTGCCATTTTTATATTCCAGCTAAACTTCAGTGCTCTGCTCGAGATTTAGGAAAACGCATGTCGACATTGTTGCAACTCAGATCACTGACCAACTAATGAAAGAAAATTGGTGTGAATGACATTTTTACTGACAGATTTTCAATTCTTCCTTAACTTTACGGATTGGAATTCCTAACAAAAGCCCTAGGACAACTTCAACGTTTGATTGTTGAGTTTCTCCCGCAGTTTCTATGGATGGTGCAATAGAGATTCCCTTTCTGAAGGGTGTGGGGAGAATACAAAAGAGACAACAGATTTCATCCGTCTTAGAAAGGGGTTGGGAATCTGGAATAGATTTCATTTCTGATACGGGAAGTTATTCCTTTGTCTTATATCCGACCATAAACCTGACCTTGAGTTTTTTCGCTCAAAATTAAAGCATGGAGTAAGCAGAATTTCCCGAAAAATAAAAGGGCTAATCCTACTTGGTGGCCGTTTAGAGAGGCTCGGGTGGCCGCTGATACAGGTTATTTTACCAGAAAGTTTATAGGTCGAAAAATCTGTGCCATGAAATATTGGCCTTTTAGAAGGGTGGTCGCTCGAAGAAAATTCACTGTATAACCATATACTATATATATACATATATATATATATATATATATATATATATATGGTAACAAGAATACATAATATACATATAACATATATATATACAATATATATATATACATATATATATATATATATATATATATTATATATATATTATATATATATATATATATATATATATATATATATATATATATATATATATATATATATATATATATATATATATATATATATATAATATATATATATATATATATATTACATATATATATATATATATATATATATATTATATATAATATATATATATATGTTATATTATATATATATATATATATATATATATTAATATATATATATATAAATTTATATATATATATTATTATAATTTTATTCACACATAGTTAAATTTATTATTTTGCTTGTAAAAACAAAATGTCTAGGATTTGGAAATTTATAATATTTTACTTATCACTATTTTTATCATTTATTCAAAGCCTTTCAAATTGTGATGCTCAATGGAGCATAAAAATAGCATTATTATCAGCAAATGTACCTAAAGGCATTATTACACACAGATCCGTGCGAGTTGAAAGGACACAGTTAAAGACAAATTGCTAGGACGCGGATTACCCGTAATTAAACAGAAATGCGTGTCTCGGAGCTCTGATGCTACTTTATTTGCTTTAAAAGGTTTTATGTCCAATCATGTCATTAAATTTCTCGAAATAATTTCTATATGACTGCTTACATTACATATTCTTAACTAGTTTAAATATATTTAATTGAAGTTAGATGATTTTCTTTATATAGACTCAAATAAAGACAATATTTTCTCGTCAAAAATTGCGAGGACGCGGATTACCCGTAATTACAAATGAACGCGTGTCTCGGAGCCCCAATGCTACTTTATTTTCTTTAAAAGGTTTTATCTCCAATCATGTCATTAAATTTGTCGAAATAATGTCTATATGACTGCTTACATTACATAATTTTATATTCTTAACTAGTTTAAATATAATTAATTAAAGTTAGATGATTTTCTTTATATAGACTAAAATAAAGACAATATTTTCTCGTCAAAAATTGCGAGGACGCGGATTACATGTAATTATTCATGAACGCGTGCGTCGGGCCCCCATGCTACTTTATTTGCTTTAAAAGGTTTTATGTCCAATCATGTCATTAAATTTCTCGAAATAATGTCTATATGACTGCTTACATTACATAATTTTATATTCTTAACTAGTTTAAATATATTGAATTAAAGTTAGATGATTTTTTTTTATATAGACTCAAATAAAGACAATATTTTCTCGTCAAAAATTTCTGTTATCTTTTATTACTACAGTACAGACAAAAATAGTTTTCTTTTCAATAATTTATGACTCAAAATTGGAGTTCTTATACATACAACATTTTCCTAGATTATAGAATATTATATATTTTCTATATTTAATCCTCTATGACACCCGAAGACACTCGAGAATGAGCTCCTGCCTTGCAAGTCAGGTGCAACTTTTCTCAGCCTATTACCTACACAGTTGTTTCTGTTTATGAACTTAAAATTTGTATTAAAATATTATTTTATTCAAAGTTAAAAAAAATTACTTTGGCTTATTTGAAATATTAGTTTTTAAAAGAACTTTGGGCTGTAGAACATTTTATTAGCAATTCGAACGCAAAACCACAAGAGACACACGAGTTAAAAACTTAAACCACATTTTTATACATCATCTTTGTATTTCCTCATTTAAATCAAATAATTATGTATTTTTAGATTATGTATTTTTATGTATTTCTCTCATTCGACTACAGTTACTGAATAATGGTTCAAAAGTGTGTGCAAAACCTCTATGTCAATGGATAACGAATAAAGTAAAAGTATCCCATTCTGAGACAATTATTCAAAGAAAATTGCGGTGAGGCATGTGGTTGGTGTCTACAAGACCTATAAAACACCTACAGAAAATTTACAAAGTATATTTTCTTAGTATAAATTGGATAGGCATTTAATGTTTTTTTTATTAAAATGAAATATAAAACTTATATATAAATGTACTTTATTATAAAAAAACTATGTAAGTCGGCCCTCAGAGACACGGTGCGAGTCATCGCAGGTTTAATAAAATGTTATGGCATAAAATTTTAATATTAAAACTATAGAAAATGTTCAATATTTATTGTTACTACATTGTATATTTTGTTCTTTAGTTGTATACACATTATCTTAGCTCAAACTGGCATGGCATTATGTTTCTTTATTAAAATGAGATATAAAATTTATATTATAATGTATTTTATAAAAAATAGTGCTATAACTGTATACATTAAAAGATTATTAGTTGCAATTAGTATATTTCCCTTAGAGATTTTACTACAAGTCTTTGGTTTAATTGGTTTCGGTTTAGTTTGGTTTGGAGCGCTACGCTCTACTTTTTGCAACACGAGGGATAATGAGACCGGAAGCTACTGCTTAACCCTCTAAGTTATTCGCACGTACAATTCGGCCAAACCGTTGATGTCTTCAAAGCGGTTGTCACGTACAAATTTCGACCTCCGAAAATTGATGTGGTGTACATATCTTCCAGTAATTTACCCCATGGAGTTTTGCTGTAGGAGGGTTAGGTCGATTATTTAGGAACAGCAACCCTCTTAGACTAGACTGTTCTTTATTGAGGAATGCACCTCTACCCCCTGAAGCACAAAGACGCTGATAGCTTTTTATGGCTTCGTAAATTTCTATTTCGAAGTATTTCGTTTGCGTTAAAGATGTATCTCTAATTCCACCACTTAAATATCTTGGATGAGTTTCTTAAAAAATAGAAATAAGTCTCTCAAAAAATATTTTTATTTGTACTTTTAGAATCCATTATTTCTTATGGGATGATCTTCGAGAATTGACGACCTTTATGTTCATTAAAATTTAACAGTCTATAATACCTATTTATATATCTATTTAGAACCGGAAGTAAAGGGACAGTAACGAGGGTGGGTTTCCCGTATTCCATTGTAGTCGAGTAAGTGAAGTAAAAAATCATAGAAAGCTTTGCCCACTGACGCAGTAAACATTTAGCATATTTTTGGAGAATTTTTTTCCTCGGTGTGTTCCACTAGGAGGGTTAAAGCCGATTCCGAATGGCTACGAAAATCCATGCCACTGTGAGATTCGAACCCATGAACTGCGGTTCCGTAGGCCAGCATCCTAACCATTTGACCATCGTTCGGATCTTTGGTTTAAAGACACTAAAATGATACCGTCTTTTATTGCTTTATATAATAGGGATTTTAAATATGTATGTTTCAACACTGTTAAATAGATATTAGTAAAACAAACTAAAGATTTTACAAAAGTTTAGGAAATATAAATAAAATTATTGCAATATAATGGCAGTTGTAAAGTCGATTAAAATGTAAAAATATTCTGATATAAGTTTTTACTTTATAACAGGTTGAAATCAGTTTAAATACCTATAGATACGTTAAACTGCACTACACCAAAATTCTATTTTATTAAAGGTTTCATGAATCAATTATATACTGAAAAATTTTTAAAATCTTAAATAGTATTAAGGTAATAAACATGTTATTAATAAAGAAAAAGATGTTATACAATAAAGTTGTTATACTTTTTTTACTTCTTTCTAATACGTGGTTGTTTGCTACTTGATTTTTTGTACGTTAAAACTGGTATCAGTTCAGGGTATATTTACAAGAAATATTTTGCACTCAAATGTTAAATTTTAATTTTTTAATTAAGAACATGCTTATATGGAATCTAACTAAAACAATATAAATTTAAGAATATTTTATCATTCTAAAATGTTTTTATTAATTTAATCATTTTTGGGGGGTAATTTTGACATGTATTTAAACCTATAAAACCAAAAGCATGACTCTAATTACATAATATTCGTTTAATGACAAGAAAACATAATTATAATGAAAAGCTGAAAAGTTTGAGAAAAAATATTCAATAGGTTTTGGAAAATCCTGCGCGCAATATAAAAAAATTGCATTGAAGAAAATCAATTTAAAGCAATAGGTAAAAAACTGCCAAGTCCAAGGTCAAGCACAAAAGTTTCTAGAATGTCTTTTATAATTTCAATCATACTTTTTAAACCAAGTTGAATTTTTCATTCCATTTTTTTAAATGCTTAGAACATATCAAATTATAACATATATTGTTTTGGAAAATCGAAATATTTGATGATTTAAGCTTTTATAGAAAATTCTTAATTTAACGAAAATCATTTTATTTTGCCATTCATAAAAATATGTGTTTTTCTTGTAGAAATAATTGCTTAAATTTTTCATCTGAAAAGGAAAACTCTTGAACTGTTAAAAAAAGAAAAGTTTAAAACTTTTAATGAATGAAAACCATTTGGTTTATCTAAGAATATATTTAATTAGTTATTCAACATATTTGAGTTTACAAACATTAAAAGAATATTTTCCTTTAAAAGAAATACATAATTGATTAATTATCGATTAAAATTATACTTTCTTTTAAATTTACACAAAAAAATATTCCTGAGTTATATCTTTTGAAAAAATCATTTTGTTAAGAAATGTTATAATTTTTAGAGAAAATATTTTAAATTGCAGTTATATTTTAAAATGCAGTTAT
>CM063500.1:29193348-29195848 GCA_032207245.1 Pardosa pseudoannulata | reverse complement strand
ATATATTAAAAGAAATTATTATAAATTCAAAATTATATATATTTAATGTTTAAAATAATATTAATAATATATATAAATATATATATTTATATATATATATATATATATATATATATATATATAATATATAAATATATAAATATAAATATATATATTATAATCAGAACAAATATATGTCAATTTTATTATTCTGTAAATATAAATTATAAAAATCAATTTAATTGTTAAAAGGATAGTTATAGCAATATTTTCCATGAACTTTAAAATTTAAAGTTGTTCCAATGTATGCTGTTATTTCTAAATTATAATTTTTCAATTAAATTAAAATATTTTATTATAAAACTAAAATTATTAAGAAATAAGAAATAATAACATAAAGGAAAAAATTCCTTATATAATAATTTACTTTATTTACACTGACTCTCGCAAAAGATTCCTTTCAAAGTGGTTACATTTTTTTGCAAAGTGAATTCACGTAAAATATGGTAAGTCCTACTATGTATTATTAAAAATGTTATTTTTTCTATAAACTTGAGTTACTGTATTAACAAATTTATTCAAGTGCTATCGAGTGTTGAGTACATTTAGCTATATATGAATCTATATCTTGCATTGAGTATTTTTTTTTTAATACAAATATGTTATTTATGATAAAAAAGTATTGCTTAAAAATAATTTTATATTATATTTTTTCTTGATCAACTGAATAAATATTGTACTGAAAGTAGCATAATTACTTGTAATTCATATGTAATTTTTTGCGTTTACTGTAACTAAATAAATAATTTGAGGTATTTCTAAAACTGGCTATTTCTAAAATTACTACAGTTACTTTATAAGCCAAAATATGTCACATACTTTATTCACTATAACACAAGAATGTTGAAACTTAAATTTTAAAAAAAAATTTTTATTTTTTAAAATAATTTGTATTTTTACAACTCATATATAATATGTCACTTTAATGCAAGTGTGTAAAGAATGTTGAAATTCAATGTGCTACAATAATGTTTTATCTTATTACTGATTTCAAATTTTATTTGAAACACACCGTATAATTTATACTTTTATACATATAAAAATAAATTAAAATTGTCTTTTAATGATTATTTTGTGATAATTGTTTATATTTAAATTTTGTACATAAATACAAAAAAGCTGATAAGTAATATTTTATTAACATACTGTAATATAATGATCATCTTTGTTCAATCATTTAATATAAAATGTTAAATTTTGATACAATAGTATAATTTAATATGTTATGTTGTAGTGTAGTCCTCGTTTATATTTGAGTATTAACCTGTGATCAAATATATAGTGGTGATTTTATTTTGATTGCGTTGTGTAAAAGTATTTTTGTACTAAATTTAACCACAGGTTCTGAGAAACTACAGACATAAATATGAAGATAAACTAAAAGCTAAATTAACAGCATCCGAAACTAGCTTAATATAAAAAAAGTAAATTTATTATAATATATATATACATCTATGTACATACAAAACTGATGCTAATTTTCATAAAATAAGCTTTGTCAACATCTTCTAAATTAGTTCTGACAATTTTTTAATACTTAAGTAATTTTGTAAATAGAGAGAGGACCTAATCTCAATTTCAAAATGTATGTAAAAGGGGGTACCTTTGGGGAGTGAAAATGGTGTGCCCGGAACACTGCTGGTTGATGGGTATCTATGGATCTTTCGTCGGTCTGGTCAGGGACTTCCTCCTGAGTGTTTGGGGTGCGGTCGTGCTATTTAATGCAGGAACTCTTTCTGTCGGACTTGGCTGGACTCTCGAACTCTTTCCATCGGACTTCTCTCCTTTCTGACTATCGAACACCTTCTGTCGGACTCTCCTAGTCTAGACTATCGAACACCTTGTCGAACTTCCGAACCTCTTCTGTCGGACTTTCCTCTAGTCTCGACTATCAAACACCTTTTTTTGGGACTCGCCAAACACCTTTTCAATTTTTAGATTTTCCTTATTTTATTTAATTTCAACCTTGTCCCCTCTTCCTTCTTATCGTCCAATCGGGATAGTTGTAAGAATCTCATTGGTCTGCTTAAACCCCGCCTTGAGACCGCCAACGTGAAAAACCTTATCCCTTCTAATTGGGCACTGTCCCTTAGGGACTCATAAATACTCCACAAAGGTACATTCTTATTTAATGTCAAGTACGGAGACGGGATTCTAATCTGGGACTGGGATCAGAACCCCGTCCGAGACCACCGTACAAGACAACAATATCCGTAAAATATAAATTTATGGTCCTATCTTTACAAAGATGTGATGAGGTCAGATTTAGATCCCGAGCATTTTACTTCTTGTATGAATGAATCAATTATATTACTGATCTAAATCGCCTCATCACATCACTTTTATACATCTTGAGCTTATTCTTTTCCTGTTACTGTTTTGTTTTATATTTAATTTGCCCGTTCGTTTGAATAAATTCTTGCTGCAAAAATGGAATTAAAAAAAAACTTTGCATTAGCTT
>CM063500.1:29185848-29188348 GCA_032207245.1 Pardosa pseudoannulata | reverse complement strand
CTGTTATATTATTGACTCATTCATATATGAAGTAAAATTTTCGGGATCTAAATCTAACCTTTATCATATCTTTGTCAAGAGAAGGAGGATCATAAATTTCTATTCAACGGATAATGTTGTCTTGTACGGTGGTCTCGGGAGGGGTTCTAATCCCAGTCCCAGATTAGAATCCCGTCTCCGTACTTGACATTAAATAAGAATGTACCTTTGTGGAGCATTTATGAATCCCTAAGGGATAGTGCCCAATTAGAATTGATAAGGTTTGGCACGTTGGCGGTCTCAAGGCGGGGTTGAAGCAGGCCAATGAAATTCTTACAACTATTCCGAATGGATGACAACAAGGAGGAGGGGACAAGGTTGAAATAAATAAATATGAAAAATCTAAAAATTAGAGGATGGTTCGGAGGTCCCAGAGAAGGTGTTCGGAGGTCCCAAAAGAAGGTGTTCAATAGTCGGGAATCCAGTCGGGTCCGACGGAAGTTGTTTGTGAGTCCAGAGTAGAAGGGGCTCTATATTCCAGACTAGGAGAGTCTAGCCAAGTCCGAGAGGATGTGTTCCTGCACCAAATAGTACGGCCACACCCCAAATACTCAGGAGGAAGCCCCTGACGAGACCAAAGATGATATATAGATTCCCTCTATTGATCAATCATAGATACCCTTCAACCAAAAGTGTTCCGGGCCCAACATTTTAGACTCACAAAGGTACTACAAATTTACATACATTTTTGAGATTGAAATTAGGTCCTCTATCTATTTACAAAATTAATTAAATATATATATATATATATATATATATGTAGAACTAATTTTAGACAAAGCTTACTTTATGAAAATAAGCATCAGTTTTTGTATAGATGTAAATTAGATATATATATAGCTTATATTATATATATATATATATATGTAATATAGATATATATTTATAATATATATATATATGAATATATATATATATATATATATATATATATATATATATATATATATATATATATATATATATATATTATAATAAATTTACTTTTTTTATATTAAGCTAGTCTCGGTTGCTGCCAATTTAGCTGTTAGTTTATTTTCATTTTTATGTCTGTTGTTTCTCAAAACCTGTGGTTAAATTTAGTACAAAAATACAAAACACAACGCATATAAAAATAAATCACCACTATACATTTGATCACAGGTTGTTACTCAAATAGAACGAGAACAATGCTATTTTATAATTATATTATATTTAAATCATGACTTATGCTTCTAAAAACTGAAGCTATATTTTGTTTTTCATATGAAACTTTTTCCCTACCCAAATCAGAAAATACAGTTTATATGTGAAAATACGTTAAAGGGATATATAAATATTTAGATTTAACTATTTTTCCTTGATTTTAAACATTGTATGTGAATTTTCATTAACTGATGAAACAAATATATTCATAGTTTGAAAAAGACCTTTGAGAATAAATATGTTAAAATATTAATTATATGTATAAACATATATAAATACATACATATATATATATATATATATATAATATATATATATAATATATATATATATATATTATATATATATATATATATATATAAATATATATTATATATATATATATATATATATATATATATATATTATATATAAAAATAAGATATAATATATACAAATAAATAAATTACCTTTCAATTCTTAAATTTTCAACTCATAAAATATATACGCTACACGTTTTTAAAGAAATTTTTGAGAAGTTGGATATACTATTACTATGTTCTGTCAAATTAAACGTTTTAGCAATGTAACCCCCCCCTTCTAAGTATATTTCTGTAATATATAGCATACCTCTTTTAGTTAGATCAATATATCACTCTTTACATTAAAAGCATGCGTTTTTATTTATAAAAGCTAAACTGTTAATAGTGGATTAAGCAGCCTTTACTTTGTATATAAAGCACTAACTATTTTGATACCCATCTATTCATATCATGACTATTTAAATTTCTTACACACTACAAAAAACCTTATTTCTTCAAATTCACGAAGTCACTAAATGGATATTTTCCAATAAACTTGGGTATGTGAGAATTTTTTGTTAAAATATCAAAATATAATGAAAATTTTAAACTTCCCAAGATACAATATTTAACTATAAAATATTCTATTTTTTTCTAGATAGTTTGGAAGTTGGATATACTATTGTTATGTACTGTCAAATTAAACGTTTTAGCTATGTAAAACCCCTCTTTAAGTATATTTCTGTAATCTATAGCATACCTCTTTTAGTTGGATCATTATATCACTCTTTACATTAAAAGCTTTTTGTTTAAAATACCAAAATATAATGAATATTTTAAACTTCTCAAGATACAATATTAACTATAAAATATTCTATTTTTTTCTAGATAGTTTGGGAAGTTGGATATATACATATTACTATGTTCTTCTGTCAAATTATACGTTTTAGCAATGTAACCCCCCCCCCCCCCTAAAATGGATATTTTCCAATAAA
>CM063500.1:29178348-29180848 GCA_032207245.1 Pardosa pseudoannulata | reverse complement strand
TTTGAAAATCTGGCACTCCTTTTTATTCTTGGGAAGTTTGTTATTAAAAACCCTGGCTGGTTAATCAGGACATTGCTGTCTTACTTGCAACTATGTTGCTGGAATTGATATTGTCTGATATTTTTTTTTTTACAGTCTTCTATTTCAAACTTTGTTATATTGATTTTACATAGTATCTTTTTTCAAAAACAATATTATACAGTTAAATAGAGTGTTTTGAAAATGTTAGAAGATCTATTATATTTTAGTATTTAAACAAAATTATCACATGTCCAGGTTTATTTGGAAATGCCCATTTAGTGACTTTGTAAATTTGAGGAATTTGGTTATTTGAAATGTGTAAGAAATTTAAATAGTCATATGAATATATGATCATCAAAACTTTCGAGTTTTATATACAAAGTAAAGAGTGCTTAATCCACTATTAACAATTTAGTTTTTATAAATAAAACTCATGCTTTATATGTAAAGAGTGATATAATGATCTAACTAAAAGTGTTTTGTTATAGATTACAGAAATATTCTTAAAGTGGTGTTTTACACTACTAAAACGTTTAATTTAAGAAAACAAAATAATAGTATATCCAACTTCACAAACATTTCATTAAAAACATTTAGTGTATACATTTCATGATTTGAGAATTTAAGAATTGATAGGTAATTACATATCATCTTTGTATACTACAGAGATATATATAATTAATACTTTAACAGCTTTATTCTCAAAAGGTATTTTTCAAACTATGAATATATTTGTTTCATCAGTTATTGAAAATGTGCATATAATGTTTAAAATCTAGGAGAAACAGTTGAATCTAAATATATTTATAAATCCCGTATAGACATTGTTTTTCACAGATAAACTGTATTTTGTGATTTGGGTTGGGAAAAAGTTTGATATGAAAAACAAAATATAGCTTCAGTTTTTAGAAACATAAATCATGATTTAAATATAATATAACTACAAAAGAGCATTTTTATTATAATATTAAAGGTTTAGATTATTTTTGTGCATAAACATTGAAATTAATATTGTAATATAGAAATATATATTACTTAAAATTGTTAAAATAAAACCTTTTATATTTAAAATGGAAAAGCTTTAAGAAACTGTAAACAACTATTTAAATTTTCATTTAGATTACTGGATCAAACCCATATTTTACCACTGCAAAACATTGCAAATTAAAATACATTTTATATATAAAAATTTTCCAAATTTGTATAATTCTGTAAAATGAATCAAAAAATAAAATTTATCATTCATATTAAATTACATAGAGTTCAAGAAGATACTTTATAAGATTTGAGTTAATTGTATTTCATTATTCCATGCATAATATGCAAAACTCTAAAATATTTAATAATATTAAAAATTAGCGGACTATGATTCTACCATCAAACTGAAAACAACATTCAATGTTTAATTAAATTTGAAACACGACTTCTATAGCAATATGAGAAAGCCTATGTATAGCATAAAATAGATCTCATTTTCTAGGATATTTCAAAATTCCATTTGTTATTATAATATCTTCTTTTTAAAAGGACTCGTAAATACTTATTAAATCACAAATGCTAATTACTGGTAATCAATTTTAAAATGTTCTTATATGTATTTGCAAATTTCCAAAAAATATTAATGAATAATTTTAACAGATTCAGAAGAAAACACAACGAATTCTTCGAAAATAACATTATTAATATTAATTTTTAAAAATGAGCATTATTCAAATTTGATATATAAACGTATATGATAGGATTACATTTCGTTCTTCACTTGTAGTTCTTAGAATCCCACTCGTTTAATTTTATTTCTAATAAAATATCTTGTTTACTCGAGAAGAGTAATAATGCATTTTGATAGAATAATGAATTTTCGGAATTTAGAAGTAGCAAATTTCATTTTGATGAACATTATTTGAAATATTTGATATACATTTCTAATTTATTAGACAAAAAATTGTAATTACTGCAGATAATATTGATAGTATGATCTCATATCCAGAATTATTGGTATAACATATTATTTATGTATGGGAGAATATAAATGCGAGTTTAGGATAAACTAAAGTTTATTATGATTTTATGTGGTTTCCATAGTTCTACGTCTTCTCAAATCTTCCTCATCAAAACAAGGCAGATAATTATAATAAAAATATAGAATTATGCATGGATTTCTGTAGCCCTCAGCAGATTTAATTAAGAAACCAAGGCACATACGTACACACATGTATTTGTATATATATATATATATATATATTATATATATATATATATATATATATTATAAATATATATATATATAATATATATAATATATATAAATATATATATAATATATATATATTATATATATATATATATATATATATATATATATATTATATATATATATATATTATATATATATGTATATATATATGCATTTATGTATACATATATGTTTATATAATATGTATATATATACAGGGTGTCACAAAATGACCACATAAACTCC
>CM063500.1:29145848-29173348 GCA_032207245.1 Pardosa pseudoannulata | reverse complement strand
CTCAAATTCTAAATTCCTACTTTGATTCATAAAATTCTGTTGAGTTTAAAGAGTCTACAAAGAATATCCAAGGTCCTAATTTTATGATAAACTTAGTGCACTTTTAAAACTCGCTGTTATCTTTGCCTACAAAATTAGAATTACAATAGGAAATTATAATTTAGGCCCGGTTTAAATAAATTTTTAATAAAATACACAAAAATTTCAAAACATAATCAAGCACACACTTTTATATGAATGAATATATATATATATATATATATATATATATATATATATATATATATATATATATATATATATATATATATATATATATATATATATATATATATATATATATATATATATATATATATATATATATATATATATATATATATATATATATATATATATATATATATATATATATATATATATATATATATATATATATATATATATATATATATATATATATAAATTATTTTGTTAATTGCTAAATGAATAACGAATACATTCACTAGCTTTTTAAGCTGATGCAACCAATTTGTGTCACACGTACTACTGTTTAGAAATCAGAATTAAATCTCTATTTCAAATCACGCTATTTAAAGAGATGATATGACGAATATTTTATGGAATTATTCTCTTGATATTTAGTACTTCTAATTTGAAAGTAAAATTCCACTCTGCCTCGAGAAATTTGCTTTCTTTCGACACTGCATATATTAAGACTTCGTAGTTCGAATTTCTACAAAGCAATTGTTTACTAAACAAAACTTTAAATGTGAGTCTAATGATTGCATTAAATAAAACAATACAAAGGTTTCTTTATCATTTTTAGAATAAATATTTTTTAGTAACTCTATACTAATGTCTTTAGTTTTCAACACAAAAACTAATGTTTTCTAAATCAAAGAGCTTAAGTTGAAAAAAATCAATCTCAATCTACATTTTTTGTCTCTAAACAAGCTGAAAATAAAACTTATCTTTTCAATGTCAAATAAAAGTAAGGATATTTTCAAACAGTGGAGTAAGCGTGTAACAAATTCCCATAATGATTCATTAAGAAAGATAAAATTTTACAGACAACGAAATATTTTCTGATAATAAAAACACTGAGAATATTTTATTGCTCATTTGTGGAGCATTTCACAACACCTTCGAGCGAATATTCCCCGATCTAATTATAGAGGTGAAATCTGAAAGTTATTTTATAATTATTTATTTAACCTTGAAATGTAATATAACGGGCATGCTAAAAGAATAATTATTTATAATGGTTCTTTGTATATTTTGTATATTTTTAAATTTTATAGAGCAAATGAATCTGGTCTTGCAAAAGAGAATTTTTTCTCTGACTGTTTTTAAACGTAAGTTATATGTCGTTAATTAAACATTTTTGTAAATTTGTTAAACAGCATCCTTCCCTTCAAAAATATAAAAAATTAATTTTTGATGCATGCCATCAATTGTACTACTTTTAAATTCATTTTTCGTAAGCATCGCTTTAACTAAAAGTAGTTAAGCAAACCACTAAAGAGTAAAATTAAGAATATTAGTCTGAAATATTAAGGAATTTTTATTAAGTATTTAGAAAGAAAAGTAAAAATCCCTGTAACATTTCTTGAAACTACAGAATTTTTATATTATGACACAATATATATTGGGCTTTATAAATATAACGAAAATTGACTTTCACAATACTAGTTAGTCACGATACAATTCAGATTTTCACGACATTTGATGTCATCGCTTAAATATATCCTTCACTAATTTATAAATTTAGTTTAAAAATATGTACATGGAGAACATATATGAAGAAATAGTTAGAAAATATTTTTTTAAATATTACAGCTCCACAATTTAATATATATTTCATTAATATTATTACACATCTTAGGAATTATCTTACTTTACTGAAACAGAAATGTAATAATGTAATAAAAGATCATAGTATAAAATTTTTATGAACATTTTCCAAAAAAAAATATCATTATTTGAATATTTTAGAATATGATTAAAAAATTTAAAAACGAAATGTTTTGTAAAAAAATTCAATTTGATGATAACAATAATTTAATTGCTATATTAGTGCAATAATTACATACTTAATGGAAGGTGAATATCTAGTATTTTTCTAAATATTCTTATCCGTTTTAGCATCCAATCTTTTTAATCAAGATAATACCAAATTTCATTCAAATTTCTTTTAGCCTAACTTTTATGCAAACCTTAAAAGGAATATATTATTAACTTCAAATTCAAATTTTATACACATTATTACACACTTCACTCATATACACACGCACACACACACACAGTCTAATGATTCCATTAAATGAAACAATACAAATGATTTTTTTATCCTTTTTAAAATAAATAATTTTTTAGTAACTCTATATTAGTGTATTTATTTTTTTTATCAACAAAAAAACTAATGTTCTTTTAAATTAAAGAGCTTAAGTTGAAAAAAATTAATCTTAATCTATATTTTTGTCTCTAAACAAGCTGAAAATAAAACTTATCTTTTCAATGTCAAATAAAAGTAGTGATATTTTCAAACAGTGGAGTAAGAGTATAACAAATTCCCATAATGATTCATTAAGAAAGAGAAAATTTTACAGATAACGAAATATTTTCTGATAATAAAAATACTGAGAATATTTTTATTGATCATTTGTGGAGTATCACAACACCTCCGAACGAATTCCCCGATCTAATTTTGGAAGCGAAATCTGAAAGTTGTTTTATAATTATTTATTTAACCTTGAATTATAATGTAACGGGCATGTTAAAAGAATAATTATTTGTAATGTTTCTTTATTAAGTTTGTACATTTTTACATTTTGGATTTTCAAAATTGATTTTTTTTCTATTCTTGTTTTTAAATGTAAGTTTGTGTTATTAATTACACATTTATGCAAATGTTAACTAGCACTCCCCATCCAAAAAAAAAACATTAATTTTTAATGCGTGGCGTCAATTGTACTACTACGTCAATTGTACAAATTAATTTTTCATACGTATTACATTAACTAAATGTAGTCAAACACGCCTGTAGACTGTAAAATAAAGGATATTAGTATTATGTATTAAGGATATTATTTTTTTCCTAAAGAAATGTAAAAATCACTGTAAGAATAACTGTCTTTTGAAGAATGTTTTACATTATGACACAATATATATTGTGCTTGATAAATATAGCGAAAACTGGCTTTCACGATACAATTAATATTTGCACGAGATTTGTTTTCATAGCTTAAGTATTTCCTTCACAAATTCATAATTATAAATTGAAAATACGTACAAGGAAAAAATAAAGGAAGTAGTTAGAAAATAAATTTTAGACAAATGTGACGGCTACACAATTTAATATTTTCTAACTTAACATTATTACAAATGTTAGAATTTTTTTTATTTACTGAAACAGAAATGCAATATAAGATCATAATATAAATTTCAATGGTCATTTTGAAAAAAAAAAAAAAGATATCATTACTTGAAATTTTCAGTATATGATTAAAACGTTTAGAAAAGGAATGTTTTCAATAAAAAACTAATTTCATGATAATTACATAATTAATGTAAATACCTAGTATTTTTGTAAATATTCTTATTCGTTGTAACATCCAAATTTTTAATAAATAAAATACCAAATTTTATGTAAATATCTCTCGGCGTAAATTTTACACAAATCTTACAAGCAATGCAATATATTTTAAAATTCAAATCCAAATTTTATTATACACATTTTCATACACACGTGCAAACACACACAGATATATATATATATATATATATATATGTATATGTGTATATATATATATATATATATATATATATAACTTGGCCTGCTATGCTTCGCGGATGTAGCGTGGTCGAAACAAGAATACGAATATTCAGGATAAGTTTTATAACATCTTTATTATGCAGCGTACAGAGCAAAAATCCAACAAAGGATGGTCACGCAGGCTTATATAATCTTGGGGACGCTAACCGCTTGAGAAAGGAATTTGTTACTCTTCAAATTATAAGTGCTTTTAAGTGCTCTTAACCATCAAAGTAGGTTGGCGAGTTAAGCTCGCCAACAGGAAGGAAACAAAAGAGTTTAACGCCGAAAGACCACTAAAAAGATGAAGAAATTGCGGCTTTGGTGGTTTTTTAATAGATGTGTTAGTAATTTTAGTTTAGGATTAAAGTGTTAAGATTTTACATTACACACACACACACACACACACACACACATATATATATATATATATATATATATATATATATATATATATATATATATATATATATATATATATATATATATATATATATATATATATATATATATATATATATATAATATATATATATATATATATATATATATATATATATATATATATATATATATATATATATATATATATATATATATATATATATATATATATATATATATATATATATATATATATATATATATATATATATATATATATATATATATGTATATATATATATATATATATATATATATATATATATATATATATATATATATATATATATATATATATATATATATATATATATATATATATATATTAAGTCTTATGTTATATGTGCTATTGGAATCATTTATGTTCATTCATGTTTACTAATAATTACTACTTTTCAATTTAGTCTCAAATGACTACAATTAGAGTTTCACATCATTCACGATCATTTTTTTATTCATTAACCTACCATTTATTAAATACATATTTCCTTTTTCATCATTATATTTTTAATATATAAAAATACATTTTTCAACAAATGGTTAACCTATTAGAAAGATAACAAATTTTAATAAAAATATTACAGGCTCTTTTCCTGAATCATTAAGGTGTGAACAGAAAGTTTCAAAACATAATTAAAATCAATTTTTCCCGTAAATGCACGACAGATGTCGTGCTTCTAAGTAATCAGAATAACACATGTAATTTTTTAACAAAATAATTGAACTAAGGAAATTAATTAGTGCTAAATTTTAAAAATGCATTAAAATTGAGACTCTACCAGTAACAGTGATTCTTCTTTTAAATATGGAACAACTTCACCTATAATCACCACACCCTGTATTATTAATAAATTATTCTAATATTACATATTACCGACACTTTTAAGCAAAAAAAAAATGAATTTAAAATTAATAGCGTGATGTCTCTCATTATGGTAATGGTAGAGACCTTATGATTTACATATTATATAAAGAATTTCGCTATTTTCAAATTTAATTAATTCATTATTTTGAAGTGCTATATTCAGCTATAACCATGGTAAGATTTAAATGTGTCTTAAAGAAAATTTTAATGCGTATAAGGTGTATAAACTTTAATTTCCCGAAATCTTTCTAATTAAATCACATCTTTACATTTCATTATTTTACTTAAATAGGGATGTATTTTCACCACATTCTCTTCCAAACACAAACTCTAAATAGATGTGGAAAAGTGTATGTCTCTGTAAATAATATTCGAAGAAAATTGCGAAAATGCTTGTTATTGGTGTTTTGAAGTGATATTAGACAGTTACTGAAACTTTGAGAAGTTTAATTCTATTATTGGATTTTGTGTCGATTTTTTTTATAACGCAAGGGGCCTAACATGTGTCCTCGGTGCTTAAAGCAGTTATTCAGTCACTATTCAGTCTATTATTAAACTATAAGAAAATAGCAAAATTATCACTTATGAATGTGAACAGGAGAAAATATAAAGCATTTAATAAATCAGAATTTAAAATTGTATTTATATCCTACTCCTAAATATTTAAACATTTCCTCTATAAATTTCATCTATCTTTCCATCACTTCATCTGTTTTATCTTTAGTTTGACCCACCTAAAGCCCAATTGTCTTCCTCTGCATATTTTGTCATTATGGAGTTAAGACCCTTAAGTAAACCTAAAGCTAGTAAAAAAAATTACTCAAGTCAACAATTTGTAATTTTGATATCCAATAAAATATATTAAAATTTAGTAAATGATTGTATCATTATGAAAATTAAATATTTAAGTAATACTGTATCACTACTGCTATACTTAATATTTTTTAACTTACATGAAGCTTCATAATAAAAAAAGGTTTTCTAAATAATATAGCATTGTGACGAAAATAATTTAATTTAATTAATATAATAAAAACATAGAACAACTAGTATTGCATTATTTAAAATTGTATTTTATATTCCGATATGAAAAGTTGATACTTTTCATTCATAGACACTATACACCATCCAAATCATAATTTATCATATGCCTTCCTCTGTACCTTGTATAAGTGTTCCACCAAGATTACTTGCACAATTGTTCCCTACAATATGTATATCTAAAATATATCCACAGTTAGTAAAGATTCATATTATTCGTAAAATTAAATATTCCTTAATTAATTGATTACTAATATATAATATAATGCTTACAGAATACTTATATAATTTTTTCTATTCTATTTTCTATATATTTTTTCTATTTACTCATTCTAAAAATAAAACTTTGTGACGAAATTAATTTAATTGAAATAATATAATGAAAATATAATGCAACTAGTATGTAATTATTTAAATTCGTGTTTTACATTCAGATTTGAAAAGTTGATGTATTTTATACATAGACATTATCCTCCAACCAAATCATAATTTATCCATTCACTTCTCTGTACCGTTTTTATTGTTCCACCAAGATCATTTGCACAATTGTTCCCTAAAATAAGTATCTCCAAAATTAAAGGTTAGTTAGTAAAGGTTAATAATATTCATAAAATTAAACATTAATTAATTAATTAATTAATTAAGAATGTATAATATAATTCTTATATAATGCTTAAATAATTTTTTCTATTCTATTTTATATATAATTTCTTTCTAGTTATTCATTCTTAATAATATAGCTTTTTAACGAAAATAATTTAATAAACTAATATAATGAAAATATAGATCAATAGTATGACATTATTTAAAATTGTATTTTATATTCTGGCTTAAAAACTTGATACATTTCATACATAAGCACTATGCTCGATCCAAATCATAATTTTTCCATGCTCTTCGATGTACCTCTTTTCATTGTTCCACAAAGATCCCTTGCACAATTGTTCCCTAAAATATATATCTCAAAAATATGTCCACCATTAGTAAAGTTTAATAATAATCATAAATTTAAACATTCATTAATTAAATTTCTAATATATAATGTACCGTTTATAGACTATATATATAATTTTTTTCTATTTTATTTTCTCTGTATTTTTTATATTTATTCATTCTAAATAATATAGCTTTGTGATGAAATTAATTAAATTAAATTAATATAATGAAAATATAGAGCAATTAGTCTGTCATTATTTAAAATTTTATATTACATCCCAAATTTAAAAGTAGACACATTTCATCCATAGGCATTATCATCCATCCAAATCATAATTTATCCATGCCCTTTTCTGTACCTTCTTTCAGTGTTCTACAAAGAAATGTTGCAGATTTGTTCCCTAAAATATATATCTCCGAAAATATGTCAAAAATTAGTAAAGGTTCATATTTCATAAGGTATAAGGTTCATATAATTTGTTCACAGTTAGTAAATGTTTATATCTATATATATAAAAATGAATTTGTGTGTGTCTGTCTGTCTGTCTGTCTGTATATATGTACTCAATAGACTCAAAAACTATGCATCCAATCGCCGTGAAAATTTGGGAAATGTTTAGGTATATCCATGGGAAGGTTTTTGTAAATTTTCAACGTTCGAAATTCATTCCTTCCCCCTTTTTCGAGCATTTCATGTCATTATTCCAAGCATTATTTTCCCCGGTTAAACGCAAACGATTAAGTTTTTAATTTATCGCATCATATCTAAGGGAAAGAAGCAATATTTCTAGCAATGTGACGTCATCCCAAGTAATTGTTTTAAACGCAGTTTTCCACGGTTAAAAGCAGGAGATTAAAATGTTCAATTCATCACATAATAAATAGGCGAAAATGATATTTTTCTATCATTATGACGTCATTCATTTAAATATTTCATTTATTCATTTCTTATTTTATATTATTTAAAATCGTCTGCTTAGTATCTATTCGATTTGAACTGAAATTTGAGATATAAAGTGATTCACTTTCATTTCTATGTGACGCAAATTATAGCATTTTTATATGAGAACTAATTTTAAATTTAATTCTTGGTTCATTTTTATGTTACAATGAAATGCATATCAACAATATTCTAAGTACAAAAAGTACAAATTTCAGTGACTCTCATGGCCAAATAAAACCTATCATTTTATATAGTTATCTTCATATTCATATGGTTGTCGATATGAATGTGTGTTTCTGTTTCATACAAAACTATGTGGTTTGTCATAAATTTCCTTAATTTTGGAAAACATTTATTACTACCAACAAAATTAGCACTGTTGCTGTCAAAACCTGTGCTTCCTATTCTATCACGTAATATGGCAAGATCTGTTAACTTTGCTAATCAACGTACAGTAGTAATACAGTAATGCAATTTAGGGTTAAGCTTATATTTTACAATAAAAAAAGTTTGAGCAAATTTAATATAAGACAAATTCGATTATAAAAACTGAATAATGTTATAATACGCTTATGATAGAAATATATAAACATGCCAATGACTCGAACTGAACTGTGACGAATTTAGAGAGTTATTCACGAAAAATAAATCTTTGTTTAAAAGTAATATATTAAGTTCACCGTAGCGAAGCACGGGCAAACTTGCTAGTTATTCATAAAATTAAACATTCATTGATTAATTAATCACTAATATATAATATACTTATAAAATTATTATATATTTTTAATAGTACATATTATTTTTAATTACTTCCTTAAGCCGTGGTAGATCAGTTGGCAAAGGGATCAATCTCTTAACCAAAAATTACGAGTGTGAGACTCAAGCAGGTCACAAATTTGCAGAGTTCATTAATGATTGAAGAAACATAGTTCCGTGGTCACAAATTCCCTAGTTCGCAAACATTACCTCTGGAGGTGGTTGGCTGAGCCTGGGGCCTACACGACTACATACTTAGTTTATCTGTGTTGTTCTAGGAATTAATTTTGGCCACCTATATGGTTCTCTCATAATACAAATTGTCCAATAAGTATCTCCGAATAGTTAATGGTGAATGCTATAACAGCAAGTTGAGATAATATTACTAATATATACTTCCTTTCCATTAGTGTTAATGTTAAAAAGATTATGGATTTGTAATTCATTCTAAATAATGTAGCTTCATATACAAAATTATTTCATTCCATTTATAATAATATCTCAAATGCACTTAAGAAGCGAACTGTAACATAACGTAGTTATTTCATTCTCTTCTAATAAGTACTGTACAATTTTTTTTTATAATTTTAAAAGGGTGGATTATTTCTAGAACTTATATTAGATAGTACACTCCATAACTATTACACTTACCCTGTATATATTTGAACATACAGTATTGCGTATGTTCGGTTGAAACAGAAGAATTTACAATGTAAACTAAGGCAAATTAGAATGTTTAAGACATTTTAATGTAATTTTTAGTGATTATATCTACATTTTAACGATATATTACCAAGGACTTTTGAACTTTTGGAAATTAACTTATTATTAATAAATTAATATGAACTTACGACTTATCTTATATTAGACGGAACTAGTGCATAAATATTACCCAAATTTTGTATACATGTCTACATAAAATATTAAAGTTTTATATCATATTTTTCTACATTAACATATCAATTAAAATAAAAAGAAATTAACACTAGGCAAAATAGGGGGGGGGCACAAGGGCAAGCACTGCGGAAGAACACAGGCTTTTAATTATTTAAAATCTCTACGATCACGTGTAAATTTGACATATGAAGAATACATATAACAATACTCAGAAAACAATGTAATAAAAATGAAAAACTAGAAGTAAAAAAATGAAAATATGAGATAACATTGAGGTTCACAATAATATTACTAAATCAAAAAATATTATAGTATTTTTTTTTCAATAATCGAACCAAGCAATCAAAAGCTTCAAAATATCTTCACACTCTGACTTCAATTGACATTCTGAGTTTCTTTCTTTCTACTGTTGCTTATTGTTTGTTTCATTTGAGTTAACAATATCGGATAACGAAACCATGTATTGTCGGTACATTCCTATTTATTATTGTTGTAATTTATTTTTGTTATATTATTGCTTCCATGAGTAGAGCTAATTTACTAAAAATTTTGTCTACTTTACGATATCGTCAAATTGACATATATCCCTAGCGATAGGTATACCACAAAGAAAATTTCGATATTTAAAATTTTTTAAAGAAAATATGATTCAATATATAATTACCTCGCCGGTATAAGGGCTTGAGTAAAGAACTGGGTTCCCTCGCCCACTTGGAGATAATTGTTTAAGTATGGTCACCTAACATTATCTGGTGATCTCATTGTGTCCAAACAATCTGTATATATATTGTAATTTATGATATTTGCATCCAACTCTCCTTGTGTAATTCTTCTTATATATTAAAAGTGCTCAATGCTTAAAAAAGTTATATATAACAAACCAATAATGGATCACTACGGCTGATTTTTTAATAATTTGAAGTTGTTGAGTTTGCAAACTGTTTAGGGATTAATTGCCCATAAATATAAATGTCAGGTTTTCAGGTCGTTTTCCTTAATTAAGTAAGAGTATATAATTCTATTACGATGGCACACTGTGCATTAATTAAAGTCGCCAGAAAAAGCAAGAAATAGAATGTTTGGAAGGATTACCTTTGTGTTTTAGTAAATATAGCCAAAAATTCGTCAAATTTAAAAAGGGGAACCCGATTCTTAAGTATACCCAGTATACGTTAATACAGGAGATAAAAGAAAATGCAAAAGTTTTTAGTAATTTTCCTTATAAAATTTGAAATTTTCCAAAATTACGGATCCGTTAAAGCTAGTATTAAGCAGGTCTAAGACATTTTAATATGATTTCTATTGGCTCTATTCCTATATATTAACGCTATTTTGTTACTTTATAACACACTTTATACACTTCATGAATGTTTAGAAATCATCTACTATGAAATGATAAAACAAGAAAAGATGATAAACGGCTTAAATTGTAAATCAATGCCATCACTGACTAAGCGTAATTAAATGGGATTAAATTCGAAAGGGAAATATTTAGATATAGCAATCATATATCCTAAAATGAATAATTAGTTCAACTTGATTCATTAACCAATCATTACTCAAAGTTATGCCATTCATCATGCATGACACCAAGAGGATAATCCTGCAAGATTAAATCAATAGATTTACCCCGCAGAAATGCTTTCAATGGTATAAATGTTCCAGCGCAAAATCCTGTTGGAAACTTTTAGTGCCTAAATTATATTAAATAATACCATTCAGCCTTTATGTATTCATAAGTCTGTAGTTAAATATTTCTATTCACCTCCGAGAAGGAATATATGAATATTTTCTCTCAGATATGCATAATTCACATGACTCAAATCTTAATTTACAATGAATATGTAAGTGAATTATAAATATGACATATTGTTATTGTAAAACTTTGTGGATTTTGTGTTTCTTTAAATAATTATTGAATTCGAATTTTATTTTTGTGAAATAGTAATGTTTTTAACAAAATGTTTATCTGAATATTAGTATTTATTTAAATATATAAATCTCGAATGAAATTTATATTGATGGATGTATCATTGACTAAGGCAGATATCTCAAAAATGTCTATTATAAGTTTGAAGTAGTCACAGGGAAATATTTTCTTAGATCGCAATGTTATTTTTATACAGGATAAACTGGGATTGCATTAATAAAAGTAATAAAAGAGCTTTCTCTTTAAAATATAGATTTTTGTGATCTTAAAATAGTAAATCCTCGTGTTCCTAAAGAAAAAATATCTAATTTAAGATATTTTTCTAATTTAATATTTTAAGATTTTATTATTTTGAGATTTTTATTATTTTGAGATTTTTCTAATTTTATGTATTTTAAGTTTGTCTAAAAGTAAAAGCAATGTCTTTATTTAAACTAAACTTTCTGGGTTTTTTGTTTCTTTAAATAATAATTACATTCGAGTTTTGTTTTAATGAAATAGTAGTTTATTTAAGAAAAATGTTTATCTAATTAGTAGAATTTATCGAACTACAAAGATCTCAAATGAAATTTATGTTGATGGTTGGATCATGGACTAAAGCAGATATCTCAAAACTGTCTATTCTAAGTTTCAAGTAGTCACAGTTTAATATTTTCATAGATCGCAATGTTATATTTATATAGGATAAACTGGAATTTCATTAATAAGTGTAATAAAAGACCTTTCTCCTAAAAGCCACTTTCTTTATGATCTCAATATGCAAGATCCTCGTGTTACGAAAGAGAAAAATATCCAATTTAAGTCAAAGATTGTCTAAAAGGATGTTACATTTATATAGGATAATCTGGAATTGCTTTAATAAGAGTAATATATGCACTTTCTTCTTTAAAATCTTTTTTTTTCGTGATCTTAAAATGCAAGATCCTCGTACTACTAAAGATAAAAATATCAAATTTAAGTCGAAGTTTGACTAAAAGTATGTTAGATTCATATAGGATAAACTGGAAATGGATTAATAAGAGTAATATATGAGCTTTCTGGGTAAATAAATTTTTTCGTCATCAAAATATCCAATTTATGTCAAAGTTTGTCTAAAATGGAAAGCAATGTCTCTATTTAAGCTGTGTAATATACATTTTACTAGAGTGCTATCTTTTTACATTAGTACATAAACATATTGGTTCATGAACATTTCAGACATACCAGCATTCAGGTACTTGTGTGAAGCGGAACATTATTTTAAAGTTCCTCTTGACACAGGTACCACAAAGTATATGCATATGCAATTTACATATGTAACAAACAAATTAACTCAAAGAAATTAAGTACAATCACACATTTTATTGGTTTGTAAATTAAATTTTAAAAAACACACAGCGGTAAATTATAAAGAGTAAACTAAAATTTATGTATTTAATAATGTATAAGTAGCTTTATTGCTTTAAAATTGTTTCTTGGACAGACTGATCCTGATTAAAATATTTACATCTTTCTATCATCAGGGACTCTAGAGATTGTCTAGTCAAATTTGATCTCATTTCAGTTTGTTTTTTCAGTGCAGTACTGAAAATTCTTCAACATGCAGCATTACTGTGGACAAATATTATTATCAGACATTAGGTTTTGAAAGACTTGTATTTGATTGCTGAATTGTATTCTTTTAATTGTTCACAATTTTTGTTATATTCCGCAGATATCTGAGTAGTTTCTGGAATTATGAAATTCTGTTATTTCTCCTGAACAACTCCAGAGAATCCGGAGAAGTTAGCATTTCTAACATGTGTACAACTTTTATGAATAAAATCCACCTTCCCTCTTAACATTAAAAATGGTTGATAACAAGAACTAGAGACATTCTTCTCATTACCTCTATTGAGATCGATAAAATCCATGTTCTTACATTTGATATTTACTATTACTGACTCTATATTTATATCTTGTGTATAGTCCAGTCTTTTTTATTCTTCTTTCTCCTTTTAAAGTTTCAAAGAATATTTCATATTTGTTGCTAATAAATGCATATAAAAATGTAAGATGTGAAAATAAAGGTCATATTGATGAATAAAGATCGTATCTTATATTCTTCCGATACCTTCCTTGTATAATACAATCGATATGACTAATCAGAATCCTTTTTACGTTTGGAAAATACTGTGCTAGAGGTTTAGAATGTCGTCTCTAATTGGGTCTAAAATTGGGAAAAATAGCATTTTGTTAATTGACAAAATAAATAATATATATATATATATATATATATATATATATATATATATATATATATAAAATTATAATATAATAATATAATATAATAATAACATAGATCGAGTATTATGGCTAATTTACTTTCATGGTCTCACATTCTTCAGATATCAATTATTGGAAAAATTCAGTTGGGTTATGTGAAGTAATGGGATATTATACCAATGTTATGTAGAACGATTGGTGATCTGAAACATGAAAAGCAGAAAAAGTAGTATCCACTATATTAATGACCTTCCAGAAAGAGTATGTCTAATTTATGTTTGAAGTTCAAGATGTAGCCTGCTAAATGCAAAATGAATAAGAGCAATACAGAGTAAAGCTTAAATTCTTTGAGAAATGTTGCATTTATTTCCTTTACTTTTGTCTGTTTCAATTAAAATAGCGTTAAGGTTCATTATTGTCTTATTTTAAGCATTTAAAAACCTACAGAACGATTCTTCAGAGAACCGGGTAATCGCAAATTCCCTGTATATTCAAACATTTTCATTTTTATCTCTGTCAAATGCATAATACAGCTCAAATACTTGAAGTTATTTAGAACAAATACAACAGAATTATCGCAACCATAAAACCATGTATGACATTCAGGTTATTTTTTAATATTTCTAATACAAAATAAATACCTTTAGAGTTAAAGTGAACTTAAAAGCTGCAGTAGCATAAAAAATTTAATATATATGGCATTGTCCAAAAAATAGAGCAGTGGACAACAATCGACATCGTTTTGAAATGTGTTCGAAATAGAAAATTGCTACATCCTATTATAATTCTGATTGGTTTTCAACTGCCACAAACTTATACAGTAGACAATTGATAATGGACGTTAATTTAAGACGATATAAAAGCGTTTGTATCAAGTCATTACTGCCATCTTATCTATTTTGACCGAAAAATCATTTTGTATATTCTTACCAGATTTATGTTTTTCAGATAGTAATAAAAGAAATAATACAATACTGTTTAAATATGTTTTCAAAATTTGTTATCAGAAATATTTTTGTTAAAATTTATATTATTTATCTTATTACTATCTGTAAAAGAATAAATCTGTAAAGAAAACACAAAATAATTTTGGGGTCAAAATGATTACTCCTGTTCTAGTGTTAAACCTCTAAACCCTTTTTATCCTGGCGGTACTTATAAGTACCGCTTCAATCAAACACCTATATATTCGTAATAAAGCCGATTTCCCTGACGGTACTCACAAGGACTTGAACGATGGAGTTCCTACTGCAGAAAAGAAATGACCAATCAGGAACCAATCAGGAATCCTTTTTATTCACATAGTAGGGATTTTATCATTGGCGTGCTACATTCCAAGGTCATTTTGTGGTAGAATTGATACACGTGTTGTGCAATTGAGTAAATTAATGATTTATTAATAGCTAGTTGGTACTATTATTTCTACTATTATTTATTGACTTCTAGACTTCGTAGGTAAGCATTTCATTTGTTTTATTCATAATGTAAAGTTTTATTTTCTATCATAGAGTCAAAAATATATGTTAGTACTATAAAGTACCAGTTGCAAAATTAACTACTAAAATACAGTAAAAAATAATTTGTCAGCGATAATCTGTCCGATGAACTGTCAACGCATATTCCTTCATCACTATCTTTGTCATAACGGCTCCTTTTATCAAATTTGTATTCAAGTATAATAAACCAAGCTTCAAATTGACAAAACACGAATTTTATGTTCTGGAGCTAAGAAATCGATTGAAGACGAAATAAAGCAACAAAAGACCGAGTAACTCGACAATCATAACTTGTGAAAAGAAAAAATGCAAAACGTTGCATAGCAACGCAAACAACACGCATATAATGTCATACATACATATAATTATACGTATTTAGTAGATTTGTGGTGGCTAGCGGGTATTCACCACAAATCTGCAAAATACTTATTTTTACGTGACCCGCGCTCCAGTGACAAACTGTCAAAAACGTAAAAATACGTTGCCCGCACGAAGTGTTAAAAGCTTTTAATGCCATTTAGTACTAAATATTCATCTAAGGCAATATTTATATTAAAAGGTTCGTTTCCTTGATAGATAATAATGGCATTTTTATATAAAAATATATAACTTTAATCTTCAAAATAAAACTATTTAAAAAAATGTATCACAAATCTGAAATTAATTGCTCTCTAATTACAGTAAGAGCTATTATTTTTTAAACTTTTGTATCAATATGAATTTTGAAAAATGCGGGATTAAACATTCTCAATGTACCATCCTTAATATATCTTCAGTTATTTCTTATTTTCGAAATTAAAATCTGTAATTACACTGACAATCCAGTAAATACAAAAACTAAAATGATATAATTTAAACTCACGTGAAATGTTTACGAAAATAAGAAGGTTAGCACTGCTAGCTGGTAATAAAGATCAATCAACCTAAGACCGTACACAGTTTTTCACCGTGTCTATGATCAGACACAATTTTTAATTAAATCCCTCATTTAAAGATACGGATTAATGCCCAACGGAATGTTTTGCACAAAAAAACAACAGATAATTAATTGCTCTTTAATTTCCTATAAAAACAAGGATAATTAAATCTAGTAATTATTAATTGTAATTCGTGTCTTGGAAAGGAATTTAAAAAACAATAGTGCAGTAAAGTATTTTGTTTATTGGACACTTAATTAAATTAACTTAAAGAAATTACCAAAGTGTGATTGAATGCTTTTCATTGTTTGAAAATTATTTCCTAAAGCGCTACCATAAAATTTTTACGAAAAATCAAACAAAAAGGAACTTTAGCTTCAACAATTAAATTGTAGGTTCATCCATCATATGTACGGCAAATTTGATGTTAAAAGACCCTCTTTTATGCTTTGAAAATATTTTACTACCGATACACAATTGGGAAGATTAAACTGTTGAGAATTCAAGTGCTTTTCTGAAAATTATTTTACGCCGGGAGTTTTAATTAAAATACAAGCGGATAATTCATAAGAGGAAGTCAAAACTTTACAGGTTTGCGGGTTATAAATTAACCGTATTTTTTTAAAATCGTAATAAAAGTACCAAGTGCTAAATTAGAAAATGTATTATTAATTAAACTTTTGCTAAACGCTTTTAATTGCGATGAAACTTTAATATTATATGTAACATAAGACTGTTGAGAATCATTATTTACGAACCGAGTTTGCGTTCGTAAATATTGATTGAATATTCGAAGGGGTTAAAATCATTCTTTGTTTATCTAATTTTCATAGATTTGTCTTTGTATAGGTCTAAAGATTCACAGCGAAATATTTATCTTTTATTTATAAATTAAAAGTACATGTCCTTCAAAATCCATTGGATATTTAATAAAATAAATAAAAATCCCAAAATTTCTAACAGAAAATATTCTAAATGTCTTATCAGTTTAGTGTATTAGATAGACGCTATAAGGAATTCATTTTAAAATATAAGAGAAAGGGAAAATAAAGGAAATGAAATCCTTTTTTCATCTTTTTAATGCAGAAAGAACCTGATTGTTAATAATTATAAGTTATTCGCAAATCATTTGAGATATAGGCCCTGATAACAGATTGCGGAGTATCCAACGAACTATAGCTTAAAATTTAATAATTCTTTAAAAATGATTTTGAAGATAACTACCATTAGTATATATCATGTTTGACTCATTCAATTCTATCTTTTCTTTCCATACCGTTAACATTGCAACAAAACTTGTGAAGTCACTCTTTCTGTTTATCATATATAGGTCTATCATCCAGTATTCATTAAATATTGATTGAATATTCAAAGGGGATAAAATCATTCTTTCTTTATGTAATTCTTATAGAATTGTCCAAATATATAGCTCTAAAGATTTACAACGAACTATTTATCTTTTGTTTATAAATTAAAAGTACATGTCCCTCAATATCCATTGAATATTTAATAAAAAATTTTTAAAAATCCAAAAATTTCTCAAAGAAAATATTCGAAATGTCTTATCAGGTTAGTGTAGTTAATAGACGTTATTAGGAATTCATTTTAAACTGTAATATGAAACAGGTTAAAAAAGAAAATGAGATACTTTTTCATCTTTCTGATGGAAAAAACAACTTACGGATAGCAATCAAAAGTGCTTCGTAAAACATTTGATCTATAGGGCCTGATAACAGATTCCGGAGAGTTCAGCGAACTATAACTAGCTTAAAATTCAATAATTCTTCAAAAATTATTCTTTGAAGCTAACTACGATTAGTATACATCATGTTTGATTCATTCAACTCTATCTTTTCTTTGCATACCGTGAACATTGCAACAAAACGTGCCAAGTCACTCTTTCTGTTTATCGTATATAGGTTTATTGTCTAGTATTCATTAAATATTGATTAAATATAGACTGAATATTCAAAGGGGTTAAAATCATTCTTTGCTAATCTATTTTTTATAGAATTATACACTTGTATAGCTCTAAAGATTTACAGCGAAATATTTATCTTTTGTTTATGAATTAAAAGTACATGTCCCTCAAAAGCCATTGAATATTTAGAAAAATAAATAAAAATCCCTAAATTTCTAACAGAAAATATTCTAATGTCTTATCAGTTTAGTGTAGTTGATAGACGCTATAAGGAATTCATTTTAAAATGTAATATGAAAGAGGTTAGAAAAGAAAATGAGATACTTTTTCATCTTTCTGATGCAAAAAACAACTGACGGATAACAAAAGTTCTTCGTAATACATATAATCTATAGGGCCTGATAACAGATTTCGTAATATCAATTGAACTATAACTAGCGTAAAATTGAATAATTCATCAAAAAATATTCTTTAAAGCTAATGATTAGCATATATCATTTTTGACTCATTCAACTCTGTCTTTTCTTTCCATACCGTGAACTTTGCAACAAAACTTGGGTTTGGTTTGGAGTGCTAAGGTCTACTTTTTGCAACACGAGAGCTAATGAGACCGGGACCTACAGCTTAAAGTCGATTCCGAACGGCTACGAACATCCATGCCACAGTGGGATTCGAACCCACGAACTCTGGTACCGAAGGCCAGCACCCTAACCAATCAGCCATCGTTTGGCAACAAAACTTCGGAAGTCAAACTTTCTGTTTATCCTATATAGGTTTATTATCCAGTATTCATTAAATATTGATTAAATATTGATTGAATATTCAAAGGGGTTAAAATCATTCTTTGTTAATCTAATTTTTATAGAATTATACTAAGTGTATAGCTCTAAAGATTTACAGCGAAATATTTATCTTTTGTTTATGAATTAAAAGTACATGTCCCTCAAAAGCCATTGAATATTTAGAAAAATAAATAAAAATCCCTAAATTTCTAACAGAAAATATTCTAAACGTCTTATCAGTTTAGTGCAGTTGATAGACGATATAAGGAATTCATTTTAAAATGTATTTTGAAACAGGTTAAAAAAGAAAATGAGATACTTTTTCATCTTTCTGATGCAAAAAACAACTGACGGATAACAATCAAAAGTTCTTCGTAAAACATTTGATCTATAGGGCCTGGTAACAGATTCCGGGGAGTAAAGAGAACTATAACTAGCGTAAAATTGAATAATTCTCCAAAAAATATTCTTTCAAGCTAACTATGATTAGTATACATCATTTTTGATTAATTCAACTCTATATTTTCTTTGCATACCGTGAACTTTGCAACAAAACGTGCCAAGTCACTCTTTCTGTTTATCCTATATAGGTTTATTGTCTAGGATTCATTAAATATTGATTAAATATAGACTGAATATTCAAAGGGGTTAAAATCATTATTTGCTAATCTATTTTTTATAGAATTATACACTTGTATAGCTCTAAAGATTTACAGCGAAATATTTATCTTTTGTTTATGAATTAAAAGTACATGTCCCTCAAAA
The DNA here is from genome assembly GCA_032207245.1 of Pardosa pseudoannulata. Classification (NCBI taxonomy): domain Eukaryota; kingdom Metazoa; phylum Arthropoda; class Arachnida; order Araneae; family Lycosidae; genus Pardosa; species Pardosa pseudoannulata. The sequence continues at coordinate 29,153,594 of CM063500.1, read as the reverse complement.
GCCATTCAATATTTAGAAAAATAAATACAAATCCCTAAATTTCTAACAGAAAATATTCTAAATATCTTATCAGTTTAGTGTAGTTGATAGATGCTATAAGGAATTCATTTTAAAATGTAATATGAAAGAGGTTAAAAAAGAAAATGAGATACTTTTTCATCTTTCTGATGCAAAAAACAACTGACGGATAACAAAAGTTCTTCGTAATACATATAATCTATAGGGCCTGATAACAGATTTCGTAATATCAATAGAACTATAACTAGCGTAAAATTGAATAATTCATCAAAAAATATTCTTTAAAGCTAATGATTAGCATATATCATTTTTGACTCATTCAAATCTGTCTTTTCTTTCCATACCGTGAACTTTGCAACAAAACTTGGGTTTGGTTTGGAGTGCTAAGGTCTACTTTTTGCAACACGAGAGCTAATGAGACCGGGACCTACAGCTTAAAGACTATTCTGCAAGGCTACGAACACCCATGCCACAGTGGGATTCGAATGCACAAACTCTGGTACCGAAGGCCAGCATTCTAACCAATCGGCCATCGTTTGGCAACAAAACTTCGGAAGTCACACTTTCTGTTTATCCTATATAGGTTTATTATCCAGTATTCATTAAATATTGATTAAATATTGATGAATATTCAAAGGGGTTAAAATCATTCTTTGTTAATCTAATTTTCATAGAATTGACCAATTGTATAACTCTAAAGATTTACAGCGAAATATTAATATTTTGCTTATGAATTAAAAGTACATGTCCCTCAAAAGTCATTGAATATTTAATAAAATAAGTAAAAATCCCTAACTTTCCAACAAACAATATTCTAAATGTTTTATAAGTTTAATGTAGATAGACGATATAAGGAATTCATTTTAAAATATAATAGAAAACAGAGACAAGGAAAAAAAGAAATGGAAATGGTTTTTTTTCATTTTTTGACGCAGAAAGAGCTTGACTGATAATAATCGAGATCAACTGATACGTTACTCGCAAATCATTTGAGCTATAGGTTTTTATAATAGATTCCGGAGTATCTAACGAACTATAACTAGCTAAAATTTAATAATCCTTCAAAAAATATTCTTTGAATCTAACTACGATTATTATTATGACGTTCTGAAGTAGGGGTAGGCGAAGCCGTCAATGACACAGGCTAGACAACTGTTTACTCTGGATTACATACTTTATTCGAGTGAATAAGTTATGTACTGCTATGTACAGGTTTCATCAGATTCTAAATCTTCTGAGATCTCGTGTAGAGATAACATTAACACAATTACAATACGTGAGTACAGTGAATCTAGTTCTTCTCGACTACTGGAACAGTTCACTAATTAGTGCCGGCACGAAACGCTGACACTATAACCTCAGGGCTGACGATCAGTACAGTTGGCTTCCATACTAAGGTTCAAACGCTCAGAGTACGTTCAGGAAACTCAGGATGCAGGACGATCCAAAATGAGAGTAAGGGTCACTCTCAGCGATCTACTTCTATGCACGTAGTAAAATAAAAAATATTAAGATAACGGGAATTAGATCACAAAGTCGAAAGTCGACTTCTTAGCAAAGCAGACACTTTGACGGTCTATAAAGCAAAACAAGCTCTGGAAATCGGAGATACGAGTGGACTCCTCTCGAGCTCCACCAAACAGCTCCCAAAGCAACTCTGAAGACAAAAGCCCTCTTTTTGACTCAGTCCATCTTCTTTTCTAGGAGTCCCAGTTAACTTCACGTGATTCTTCCGGAACCTACCAGACCCAGGGTGACGCCATCTTGCGGTCAACTCCCCGCCTGGATCCGTTTCCAGATGTGGCCGAAAGGTCGTTTTTAAGTCAACCGACCAAAACAACTTAAATTTCATTTGCGGTACAGGTAACGGTGAACAGATGTGCACTATAGCATCTCTCAATTAATAATTATTACCCGATTCTTTTCACTCAATTAGCCCTCACAAAGTCATAGACGAGCTGGTTCCAACGTACCGACAGTTTTCAATTACTTCCATTTAAGCGTAATTCGTGGGTTTCTTGACGGGACCTAGTACACAAACGTGTATTATTAGGACTACGCCCTTCTACCTGAAGCTAACCGTAATTGTCCGCTGCGAAAGGTCACCCACCTACCGTTCCTCTTTCGCTAGGGTCATGTAAAGGATCGTACAGTATATATCATGTTTGACTCATTCAACTCTATTTTTTCTTTCCATACCATGAACATTGCATCTTTCTGCTCATCATATATAGATTTATTATCCAGTATTCAAATCTTTTGGAAACCAAAATTTAAAAAAAAATCTTTCTTCAAATTCTTGTCACATGAATTTCCACATTCATTTAAATTACTTATAAATTTATAAAAATGATATGAAATCACTCTTCGGTTTTACTTTAGTTACTGGTGGTCTAAGTTGGCAATGCTATGGCAATTTAATTGCCATAGCAGCTTCTTGCGGTTACAGCTTGCCATGCAACACAATTGGGTTAACTAATGACTTAATCGCAAGTAAAGTAATAATTTGTTCTAATTTATAAGTTTCAAAATACAAAATATTCTAATTTTGAAAAGGAAAGAAATATTGAAGACATTTACTACATAAAGGTATGCTGAGGCATAAGAACGTAAGCATAATTGTATTTTTAAGAGGAAGGTGTACACTAAAAATTTTTAAATTTTTATAAATTTTTAAATTAATTAAGTATAAAATCTGGTACACAGCAATTTCAGATATAAATGAATAATACTTATTGTTTTTGTTTTTTCATAAAATGAAATATTTTTGGATAACTGATTTATCTGTATTTGTTAATTATTTAAAATTATTTAAAACTTTCATAGATTATTATTTTTGATAGATTAGTACAACATGCAAACTAAACAATCCTAAACTACAATAAAAGAAATCTAGGTCATTGCTCCAATTGTCAAATTAAAATAGACGAATAAAGTTTAATTTCATCCATAGAAAGTCCAAAATTTTATTAAAAACTCTGCCAACATAACTATTAAATGTTTTCTATTTATTAAATAATTCTTTTATTCAAAAAAATAAATACCTAAAATGTTAAAAAAAATTTAAATCGTAATAAGGGAAAAAGAAACGTAATAAAACACAAAAAATATTGATGTGCCATTTTAAAAATAACAAAAAATTATCAAAATTTTAATGTATAAAAATTATCTTAATTTAGTAATAAATATAAATGTGATTAATTAAGTTACATCTGTAAATGTAGAGGACGAAAACGAATTTTAGAATTTTAACTGCTAGAAATTTAAAATTTCCAAATTCATTCTATATGCCGCTATTTCATAGAAACGGGAGTGCTATAATGAACTGCTCTTTATCACTTTTCTATAACAAATGCAATATATTTGTGAATGAAAAATTTAACTATTTAACCAAGTGATTTATTTGCCACAGAAGCTGCTTGCCATTTCAGATTGTCATGCAAGGCAATTGGGTTAAATAATAACTTAATAATAATTTATTTTGCTAGAAAAATAATAATTTCGTCCTGTTTATTAGTTTCAAAATACAAAATATTATAATTCTGAAATAGAAAGAGATATAGAAGACATTTGCTACTATAAAAGCATGCTGAGATAATTAATGTAATATCTTTATTTCTAAGAGGAGAGTAACATTAAAAAATAATTTTACAAATTACTAAATTATTAAGTATGAAGCCTGGTACACAGAAATTTCAGGTAAATGTTCATTGCTATTTAATTTCTTTTCGATAACTAGGGAATATACGCCATAGACTCCTAAAATAAATAAAAGGAAATCTAGGCACCTGTTTTAATTTTCAACTAATTTTGTCGAATGAAATTTTATTTTATCCCTAGAAAGTGCAAAACTTTACTGAAAACTAAATTATTAAGTTATTAACCAAAATATTAGTTTTTCTATTAAATAAATAATTCTTTTAAACAACCAAATAAATCCTTAATGTGTTTTAAAAATAATTTAAGTAGTAAAAAGAGAAAAAAAATGTAAAAAAAGATCTACAAAATGAGGAATTACCTTTTTAAAAATAACCAAAATTTATCAAAATTTGAATGTAAAAATATCTGAATTTAGTAATAAATATAAATGTGATTAATTAAGTTACATCTGTAAATATAGAAGTTGATAACGAATTTTAGTTTTTTAACTGCCAGAAATTAAATATTTCCAAAATCATTCTATATGAGGCCATTCTATTAAAATGGGAGTGACTTAATTAACTACTTTTTATAGCTTTCCTATAAGGAATATATTGTTTCAAATATAAATATTTTTGTGTGACAAAAATTTAACTATCTAACTATTTAACCATGGGACGTATTTGCCATATCAGCTCTGGCGGTTACAGTTTGTCATGCAACATTGGGTTCACTAACTTATTGCGTGTAAGACATATTAATGTAATATCTTTATTTTTAAGAGAAGGGTAACATTAAAAAATATTTTTACAAATTATTACAATATGAAGACTAGTACACAGATATTTCAGGTATAAACGACTAATTCATAAATTTTCACATAATTTATTTATCTTTATTCCTTAATTTTTAAACTGTTCATTGCTAATTAATTTCTTATCAATTATTACGAAATATGCGCCAAAGACTCCTAAAATACATAAAAGGAAATCTAGACACCTGTTTTAATTTTTATCTTAATTTTATCGAATAAAATTTTATTTCATTCCTAGAAAATGCAAAATTTTATTGCAAACCCAATTATTAAAAGTTTTCCTATTAAATAAATAATTATTTTAAATAAACAAATAAATACCTAATTTGTTTAAAAATAATTTAAGTAGTAATAAGAGAACAAGAAACTTTAAAAAAAACTATCTGAAAAATGTGGAAATACCTTTTTAAAAATAACCAAAATTTATCAAAAATTCAATGTAAAAATATCTTAATTTAGTAATAAATATAAATGTGATTAATTAAGCTACATATGTTAGTATAGAAGGTGTTAATGAATTTTAGATTTTTAACTGACAGAAATTAAATATTACCAAAATTACTCGATATGATGCCATTTCATTAAAGCGGGAGTGAAATAATTAACTACTTTTTATCGCTTTTCTATAACGAATATATTATATCAAATGTAAATATTTTTGCTTTTTCATAAAATTAAATAATATTTTTGTATATTTATTTTATCATTATTTGTTAATTAATTAAAATGGTCATTGCTTATTATTTTTATATATTACTTCAACATACAAACTAAACAATCCTAAACTCGAATAAAGGAAATATATTTCATCGTTTTAATTTTCTAATTAATTTATATGAATAAAGTTTAATTTCATCTATAGAAAGTCCAAAATTTCATTAAAAACTCTGCCACCAAATCCATTAAAAGTTTTCTATTAATTAAGTAATTATTTTAATCAAACAAATAAATACCTAAAATGTTAAAAATAATATTTTAAATATTAATAACGGAAAAAGAAACGTAATAAAACACAAAATGAAATTTATGGTCATTTTAAAAATAACCAAAATTTATCAAAATTTTAATGTTTAAAAATTATGTTAATTTAGTAATAACTATAAATGTTATTAATTAAGTTATATCTGTAAATATAGAGGACGGAAACAAATTTTAGATTTTAAACTGCTAGAAATTTAAAATTTCCAAAATCATTCTATATGTTGCTGTTCCATAGAAACGGGAGTGATATAATGAACAACTCTTTATCACTTTTCTATAACGAATGTAATATTTTTGTGAAGGAAAAATATAAATACTTAACTATTTAACCATGTGATTTATTTGCCATAGAAGCTCGTTGTCGTTTCACCTTGTCATGCAAGGCAATTGGGTTAACTAATAACTTAATAATAATTTATTGGGTTAAAAAAATTGGGTAATAATTTCGTCATGTTTATAAGTTTCAAAATACAAAATATTCTAATTCTAAAATATAAAGAGATTTAGAAGACATTTACTTCTATAAAAGCATGCTGAGACAAAATAATGTAATATCTTTATTTTTTAGAGGAGAGTAACATTAAAAATATTTTTACAAATTATTAAATTATTAAATATGAAGCCTGGTACACAGAAATTTCAGGTAAATGTTCATTGCTAATTAATTTCTTTTCGATAGCTAGGAAATATACGACAAAGACTCCTAAAATAAATAAAAGAAAATCTAAGCACCTGTTTTAATTTTCAACTAATTTTGTCGAATGAAATTTTATTTTATCCCTAGAAAGTCCAAAACTTTACTGCAAAACTAATTAATAAAAGTTTACCTATTAAATAAATAATTCTTTTAAACAAACAAATAAGTACCAAAATTGCTTAAAAAATAATTTAAGTAGTAATAAGAGAACAAGAAACTTAAAAATAGATCTACAAAATGAGGAATTACCTTTTTAAAAATAACCAAAATTTATCAAAATTTCAATGTAAAAAATATCTTAATTTAGTAATAAAGATAAATGTGATTAATTAAGTTACATCTGTAAATATAGAAGGTGATAACGAATTTTAGATTTTTAACTGCTAGAAATTAAATATTTCCAAAATCATTCTATATGAGGCCATTCCATTAAAATGGGAGTGACTTAATTAACTACTATTTTATCACTTTCCTATAAGGAATATAATGTTTAAAATAGAAATATTTTTGTTTGTCAAAAATTTAACTTTCTAACCATTTAACCATGGGACTTATTTGCCATAGCAGATCTGGCGGTTACAGTTTGTAATGCAACATTTGGTTAACTAACTTATTGCGTGTAAAATAATAATTTTCCCACGTTTAAAATTTTCAAAATTTAAAATATTCTAATTTTGAATGGAAGGAGATACTGAAGACATTTACTACTATAAAAGCATGTTGCTACATAATAATTTAATATCTTTATTTTTAAGAGGAGGGTAACATTAAAAAATGTTTTTACAAATTATTAAATTAGTACAGTATGAAGACTAGTACACAGATATTTCAGGTATAAATGACTAATACATAAATTTTCACATAGTTTATTTATCTTTATTCCTTAATTTTTAAAATGTTCGTTGCTAATTAATTTCTGATCGATTATTACGAAATATGCGGCAAAAATTCCTAAAATACAAGAAAGGAAATCTAGGCACCTGTTTTAATTTTCAACTTAATTTTGTCAATGATATTTCATTTCATTCCTAGAAAGTCCAAAACTTACCTACAAACACCATTATTAAAAGTTTTCCTATTAAATAAATAATTCTTTTAAATAAACAAATAAATACCTTAATTGTTTAAAAAAAATTTAAGTAGTAATAAGAGAAGAAGAAACTGAAAAAAAATATCTACAAAATGAAGAAATACCTTTTTAATAATAACCAAAATTTGTCAAAAATTCAATGTAAAAATATCTTAATTTAGTAATAAATATGTGATAAATTAATTTACATCTGTTAATATAGAAAGTGTTAATGAATTTTAGATTTTTAACTGCCAGAAATTAAATATCTCCAAAATTATTCTTTCTGATACCATTTCATGAAACCGGAGTGATATAATTAACTACTTTTTATCGCTTTTCTATAATATTTCTATAATATCTCAAATGTAAATATTTCTGTGAAGGAAATATTTAAATATTTAACCATATGATTTATTTGCCATAGCAGCATCTTGCGGTTACAGCTTGTCATGCAACACAGTTGGGTTAAATAATATCTTATTGCATGTAAAATAATAATTTGGTCATGTTTATAAGTTTCAAAAT
>CM063500.1:29103348-29140848 GCA_032207245.1 Pardosa pseudoannulata | reverse complement strand
CTGTGATAGATAATATAGATTTATACCATTATCAGAATATATATATATATATATATATAATATATATATATATATATATATATATATATATATATATATATATATATATATATATATATATATATATATATATATATATATATATATATATATATATATATATATATATATATATATATATATATATATATATATATATATATATATATGTATATATATATATATATATATATATATATATGTATATATATATATGTATATATATATATATATATATATATATATATATATATATATATATATATATATATATATATATATATATATATATATATATATATATATATGTATATATATGTATGTATATATATATGTATGTATATATATATGTATATATATATATATATATATATATATATATATATATATATATATATATATTATATATATATATATATATATATATATATATATATATATATATATATATATATATATTATATATATATATATATATATAATGTGTGCATGTGTATATATATAAGGATCTTTTTATGCTGCACAAGCATTGTGTATATATTATATACGAATTTATACAGAAATATTTTTTTTAAAGTTTAAATTTTATTATATATATATATATATATATATATTTTTTCATATATTATATATATATAACTGTGATATATAACATATAGAATTATACATGATCAGAATATATATATATATATATATATATATATATTATATATATATGTATGTATGTATGTATGTGTGTATGTGTATATATAAGGACCTTTTTGGATACTGCACAAGCATTGTGTTCTATTCCCACGAATTTATACAGAAAATATTTTTTTTTAATTTTAAGTTTTATTATATCATATATTTGAATCTGCTGTTTGTTAAAAAGTATATTATTTTACATATTTCATGGTTATTTTATACTTTATGCATTTAGGACCTTTTTGGATACTGCACAAGCATTGTGTTCTATTCCCACGAATTTATACAGAAAATATTTTTTTTTAATTTTAAGTTTTATTATATCATATATTTGAATCTGCTGTTTGTTAAAAAGTATATTATTTTACATATTTCATGGTTATTTTATACTTTATGCATTTATTGTGAAATAGTACATGATGGCCCATTTTCAAGTCGTATATAAAATTTACTTATTTCTCCCAGAAGACATAAAATGTATTTCTTTCAGTAAAGGAACTTAACCTTAAAAATCGAGACTGTTTAAATCAATTCCTTTTTTTATTATTTTGATTAATTTTAATCTGAGAGTTAGTCTTAAAATGTTTTTCAGAATAATATGCATAAATATTTATATGTACAACATAAATATATAGATATATTACAAAAGTTTTAGAGCTATTAATATATATTTTGATTCTTTTACACCATATATAAAGACCCATTACATTTCCTTGGCGCAATACGTTTCATTATCTACAAACTTCATGAACGTATAAACAGAGATTATACTCTGTAAAAAATGACCTTATTTAAGATTTTTGTAAATATATAAACTATTCTACTAAAAAAAACTGTGTATATAAACACGAAAATATAATGTCTTTCATTTATATTAATGCGATTTACTACTATATATACACAACATTTCCAAGCAGATATTTTGAAATAATATAAAACAGCTTTAATTTTACATATTTCAAAGTGGAATTATCTTCCTAAACGAACAACCTTAATTTCCGAAAGGCAGAATATGACCGGAATAATTCTTCTTTTTATGAAAAAATTAATCTACCATGTTCTTTTGTGAGTATCCTGACACCTATCACGTCATCTTACGGAAAACATGACAAGGTTAATTCATGTAATGGGACATCTGCTGAATTTCCACATACTTTATTGCTTTTTTATATATTATATGTATATATAATTGTATATATATTTACGGAATATATATATTATTTTATATAGAAAATATACTTTTAAAAAATAAGATATATATTTTTATATATCTTATTAAAGAATTTTGTTATATTTGAATAGAAATACAAATATATATTATATATATATAATTTAAAAAGCAAAATTTATATTTTAAATATATGGTAATATTACCCAAAATATATATATAATAATATATATATACATGTTATATATATATATAATATATATATATATATATATATATATATATATTTATATATATATATATATTGCTCAAAAGTATTTTATACATTTACTGAAAAATATTGCAAACCATTTTTAATGAATATTCTATATATATAATTTTGAATTTATATATTTTAATGCAATTATCAATAAATACCATTAATTTTAATTATATATTCTTTGTCTTTTTAGTTAAAAAACAGGAAAATAAACAATTGGGTTTTTCTCCACTTTAAACCATTTTCTACTTGAGTATAAATTTTGAGTATGGTCCTCAGTCAATTTGAGGATTTTTTTTATATGATAGAATTTTTAGACAGAGCAACAAGAAAACTTTTGTTCTGAAACAGAAAAAAAAACTAAAAAGGTAGATAATATCATATCACGCAGAAAGTTTTGTGATGAAATGCCTTTTTCTTTCATAATTTTAGAAGTAGTGATGGTGATAAGCTTTTTTTAACATGGTTAAAACAAACTCTGTATATGAAGTGGAAGATATTAAGCAAAAGTTATCGGACTTTGTTCTAGTTCCGTCTAGACCTTTTTTCCGTAAGCGGACATGATACAATTTGAGCTTAAAAGTATTCATATAATTGTCCCATGTGTGGTTAAGTATAAATGATAAATTTTTGTTTCTTTTCAAAACCTCTTTCATATACATTTAATAAGCTTCTAATATTCTGCAAATTAATTAATTTTTTTATATGGTACAATGCACTTTTTAAAATATAAAGTATGCAAAATATTTGAAACATTAAAATTAACTTAACCACAAATAGAGTTTAAAATTTGTACTTAATTTTTTTATCTAATAGAACCTAATTAATTTTTCTTTTAATTAAACATATATCATAATAATAATATTATTTTATTTTGTCTTATATTCCAATAAAGCCTAAATATTTTTATTAATTTAACAGATTACAGAGATCTTGAAAGTTATAATTTTATAGAATAAAATGGATAATTTTCAATTTGATGAAATAATTGAGATTTTAATATGCATATTTAAAAATTATTTTGAGGGTAAAATATTGCATATTTTTTACTTCTTGAATATGTTTTGTGCTATTTAATAAAACATCTTTAAATGTCAAAAGTATTTATTTTTTCAAATCTATAATTTTATTTAAAAAATTGTAAGAAAAAGTCTTTATACATCAGAACTTTTTTATTCCAGGAAAAGATCAGAAATAACCTGTTACAATGATTGTTGCACTTTTGAAATGTACAATATCACATTTTAATAACTTTATCTTTTTATATACACTTATCTCACATATTTCTATCATTTGGTGGATCAAGAGGAGTCATAAGATGGCACAACCGGAAGGTTATTTTGAATATTATTCATGAAAATCATAGAGATAAAATTTTTTCTAAAGCTGTGTTTTTATATGAAGTTTGAAATTTAAATACTTGAAAATATACATATATAAAATTTTTTTTTTCTGGAGAATAACTTAACCAATCTGGTATTACAAGAAGTGGGGTCGAAGAACCGTAATTCTTTACAATAATTATACCAATATCATTTCAACATCTGAGTAAAATATAACTATAATTAAGTTCAATTTAATAATTGATATATGAGTTCCAAGTTTTAATGTGAACTATTCATTATTCGTTAGTTATTTTTGAAATAATATTTTAATTTTAGATTTTGATATGGATGGTACTATTGTATTTAACCCCTTCCGGTATGATTTAATAATGAAAAACTGTGCATGAAATAACCATTTAATTTTTATTTAAAAAACTTGTTTCATTTTACAATTCTTACATATTCTTAATTAAAATCCAGTTTTTACATAGTGTTAAATAATATCAGAAACAGTAAAATTAAGAAAATATCAAAGCAAAACATTAATAAGGTATACAGATAATAGTCTTCAAGCTAGTGGTACTTTTTAAAACAAAGTGCAAAGGAATTCTTAATTGTTTACACCGCCAAGTATTCTCACTTTTAATTTGATTCTTGTAACACACACGGCAATTCTTAGTAGGTTTTCTTTTATTCTGACTCATTAATTTTGCAATGACTTATACTAAGAAATTCTAAGTAAACAATATGCAATAGTGACTTGTGATTTTCACAAGTAATAAAAGTGTTGCCAAATTCAGTACACTAGAAATTTTAAACTAAATTAAGTATCATATTTAACAGTAACTTTAATCGCATGACAAGTGTAGCTCGTCATTGTGCGGTATGGAATGAAAAACTAATGACGAGCTAGACTCGTCATTTTACCGGAAGTGGTTATCAGAGGTTCAGGCGTTTTTTCTGGACCATTTAGAAGAAAAAATATTTGAATGCTTCTTATTTCAAAAGTATTAATTATGTTAAATGCAAAAAGTAATGTTACATATTATTAACATCTCTATTACCTACTTATATCTCTATTAAGAATAACAAAATATAAATTTATTAAACGTTTTATCAAATGTAGTAAAGAATAGATTGTGTTATAATTTTTAACTTTAACAGTAAGCATAAAATCCATGAGAAAAGAAGAAAATAATAAGATGGTTGAGAAGGTAGAGATACAAGTATTTGCCCACTTTCTCTTTCAGTTTTATTATCATCAATAAACATCTATATTCAGTGATGTTCCTCTTCAAAAATGACAAACTAGTTATCTACTGCCCTGAACACACTTTTAATACAAAGGGGTGGGGGATGAAATTAAAACATCTCTGCTGTAAGAGAGACAAAATGGTAGACCGCGTGAACTTCGAGGCATGGTGCAACAGGGTTCTCTGTGCCACGCCCTCTAATCCAGAGATTACTAACTGTAGACATAAAAGTGACAATGAGCAGAAGATAAAATAGCTCTAATTTGAAAGAAAGTGATAATATGGTGGATTCTTGATTCATAACAAAACGATGAAATTTAGATATAGGAAACACACAATGATTTTGTGGGCAGGGACATCAGTACACTGTGACGGTTTGGTTTGGAGTGCTACGGTCTACTTTTTGCAACACGAGGGCTAATGAGACCGGTACCTACAGCTTAAAGCCGATTCCGAACGGCTACGAACATCCATGCCACTATGGGATTCGAACCCACGAACTCCGGTACCGAAGGCCAGCACCCTAACCAATCGGCCATCGTTCGGCGTACACTGTGACGGAGAAAGGTAAAATAAATAGTTTTATTTTTCCAAGCTATGCAATCCACCGTTGGAGGATCAATGAAGCTGCAGGGCCTCTTCCAATGAAAATACTGGGATTATTAGGACGGAGTACGGTTGATTTAATTGTGGCTGATTTTATGAGGAATATACGAAATTTATAGCAAAAATAATTATCTTATTTATGCTGGTGATAATATATTCGATTAATTCATTTATTATTGTTATAGATATCATGTATATAGATAATATGTCAACTGGCTGCCTCTTTTGACTGCCGTAACATCCTCTGTTTAATTTTGAACCCTCTGCAGTCTCAATGGAAGATTTCTCCACCTGTTTCGTAATTGGTGTTAGTTGTCAATAGTACCAAGAGATGGCGCCAGGTGTTCCATAAAAAAGTTGAACAGACTATGTTCTAAAGAATGTTTTTATTTTATATTTTTCGTTTTAGTTGCCATTTATGTAAGTTGTTGTGAGTTCTGTTTTTGTCTTTTATATGTGAATGCTTTGTCTAACGGGGAAAAGTTCTAAGTCCCTTGTAAATATGTCGTGCTGTGTGTGTGGAATAATATATAAAAATATCTAGTTTGCGTTATATTTATAAGTTTCTAGGTGTAAATTATGGGTCCCATGTCTGTCACTTTACAGTGGATCTCCTATTCCAGCAGTACTACCCAGTTAAGCACGCTTACACTATTGTTTATTTTTCTAGTACTCATCCGTTTGATATGAGCGAAATGAAAAGCTTGTATGAGATGTTTTGTATTATGGTAGATTTTAGAGCTGAAACTGCATGTAATGTCTGGTAGACATTCCTTAGTTGTTTCCTTAATGTTAGAACTTTGTTTTTCCATTAGAGATTTTTATTGTTAAAGAGTTTTTGTTCCAACACCACCTATTGGAGAAAGGTGCAGCACCATCTACCGGGAGAATTTATGGTACATATATTATTAAATACTTTTAAAATCTAAGATATGTTAGATAACTCTTTTAACAATTTATACTTTTAAATCTATACATCTATCAAAGTTTCGTTTGTATTCCAAAATTTCAAATGGTGTATGTCAGATAACTTTATACATAAATATGTTATATGTATACATATTTATTTATATATCATTTTATGTATTTATGTATATATAATCTCTTATCCTCTATACATCTATCGTATATCAAGTTTTCGTTGGTATTCCAGAACTTCAAATGGTACAACTATAATGTACGTCAGAACCGTAAAATTTACATAAATATGTTATATGTATATCATATTTATTTATATATCATATTTATGTATTTATATATATATAATCTCTTATCCTCTATACATCTATCAAAGTTTTCGTTGGTATTCTAGAACTTCAAATGGTACAACTATAATGTACGTCAGAACCGTAAAATTTACATAAATATGTTATATGTATATCATATTTATTTATATATCATATTTATGTATTTATATATATATAATCTCTTATCCTCTATACATCTATCAAAATTTTCGTTCATATTTCCAATTTCAAATGGTACAACTGTAATGTATGGCAGAAATGTAAAATTTACTTTATACATAAATATGTTATATTATTTTTATAAATTAAAAGATTTACTATTATATTTCAATGATTTCATTATGCTATTAAGTATCATTTTTCTTAACTAACTCGACGCATTTTTGGTAATAAACCTTCATAAAAATTGCTGTAGTTCAAAATGTTTTAGGTATTAACAGAGGTAATTCAGTTTTTACTCGTCAGTCACAGGTCTTAACCATAAAATAAAGTTTTATTACGATGAAACATAAAATACATCAAAAAACATAGCAAAAATATAGAGCTGAAACTACACTACCATTATTATACTGTAATAGTATATTGTATGAACGGCTGCCACACAATCCATTAAAATTTAGAAAAAAAAACTTTTATTTCATTATGCCATAAAATTAAAAAAAATTAACCTTTTGCATACAAATTTTACGTGTAGAGTTAAATTAAGAAAACCTAAATAAAAGAGGGTTATACAAAAGGCATCGTTAATATTATGTAGCATATAAAATGTGGTTGAATATATTTTAAAATATATAAAAATTTTAGAGAATTAAAAAAAAATTTATTGCTTTTTATATACGTATCTTTACCGGTGTATTTATAAATAAATTAAGTTAAACTAATAATTGAAATTAAAGCAAAGTTAATATAAACTTCATAAAAAATGTGAAAAATATCTTTTATAGAAATTTTAATAGTGGTTTATTATTTAATAATTTCAAAGTCTTGCATATATATCTTTAACTATTTCTAGCCACAGATCTCTACATTTTTAATTCGACCCTTTTCTACTAAATAACTAACATAATTTTATATATCGAAAATTTATAATTAATGGTTCAAAAATTTTTTTAATATGCATTACTAAACTATTGTGTGAAATAAACGTATTTATTATTCTGTAACTAATAAAATATTTATAAAATTAAATAACATTTTTGCCTATTTTACAATATAGATAACAAGAAGTACGTTTTTTATATACGCATTAAAAAAATATCCTTAATGGTTTATTAAAACAAATTACTAAGCTGCTAGAAGTAAGTAAGATTTTATATGCTTAAATTTGAGAAAATATGTTTAGATTATTTTCATATTGTATTTGAAAATATTTTTTTAAAATAATTCTTTATTTGACTTATAATAGTTACCTAGAATAATATAAGGACTATACATCTATTTAATTTTAAATATAAGAAGATTATTTAGTTTTAAAAATCTGAGTTTAATATTTTTACACATATTTCATAAATGTTTAATATGTTTTTGATACAATTTATTTTACATTATCTGGAAGGAAACGAATGCTATAAAAAAATAAAATTACCTAAATAATCTATCACATTTTTATACAATTAAATCTTCAAATTATTTTTAATTCCTTGATAATACATTTATACATACAATATTTTAGAGTAAATTGCTAACAATTTCATGGAACATTTTTTATTGGTATAAGAATATATTTGTTTAAGTAATGAATTATTTATTTAAGGCGACAGTGGGCCTTTAGAGGAAACTTTTTTTCTTTTAAATGAATTTCCTGGAAGATTGACTATGTTATTAGTACTATTAATATATAAATATTTAAAAAAATTGAAGGCAAAATGTTAATTAGTTTTCGAGTTATTAATTATTAATTGTTTCATAATTAGCTTAATTGTAAATGATCCAGGAGCATTATTTTTGCATAAAGAATTATTAAAAAAAATTTAAGTATACCTTATAGACTTTACAAAAAATTGTAGTGTTCCCATAAACATTCCTAGAGAATATAAAGAGAAAAAAATATTTAAGATAATGATACCCATATTTTGCAGAATAAACAATTATAGAGGTTAATTAAAACGGATAACTAACATATTATATGCTTCAAAACATACCCGTTTCAACTAGACTTTATTTTATAAAACTCTAACGTAAATAATACTGGTATTTCAGAGACCATAATCTATTTTCAATGCTCCTGTAGTACTTTAAACATGTGTAATACATGTAAATTTTATTTCTGAGTAAACAGCATTTGAATTTATTATTGCTATACCGATAATTAGTGATAAGATTGTTATACCTATAAGAAATGATAAAGTGATGGGAATGAAAAAATTCTTTTCTCTCCGTATTCCTGATGATATATTCTTTCAATACTCAGTAAAATCGAAAATTTGAATTTCCGGTCGGCTTTAGCCAATTTGAAAGTCTAACATCGCCTAATATTTTACCTTTAAAGATGTTAGGCTATAAGTATTCGATATTCATTTGTAATGATTTATTTGTAAATATCTTATTTACAGGTTTTAACTGATGCTCAATTTGAAAAGGTTAATATTTTTGGGAAAAACATTGTAATCAAAAATTAAATATACACTAGCTGCTTCGCACCCAGCCTTCGGTCTGTGTAGCAAAAATTTTTCTGATAAAGGTTTAAATCAGCTACCATAGATAAACAAATATATAAAAATATTAAATAAACTGGTATGCTGCAGATTGTTGACAAATATGACAATTTATTAAGAACAGATAATCCCAATTATAAATATGTACGTGCATAGTATTGCTGTGACACCGCAGCCTAATGATGCTAAATTCCACCACTTTTAACACTACATGAATACTACATGATTATTTATAATACCACATGAGTTAATTTTCAACAAGTTATGGATATACATGCATGTATGTATGTGTGTAAGTCTTGATTGTGAAAATTTATTTCAAATACATTTTCAAGAAATTTTTCGTATTACATACCCAATTTCAAGCTTATTTTCTTGGGTGCATAAATTACAAAACTTTTTTTGCGATATAACAGAACATAAAGGAAATGAGAAAATGAATTAGTTCTATTTTTAAGTCATTAATTCATGAATTTAATGTATTATCTCTATCACATAGGCTTAAACTACATAAAATATACTACAATTTATGTTAGTAATTTTATGTTATAGAGTCGTTATAGAGATTTCTAAAACTGGGACGGTATTAAATATTTAAGTCATATTTTGATTAATATTAAAAAATCGTTAGAAAAAAAATATGTTGTTACATTCGAAGTGTAGTATTGTAATCAGATTTTGTGAATTTTTTTCCATTCTTATATGGAAAACAGGGAAATCATTATAACATTAATTTTGCAATTAAAAGTCCAATAAATTTTTTTAACTGAATACTAGACATCTATATCTTTATATAGATACAAACATAAATACATACATATTTGTTTGTGTGTATTATATCAGAATTATTACACCTAATATATCTATCTAAAATTCTCCTCTTCCCTTTCTAATTTTTCTCATATTACCCAAGCCAAAAAATCTCAGATTTTAAGGATTGTTGGTTCACATAAATTCTTAAATAACCCTCCTCCCAAAACTAATGTTAGTTTTCTGTACTCTTGACACATTTTCCAGTTGTCCCAGGAAAAATGTTGCATTCTTCCAATATCTAAATTGATTCATAATGGGAACTAAGCTGTTGGTCTCAGTAGAAAGAACAATGACCATTCGCTGTTGGGCGAAAGATGTAATAGAAGCTTGATTTCTCTGTCATTTGTTTGCTGATCTTTCGTCTTGTAAAGATACAAATTTTTAGATTCTGATAAACTAAAAAGTTCCAACGTGGCTTACTTTTCATGGAACTATGACTGAAAATTGAGTACATCCTCTTATTGCCCAGTAAGCCCGGGAAATTAAAAATAATAGGTACTATCTACTAATGTAATTGCGAGATTATTTTTGCCATGTTACACACACATGCACACACACACACATACATATATGTGTATGTGCTTGTTTTGTAAAAAATATTTCTTTTCATTTTTTGATTAATCAATATTACTGATACCTCCTCAAAGAGTTCTTGTTATACAATTGAAAAAAACTAAAATATATCATTTAATTAACATCTAAATATAGTTATTTTAGCGTATAAATGATATCTAACATTGAAATACTATTTTAATGGAATTATATTAGTATTATATTTCAAATAAGAATATTTCTCTTTAAAAATTTTCTGTGTCGATATATGGCGTAAATTAAATTATTAAACTTCTGTAATGTTTCATTTGTAAAATGCTGAGTATGCAGAGATTTGGCTTTTTACTATACAGTTAATTAATTACGTATATTGCATTCCCTATATAATTGAACATTCCTGAAATGAAATTCTTTATCACTCTTCTGCACGGTAGCATTTAGAAATAAGAAATAGAAAATATAATATTTTACATCTAACGTACTTTTTACAAATTGAAATTGGAAATGAAATAAAATGAAAGCATATATTTTATGTTGAAACAGACAGTTTTATCAATTTATCTCTTATTTTCTATAAAATGGTTCCAACTCATCCTATAAATATAGTAAATTAAATTAAAAGATATCTTAATGATATATATTTTCCGATATTTAATATATGTGAAATATATCAGTGATACCTTTCAATGTTTACTTATGTTAAAACATTAAGAACATATTAAGAGATAAAATAAATTTTAAAGTAGTATAATTATAGTATAGATTAAATTATAATATGTATTTATTTTTATAAATTTTAGTATTTTTAAATATTTTAATATTATAAACAGGTATTGCCTTTAATTATTGTCTCTATTATACTTATACAGAGCGGTTCACACATCTTTTAGACAAAGTATGCTGTAGACACAAAGCTAAATTACATAAAATTCTTTTTTTGAAATGTTCTATTTGTTAGCCCTTATTCTGAACTACTTGCGACACAGTAATTTCCACGATAACAATGCTTTTCCAAGTGAAAGAAGAGTTATTTTATCACATTCCCCCTGTACAGCTTTCCTGTAAGGTTTGTTGGACGACGTTCGGATAATGTAAATTTTAAAAGTCTGAAATCACAAAAATCCATAGGTGATACATCGAGAGATTTATTAGGGATATTTGTGAAGATTGATACCGATTTTTGTACCATTTCTTTTCGGAAATTTACAGTGGATTTTGATGTGTGACTGCTAGCTTTGTCTTGATGGAGTTCCACAGATGTATGCACTGCGGGTAAAGAGATGTTATTTCATTCAGAAAAATGGGCGATAAAATATGTTCCTCATAGTACTTGAAGTTAAACCTGAAAAAATTCTCAACCCTCTTTATTTTTAATTTGCAATTATGTAAAAGACCACATCAATCATGAATCCCTTAGAATTTTTTTTTCGATTCTTTGAACTATGTACTTAAACAAATGGCTCTTTTTTAGTTGCCATTATTTAAATACACTCATGATTTATCTATTGTGACAATTTATTTTCCATTTTCCTTTGGGTAATGCTTCTTATACAGAATTCTACAGCGTGCCCTGCTTTAAGTGAAATGCTTTAGAGAAAGACGATGTACATTGCTTTTCGCTTTCTTAAGATTTAATTTTTATCATACTGCTTACAGGGAACACCCAGAATGTTAATGATTTTGCAACTGTCCTTTGACTGGTGGGGATTATCTTGTAACATTAAACAATATACCTTTGCGATTGTCGAGATGTAAGTTTTTTCCTTGAATACTTGTTTGGAATTTTTGTTCCACTTGAGGCTCCACTCTGACGTTCTTTTCCTTATTTTTGATATTATTACCTGTTAATGTTTTAGATATTTCATATGTACTTAAACAAATGGCTCTTTTTTGTTGCAGTCATTTAAATACACTCATGATTTATCTATTGTGACAATTTATTTTCCATTTTCCTTTGGGTAATGCTTCTTATACAGAATTCTACAGCGTGTCCTGCTTTAAGTGAAATGCTTTAGAGAAAGACGATGTACATTGCTTTTCGCTTTCTTAAGATTTAAGTTAATTTTTATCATACTGCTTACAGGGAACACCCAGAATGTTAATGATTTTGCAACTGTCCTTTGACCGGGGGGTTATCTTGTAACATTAAACAACGTAACTTTGCAATAGTCGAGATGTAAGTTTTTTCCTTGAATACTTGTTTGGAATTTTTGTTCCACTTGAGGCTCCACTCTGACGTTCTTTTCCTTATTTTTGATATTATTACCTGTTAATGTTTTAGATATTTCAAAACCAATCCAAAATCGTCTAAAAATGTGCGGACAGCCTCTGTAATATATATATATATATATATGTATATATATATATATATATATATATATATATATATATATATATATATATATATATATATATATATATATATATATATATATATATATATATATATATATATATATATATATATATATATTATATATATATATATATATATATGTATATATATATATATATATATATATATATATATATATATATATATATATATACGTATATATATATATATATATATATGTATATGTATACATATATATGTATATGTATATGTATATGTATATTTATATATATATATATATTTATATATATATATATATATATATATATATATATATATATATTATATATATATATATATACTATATTATATATATGAATATATATATATATATATATATATATATATATATATATATATATATATATATATATATATATATATATATGTATATATATATATATATATATATATATATATATATATATATATATATTTATATATATATATACTTATATATATATATATATATATATATATATATATATATATATATATATATATATATATATATATATATATATATATATATATATATATATATATATATATATATATATATTATATATATATATATATATATATATATATTTATTTATTTATTTATTTTTATATATGTGTGTGTGTGTGTTTGTGTATGTGTTTATGTATTATTAATATTTCGTATGTTGCGTTGTCCCTTCATGGCGACTGGGACACTTGCTCGTGGTTGCAAAGTTCTCCTATTTTTCAAGCGATACTTCTTGAGGAAGGAGTCCAATGCGGTATGTCTTCCTTTTGTCACTAAAAAATACATTAAGGTGTTCAGAACACAAAAGTCTAGAAAAAAATTTTTTTAAACTGCAGACTAGTGTAAATAAGATTCAACAAAACGTATGTTTCTATAACATTTAAGTAAGGAGATAATTATTTTTGTACTGTTAGTACACACCACATTCTCTTCAGAGGTAAATGTCCTTGAAATATTATTTAGAATATAAATTATTTCATATGCTTTTGTGTGAACCCATTTTACATGATGCATTTCCTTTTAGTAACCCCAAACCGGAATTGCTGTTTTTCATGCATGGTTGAACTCTTCAGTGTATGGATTTTGGCGTAGCTTACAGACGTCAGGGATTGTTCTAAGGAAATCATGGGTACACACATGCTCCATGAAAACGTTGCGCACACTATAATAATTTCGCCACCAGCTTGACTCAGTTCAACTGTGCATTCGGGAACCAGGGGCTCCTAATAAATAAAAAATATTATATAATCAATATGTTTTACAATCCTATTACAATATTATCCTTAAAGTACTTTTCATAAAGCTTACTAAAGATTAAAATAAGACAAATATTGGTATTTCTCAGTAAACGTGTATTACAATCTTAAGAATTATTACATCCGAATAAATTTTCAAAATATATCAAATTTCATTTGGATATCTCGAAATATATTTTACCGACATGCTTTAAATTTTGTAATTATATTCTTAAAATTGGTATTTAAATTAAAATCAATAATTTTTGGAATATTACACAAAAAAAATCTATGAAAAAATATGAAGTTCCTAGCTTTACAGTATATTTACAATTTTTTTAAATTTAAAAGTATTATTATTTTTACTATTATTTATTTAATTAATTTTATATGATTCAACATATTACATGCAATAAAATCAAAGGAATATATAAAATTTCTTTCTTTAAAAATTAAAATTTTTGTAGTTAATATTTAGTTTCAAATATAAAAGAAATCTTTTTTTCTACATAAAAAGACAATATTTTTATGACAGCTATTCAATCACGAGTTACATAAAATTTAAATGTTAAAATTTGAAACTTCTCCGTATTGAGCTTTTAAATTTTAAATACCGAAGTCAAATTTTAAAGGGTTAAATTCTTTTTATCTTAGTATAATTTTTATAAGTACATATTTCAGGCAAACATTCCTCTTTATAGAAAGTGATTGTTATTTAAGTAAATAATAATTTATGCCCTAGCCCAATCAAAATTACAATTTTCTTAAACATTTAACATCTTAAAATTATTAAAACAATGACTTTTTATAATAAATTTCTTTATTTCAATTATAGAAAATTAAAGTAAAATTTATATAGTGCATTTATATTTCATCAATGGAAAATATTCTGAGATTTTAAAATTTTTAACTTTCTTTATCACATTCTAAATTAAATAATTCTTTCTATACTCAGAATATTTAAAGTAATATTAATATAAAATTATGAAATCTTTGAAACGAAAAATATAAAGTTTTATCCTTAACATACTTTCGACTCAATGAAATTCTACCTTAAATAATCTGAAATTAATTTTCAAATTCATACCATAATCATGTGACTTATATAATTTCATTTAAACTTATGTACATTTTACAAATTATTCCCAGAATATAAGAGTTATGTAAATGGGATTGAAGTATTGATTTTGCTTTCATGTTCTTACGTTGTTAAAATATTCTGAATTATACAATCACTTAATTTTAATTATTTCACTTTTAAAATGTAAGGATTTATTTTTCTCTATATTCAAGATAATTAAAATAAAATAATTTTTCCTCGAGCATCAAATCCCAAATTGAACATTGAAATTGTAGAATTTTTTTTTTGATATATTATGTTCTTTCGGCATATATTAAACTAAATTAAAAGTAAAACAGTAGTGAAATGTTTAATTAGTGTAATACTTTAAGTAGTGAACTGCAAACTAAACGATATTCATAAAATGATATGTGTTTGGAATGTAATCCTGTCATATAAGAAATGTATATTCTAATACAGAGTTTTTCTTTAATTGGGATATATAATGTTTAGTTAGTATAATACTTTAGTAAACTGTAAATTCGACCATATTCATAAAAGGATAAGTATTTTGAATAAAACCCTGTAAAATAAGAAATGTCTTCTAATACAAAGTTTTTCTATAAATATGATATTTAATGTTAAGTTAGTATAATAATTGAAGTATATATATATATATATATGTGTGTATATATATATATATATATATATATATATATATATATATATATGTATTTCCATTGTATGCTAATTATATGTATTTTTTATTAAATTAATATTATGAAATGAAATATTAATATCATTCGAACAAATATTAGACGAAGATACATATTAAGTCTTAATATTTATTTTCGCTGTTAAAAGCTAAAACAAGGACTATAAATATGTGTTTGAATTTAACTATTGTTTTGTATTTTGTAATTAATACACATGAATGCTAAAAGGATATCATTTTGGTATAAATATTGTTAAAAGTTTTATAGTCAGAATATAATATGTTCCTAAAATATAGTAAATTTAATTGTAATATTTTGTAATTTAATCTTCTCATAAAAATGAGTGTTAGAATACATTATATTTCTAAATATATGTAAAGTTAATTGAATTTTTGTGTTATTTATGTTGCATCCTTTTAAACGAATCTAAAAAGATAGAACACATTGTCTTTCTGTTCCCCCCCCTCTCTCTCTCTTAGTCGTTTCTCTTTACTCCTTTTCCATCTCTCTTTTCCTCCTCCCTCTCTCTCTTTTTAGATATATTATTCTTACATTAATTATAAAAAATATCTCTATGAAATATATTTATTCCAAAGATTAAAATATATTTATATTCACTTGAAAATAAAATACATTAATACATGGGTTGGTACTATAACAGTGGCTACACTGTTGTAAAAACGCTACTCAAAACACAAAAGAATGGCATGTATAACACATATAAGCTACATACCGACCTTACATCTTCGCAATAAAACTCGTCCTACCTACGTCATTCGAATGAGGAATGACGTAAAGAACTGATGTTTGTATTAGCATGTGGTTTAAAGTATTGTTAGGATGATTTCAAAACAAGAGCAATGAAAATGGATAAAAATCCGATGGTCCAAATATTGTAAGTCACGACAATGTCATAGAGGATTTCAACAGACTTGCGAGGAATCTGCATTTCCTTACAAAACTGTAGCAAGATGATTAACAACCTTCAATGAAGAACGCCAAAATGTAGCAGACATGCATTGTCCAGGTCGCCCTAATGTTCAGCAATGCAGAAGTGCATGATGTTGCCACACTAATGGACAGTGATTGATGCCAAACGATTCGTGAGCTTACTCGAAAGATAGGAATTGCACATACGACTGGGCTGCACAATCGGAAGGAACACCTGAGCACGAGAAAACTTTTACACTTTCTGTAGAACACAACTATTAATCTGCGTGACAATGATTAGCCACATACAGCTGAAGCTGTGACTGATTTCTTTTATCGACGGGGCTTGGAATGGCTTTACCATCCACCGTACTCCACAGATCTAAGCCCTTGTGACTTTGTATTAATTTCTATGATGAACAATCTACTTTGTGGCATTCGCTTTACAACTGTTCCAGAGATTTGAGGCAATAGACCTGTCCATTCGAAATATCACCAGAACAGGCGTTGCTGCAGGTGTTATGCGATTTCCACATTGTTGGAAACGGGTTATACACAATGCTGGGGACTATATTGAAGGACTGTAAAACATGGGGACATGAATCACTTTTGTTTCCATGTAAATAAATAGTTGCCACTATTGAAGTTCAAACCTCGTATACAAAAATGAATTATTATTGTTAATCGACATTAATTACATCTATATTTAGAACCCTATATCTGGCGTATATTTTCTCCCCGGTTATTGTTAATCTAACACATTGAAGAGAAAAATATACATTTAGTTTGTGAAAGGTTTTAGAAAAACTTTACTAGAAGTAAATTTATCGCATATATACAAGAAAAATTGTTAAAAAGAGAAAAATGTAGAAGAACAAAAAATAACGGAGAGGTCAAAAAGAATTATTAAATAAAGGCCATTTGCAAGCAATAATTTCCTGAATTACTCGTCATTAGTGGCTTATTCGTAGAGCTGTAGTCTATTATTTTATCATAAGAGTTTAAACGATACCGCAGTAATGATTAAAGCTGATTCCGAACAATAAAAATCCTCCTCACCATCAGCAGGATTCGAACCTGTAAACTCCAGTACCGAAGATCAACACCATATTTATTCAGCTATCAATCGACATCTATTTTATAGAATAAGAATCGGCATATTCAATGTTATTTTGCAGGAGCTTTCAGGTTTGTAACTTTAAAAGGTGAATTTTAAGGTAACACATAACACACATTAACACACAAACATTAACACACAGTTTTTAACAAATAAAAATTTCCTTGTATGCCATTGTATTCCTTGATGACGCTGAATTTTTCACATGTAAATCTAAAGAATTTTTTTTAAATACTATACTTTAAAAATCATCATAATATAAAAATATTTAGCCTTAAAATGTGCTTTAACGTTGATGAATCATTAAAGATTTATGTCAGACAAAAGCATTTGTAATAAAATAATTTTCCCCATTTAAATAGCTTACATTAAACTGTAATCTGTATCAACATTTCAATAGCAAATGCAATTCTGAATTTTCTAAGAAAAATATATTCACTTTGACATTCTTCAGTATTTACGCTTTTTTCCCCATGTATTCTGGATATTTAAAACGAAATTCATTTTCGCTCGTGCAAATATTAACACCAGAAAATAATAAATTTAAATTCCGTATTAGCTCTTTCATGTTTTACGTTTCTGTGCTTTAATGATTTGATAAATGACGTACCTTAATGCAGAAAATACGATATGTGAACAACCATTAGTTTTGCGACATTTTCCTTGTGTACGGAACGTGTTTCTATGACAGTTATGAGACTTTCACTTGATTTATTAATATTTCCTTTTAAATATAATCATCAATTTTGACATTCCATTCCAAATATAATCAAACATTCCCTGTTTAAGTATTTCGATAACTTAAAATTACATAAGTAATAAAAGAAATGTTACACATATATTAATGGCAAAGTTCGAACAGATTTTGCATTTAATATTTAACATAGAAATGCTTCTATTTAATGTTGCTCAATAAACTAAAGTAAAATGTATAAAGATTGATTAAAACTGAAGAAATTTAATATAAAATTCATATGTATTTGTACATCAAGAAGACTCATATAGAATGATACCTTTATTAACCTCAGAGAATTTCGTATGAAATATTGCAAATAACTATCTACTTAAGAATATAAAGAATATTAAATTGTTTTTCTTTTAATTTATGAAGGACGTTAAAGTGCTATTGATTTAAATAAACAAAGTCATATAATTTTCTAATTTTTACAATTGTTATTGCAACATATATTAAAGGCTAATTATACTTTAATGTAGATTCAACCTTTCATAAACGAGCCTTAAATATCCAGACGGAAATCTGTTCCATAAATGAGTATTTTGTGATATGATGAATATTCCTACATTTTATTTATTTACATTTTTTTACATATATCTACTTCACGATTTAAATATATAAATTTAAACGTGCATTAATTTATAAATAATAATGGAAGATTTATTAAAGAATTAGACATTTTAATATATTAGATATTCCATATGTCTCTTTTTATAGTTATGTATTGAATACATCTTTATGTATTTATTACTTATTTAAAACAAAACCTTCGGCAGATAACTTAAAATTGTATAAATGTTAAAAGAAAAGTTACACATATATTAATGGCAAAGTTCGAACAGATTTTGTATTTAATATTTAACATAGAAATGCTTCTGTTTAATGTTGTTCAATAAACTAAAGTAAAATATATAAAAATTGATAAAATACTGAAGAAATTTGATATTAAATTCATATGCATCTGTACATATTACAAGAATATTTATATAGAAGGATACTTTTATTAACCTGAGAGCATTTCGTATGAAATGTTGCAAATAACTATCTACGTAATATTCACAATATTAATTTTTTTTATTAAATTTATGAATAAAATTAATGTGCTGTTCATTTAAATAAACGGAGTCATATAGTTTTCTAATTATTTTTAATTATTTTTGTAATATATATTAAAACCTAATTATATTTTAATATAAATTCAATCTTTTATAGACGAGTCTTAAATATCCAATTGGAAAGCTGTTTGGTTAATGAATATATTACGACATGATGATTATTCCTACATTTTATTTATTTACATTTTTTACAGTCATCTACTTGAAAATTTAAATGTGTAAATATAAACATATATTATTTTATAAATATTAATGGAAGACTTATTAAAGAATTAAACAGTTTAATATTTTAGATCGTCGTTATATCTCTTTTCATAGCTATGTAAGGAATGCATCATTATGTATTTATTATTTATTTAAAAATGGAACATCGGCAGATAACTTAAAATTATTTAAGTAATAAAAGAAAAGTTACACATATATTAATTTCAAAGTTCGAACAGGTTTTGCATTTAATATTTGACATAGAAATGCTTCTGTTTAATTTTGTTCAATAAACGTAAGTAAAATATATAAATATTGATAATATACCGAAGAAATTTAATATAAAATTCATATGTATCAGCACATATTACAAGAATACTTATACAAAAGAATCATTTTATTAACCTGAGAGCATTTCGTATGAAATGATACAAATACGTATTTACTTAAGAATATTAAAATGTCAATTTGTTTTATTAAATATATGAATAAAGTTAATAAGCTATTCATTTAAATAAACCGAGTCATGTAGTTTTCACATTTTTTAAAATTGTTGTTGCTATATATATTAAAAAATATTTATACTTTGATGTAAATTCTATATTTTATAGACGAGCATTAAATATCCAAACGGAAAGGTGTTTGGTTAATGACTATTTTGTGATATGATGATTACTCATATAATATTTATTTACATTTTTTTTAGAATTATCTACTTGAAGATTTAAATGCATATATATATATATATATATATATATATATATATATATATATAATATATATATATATATATATATATATATATATATAAATGTATAAATATAAAAGTATATTATTTTATAAAAATTGATGGAAGACTTATTAAAGAATTAAACAATTTAATATATTATATCTTCGATGTATCTCTTTTTGAGTTATGTAATGAATACATCCTTATGTATTTATTATGTATTTTAAAATGGACCATTTTCAGATAATTTAAAATTTGCTAAGTATTAAAACAAAAGTTACACATATATTAATGGCAAAGTTTGAACAGATTTTGCATTTAATATTTAATATAAAAATACTTCTGTTTAACTTTATTCTATAAACTAAAGTAAAATATATAAAGATTGATAAAATACGGAAGAAATTTAATATAAAATTCATTTGCATCTGTACATATTACAAGAATACTTATATAAAAGGATACTTTTATTAACCTCAAGGCATTTCATATCAAACGTTGCAAATAAGTATCTATTTAATAATATTCAGAGTATTAATTTGTTTTTTTTAAATATATTAATAAAGTTAATAAGTTATTCATTTAAATAAACGGAGTCATATAATATTCTAATTTTTTTAAAACTGTTGTTGCAATATATATTAAAACTAATTATACTTTAATGCAAATTCAATCTTTTATAGACGAGCCTTAAATATCCAGAAGGAAAGCTATTCTGTTAATGATTATTTTGTAATATGATGCTTATTCCTACATATTATTTATTTACATTTTTTTTGCATTTATTGACTTGAAGATTTAAATGTATAAATGTATAAATTATTTTATAAATATTAATGTAAGATATATTAAAGAATTAAACATTTTAATATATTAGATGTTCCTTATATATCTTTTTATAGTTATGTAATGATTGCATCATTATTTATTCATTTAATATTTAAAAATGGACCATCGACATATTTCCTTGTAATATTTAATCTGAATTAGGACATACTTTACTGTAGTTGATATACATTTTTATATTTTCCAATTTTTCCACCCATATGATTTGTCTATTCTAGAATTATCTAAGTATACGATCAATTAATGATAACTGTAATTGTAGTGGTTTAGGTACGAAATTTGAGAGAGATAGTAGTATGCTTGGCATTTGAGAAGAGCACATGCACGCATGATCTCGTAAAAATAGGTATGGAATAATGATCATATTTTTAGACATGAATGAAGCAATTAGTTTCGTTAATATGTTTTTGAGATGGGCGAAATACTATCGTTCACTAAATAAATATTACCTATTATTGTCACAAAAAATGTGTTATTTTTTGCATATCCAGATTTATTTAGTATACAGTCATTTGCAAGTGTAGTAGGATTAATACAAATCATGCTTGATGATCCTGATGTAAATCCACTTCCCCAACTTGAATTTATAGTGTCATCACGTTACTCCTGAAAAGCAATCTTAACAAAAGATGGTAAAAAGTTTAAAAAAATCCCCTAATGTAGTTATATTTTGAAGAAATACCTTTTTGAATAAATATCAATAGTAAATTAATTTTTATTTGTTGTTTTCGAAAATTAAATTTATTAATTTCAAAATTAAATTTATTGAAAACGAAATTTCTAAACATTTTAAATTAAGTCTAAATAACTTTTTATGCCAAACTTAAATCACGGAGACATCTCTCACACTTTGTATGCATATATCTTTAGTCAATAAAGTTTCAGAAGCGAGACAGCTAACATGTAGTTTTATGCACTGCAGTAGTTCTGTGTACTGAAATAATATGTTTTTGAGAATGGCAAAAGACTGTTGGCTACTAAATACATGTTACTCATTACCCTATTACTTCAAATTATGTTTTATTCTTTGCTTCACCAGATTCATGTAGTATACAGTCATTTGCATGTGCAGAAGGATTAACACAAATCATTCTTGAAGATCCTGATGCAAATCCATTTCACCTACTTGAATGTATAGTGCCATCACGTTACTCCTGATAAGCAATCTTAACAAAAGATTGTAAAAAGTTTTAAAAAATCCCCCAATGTAGTTTTATTTTGAAGAAATGCATTTTGACTAAATATCAATAGTAAACTAATTTTATTTGTTATTTTAGAAAATTAAAAATTTATTAAAAAATAAAACTTCTAAAAATTTTAAGTGAAGTCAAAATAAAAATTTATACTAAAACTTAAATCATGCAAACATCTCTCACTCTTTGTATGCATATATCTTTTGTCAAAAGAGTTCACAAGAAAGACAGCTCATAGGCGTGCAGTAGTTTTATACACTGAAATATGTTTTTGAGAAGAGCGAAACACTATCATTCACTAAATACATAGTATTCATTATCTCTATTACCTTAAATCATGTGTTATTATTTGCTTCACCAGATTTATTTAGTATACAGTCATTTTCATGTGTAGAAGAATTAACACAAATCATGACTGATGATCCTGATGCAAATCCATTTACCCTACTTGAATTTATAGTGACATCACAATATTCCTGCCAAGAAATCTTAACAAAGCGTTTTAAAAAATTCCCCACTGTAGTTATATTTTGGAGAAATACATTTTGACTAAATAATAAAAGTAACCTAATTTTTAGATGTTATTTTTAAAAAATAAATTTATTAGTTTAAAAATTAAATTTATTAAAATATAAATTTCTAGAAATTTTAAGTTAGGTCTAAATTACATTTTATACCAAAACTTAAATCAAGCAAACATCTCTCACTCTTTATATGCATATATCTTCTGTCAACACAGTTTCACAAGCGATACAGCTAACATGCGTGCAGTAGTTTTATACACTGAAATAATATGTTTTCGAAAAGGGCGAAACACTATCGTTCACTAAATATACGTGTTACCCATTATCTTAATACCTTAAAATCATGTCTTATTATTTTTTTCACCACATTTATTTATTATTCAGTCATTTGTATGTGTAGAAGGATTAACACAAATCATGCTCGAAGATACTAATGCAAATCCTTTTCCACTACTTAAATTAAGAGTGTCATTACAATACTCCTGCCAAGAAATCTTAAGAAAATATGGTAAAAAGTTTTAAAAATGTCACCCAATGTAGTTATATTTGGAATAAATACATTTTGACTAAATATTAAAAGTAAACTAAATTTTATTTGTTATTTTTGAAAATTAAATTTATTAATTTAAAAATTAAATTTATAAAAAATTAAATTTCTAGAAATTTTAAGTGAAATCTAAATAACATTTTATACCAAATCTTAATGACGTAAACATCTCTCACTCTTTGTATGCATATATCTTTAGTCAATCAAGTTTCACGAGCGAGACAGCTAACATGTGCAGTAGTTTTATACACTGAAATAATATGTTTTGGAGAAGTGAGAAAGACTATCGTTCACTAAATACATGTTACTCATTACCCTATTACTTTAAATTATGGCTGATTCTTTTCTTCAGCAGATTTGTGTAGTATACAGTCATTTGCAAGTGTAGAAGGTTTAACACAAATCATTCTTGAAGATCCTGATGCAAATCCATTCACCTTCTTGAATGTATAGTGTCATCACGTTACTCCTGATAAGCAATCTTAACAAAAGATTGTAAAAAGTTTTAAACAATCCCCCAATGTTGTTGTATTTTGAAGAAATGCATTTTGACTAAATATCAATCGAAAACTAATTTTATTTGTTATTTTCGAAAATTAAAAATTTATTAAAAAATAAAACATTTTAAAAATTTTTAAGTGAAGTCAAAATAACAATTTATATCGAAACTTAAATCATGCAAACACCTCTCACTCTTTGTATACATATATCTTTTGTTAATAGAGTTGACAAGAAAGACAGTTCATATGCGTGCAGTAGTTTTATACACTGAAATATGTTTTTGAGAAGGGCGAAAACACTGTAGTTCACAAAATACATACTATTCAATATCTCTATTACCTTAAATCGTGTGTTATTATTTGCTTCACCAGATTTATTTAGTATACAGTCATTTTCATGTGTAGAAGAATTAACACAAATCATGACTGATGATCCTGATGGAAATATATTTCCCCTGCGTGAATTTATAGAGTCATCACAATATTCCTGCCAAGAAATCTTAACAAAGCTTTTTAAAAAAATTCCCCAAATTAGTTATATTTTCAAGAAATGCATTTTGACTAAATATCGTAAACTATTTTTTACTTGTTATTTTAGAAATTACATTTATTAATTTAAAAGTTACAATTTATTAAAAATTATATTTCTAGAAATTTTAAGTTAAATCTAAATGACATTTTATACCAAAACTTAATACACGCAAACATCTCTCACTCTTTGCATGCATATATATTTTGTCAACAGAGTTTCCCAAGCGATACAGCTAACATGCGTACAGTAGTTTTATACACTGAAATAATATGTTTTTGAAAAGGCCGAAACACTATCGTTCACTACATATACGTGTTACTCATTATCTTAATCCCTTAAAATCATGTCTTATTATTTTCTTCACCACATTTATTTATTATTCCATCATTTGTATGTGTAGAAGGATTAACACAAATCATGCTCGAAGATACTAATGCAAATCCTTTTCCACTACTTAAATTAAGAGTGTCATTACAATACTCCTGCCAAGAAATCTTAAGAAAATATGGTAAAAAGTTTTAAAAATGTCACCCAATGTAGTTATATTTGGAATAAATACATTTTGACTAAATATTAAAAGTAAACTAAATTTTATTTGTTATTTTTGAAAATTAAATTTATTAATTTAAAAATTAAATTTATAAAAAATTAAATTTCTAGAAATTTTAAGTGAAATCTAAATAACATTTTATACCAAATCTTAATGACGTAAACATCTCTCACTCTTTGTATGCATATATCTTTAGTCAATCAAGTTTCACGAGCGAGACAGCTAACATGTGCAGTAGTTTTATACACTGAAATAATATGTTTTGGAGAAGTGAGAAAGACTATCGTTCACTAAATACATGTTACTCATTACCCTATTACTTCAAATCATGTCTTATTCTTTGCTTCACCAGATTTATGTAGTATAAAGTCAATTGCATGTGTAAAAGGATTAACACAAATCATTCTTGAAGATCCTGATGCAAATCCATTTCACCTTCTTGAATGTATAGTGTCATCACGTTACTCCCGATAAGCAATCATAACAAAAGATTGTAAAAAGTTTTAAACAATCCCCCAATGTTGTTGTATTTTGAAGAAATGCATTTTGACTAAATATCAATCGAAAACTAATTTTATTTGTTATTTTAGAAAATTAAAAATTTATTAAAAAATAAAACATTTAAAAATTTTAAGTGAAGTCAAAATAACAATTTATATCGAAACTTAAATCATGCAAACACCTCTCACTCTTTGTATACATATATCTTTTGTTAATAGAGTTGACAAGAAAGACAGTTCATATGCGTGCAGTAGTTTTATACACTGAAATATGTTTTTGAGAAGGGCGAAACACTATCGTTCACTAAATACATAGTATTCATTATCTCTATTACCTTAAAATTATGTGTTATTCTTTGCTTCACCAGATTTATTTTAGTATACAGTCATTTGCATTTGTAGTGAAATTAACGCAAATCTTGCTTGATGATCCTGATGGAAAATATATTTCCCCTACGTGAATTTATAGTGTCATCACAATATTCCTGCCAAGAAATTTTAACAAAGCGTTTTAAAAAATCTCCCAATGTAGTTATATTTTGAAGAAATACATTTTGACTAAATAATAAAAGTAACCTAATTTTTTAGATGTTATTTTTAAAAAATAAATTTATTAGTTTAAAAATTAAATTTATTAAAATATAAATTTCTAGAAATTTTTAAGTTAGGTCTAAATTACATTTTATACCAAAACTTAAATCAAGCAAACATCTCTCACTCTTTGTATGCATATATCTTTTGCCAACAGCTTTTCACAAACGAAACAGCTAACATGAGTGCAGTAGTTTTATACACTGAAATAATAGTTTTCGGAAAGGGCGAAACACTATCGTTCACTACATATACGTGTTACTCATTATCTTAATCCCTTAAAATCATGTCTTATTATTTTCTTCACCACATTTATTTATTATTCCATCATTTGTATGTGTAGAAGGATTAACACAAATCATTCTTGAAGATTCTGATGCAAATCCTTTTCCACTACTTAAATTTAAGAGTGTCATTACAATACTCCTGCCAAGAAATCTTAACAAAATATGGTAAAAAGTTTTAAAAATGTCACCCAATGTAGTTATATTTGGAATAAATACATTTTGACTAAATATTAAAAGTAAACTTAATTTTATTTGTTATTTTTGAAAATTAAATTTATTAATTTAAAATTAAATTTATAAAAAATTAAATTTCTAGAAATTTTAAGTGAAATCTAAATAACATTTTATACCAAAATCTTAATGACGTAAACATCTCTCACTCTTTGTATGCATATATCTTTAGTCACAAGTTTCACGAGCGAGACAGCTAACATGTGTGCAGAGTTTTTTATACACTGAAATAAATGTTTTTGAGAAGTGAGAAAGACTATCGTTCACTAAATACATGTTACTCATTACCCTATTACTTCAAATCATGTCTTATTCTTTGCTTCACCAGATTTTAATGTAGTATAAAGTCAATTGCATGTGTAAAAGGTTTAACACAAATCATTCTTGAAGATCCTGATGCAAATCCATTTCACCTTCTTGAATGTATAGTGTCATCACGTTACTCCTGATAAGCAATCTTAACAAAAGTTTGTAAAAAGTTTTAAACAATCCCCCAATGTTGTTGTATTTGAAGAAATGCATTTTGACTAAATATCAATCGAAAACTAATTTTATTTGTTATTTTAGAAAATTAAAAATTTATTAAAAAAATAAAACATTTAAAAAATTTTAAGTGAAGTCAAAATAACAATTTATATCGAAACTTAAATCATGCAAACATCTCTCACTCTTTGTATACATATATCTTTTGTCAACAGAGTTTCACAAGAAAGACAGCTAACATGCGTGCAGTAGTTTTATACACTGAAATATGTTTTTGAGAAGAGCGAAACACTATCATTCACTAAATACATAGTATTCATTATCTCTATTACCTTAAATCATGTGTTTTTCTTTGCTTCACCAGATTTATTTAGTAAAAAGTAAAATGATCCCATATTTCCCCTACGTGAATTTATAGTGTCATCACAATATTCCTGCCAAGAAATTTTAACAAAGCGTTTTAAAAAATTCCCCACTGTAGTTATATTTTGGAGAAATACATTTTGACTAAATAATAAAAGTAACCTAATTTTTAGATGTTATTTTTAAAAAATAAATTTATTAGTTTAAAAATTAAATTTATTAAAATATAAATTTCTAGAAATTTTAAGTTAGGTCTAAATTACATTTTATACCAAAACTTAAATCAAGCAAACATCTCTCACTCTTTATATGCATATATCTTCTGTCAACACAGTTTCACAAGCGATACAGCTAACATGCGTGCAGTAGTTTTATACACTGAAATAATATGTTTTCGAAAAGGGCGAAACACTATCGTTCACTAAATATACGTGTTACCCATTATCTTAATACCTTAAAATCATGTCTTATTATTTTTTTCACCACATTTATTTATTATTCAGTCATTTGTATGTGTAGAAGGATTAACACAAATCATGCTCGAAGATACTAATGCAAATCCTTTTCCACTACTTAAATTAAGAGTGTCATTACAATACTCCTGCCAAGAAATCTTAAGAAAATATGGTAAAAAGTTTTAAAAATGTCACCCAATGTAGTTATATTTGGAATAAATACATTTTGACTAAATATTAAAAGTAAACTAAATTTTATTTGTTATTTTTGAAAATTAAATTTATTAATTTAAACATTATATTTATTAAAAATTAAATTTCTAGAAATTTTAAGTTAAATCTAAATAACATTGTATACCAAAACTTAAAGCACACTAACATCTCTCACTCTTTGTATGCATATATCTTTTGCCAACAGCTTTTCACAAACGAAACAGCTAACATGAGTGCAGTAGTTTTATACACTGAAATAATATGTTTTTGAAAAAGGTGAAAGTTTATCGCTCACTAAATACATATTACTCATTATCATATTACTTTAAATTATGGCTGATTCTTTTCTTCAGCAGATTTGTGTAGTATAAAGTAATTGCATGTGTAAAAGGTTTAACACAAATCATTCTTGAATATCCTGGTGCAAATCCATTTCACCTACTTGAATGTATAGAGCCATCACGTTACTCCTGATAAGCAATCTTAACAAAATATTGTAAAAAGTTTTAAAAAATCCCCCATTGTTGTTGTATTTTGAAGAAATGCGTTTTGATTAAATATCAATCGTAAACTAATTTTATTTGTTATTTTAGAAAATTAAAAATTTATTAAAAAATAAAACTTCTAAAAATTTTAAGTGAAGTCAAAATAAAAATTTATACTAAAACTTAAATCATGCAAACATCTCTCACTTTTTGTATACATATATCTTTTGTCAAAAGAGTTCACAAGAAAGACAGCTCATAGGCGTGCAGTAGTTTTATACACTGAAATATGTTTTTGAGAAGAGCGAAACACTATCATTCACTAAATACATAGTATTCATTATCTCTATTACCTTAAATCATGTGTTATTATTTGCTTCACCAGATTTATTTAGTATACAGTCATTTTCATGTGTAGAAGAATTAACACAAATCATGACTGATGATCCTGATGCAAATCCATTTACCCTACTTGAATTTATAGTGACATCACAATATTCCTGCCAAGAAATCTTAACAAAGCTTTTTTAAAAAATTCCCCACTGTAAGTTATATTTTGGAGAAATACATTTTGACTAAATATTAAAAGTAACCTAATTTTTATTTGTTATTTTTGAAAATTAAATTTATTAATTTAAAAATTAAATTTATTAAAATATAAATTTCTAGAAATATTATGTTAGGTCTAAATAACATTTTATACCAAAACGTAAATCAAGCAAACATCTCTCACTCTTTGTATGCATATATCTATTGTCAACAGAGTTTCACAAGTGAGACAGCTAACATGCGTGCAGTAGTTTTATACACTGAAATAATATATTTTAAGAAGGGCGAAACACTATCGTTCACTAAATATACGTGTTACTCATTATCTTAATACCTTAAAATCATGTCTTATTATTTTTTTCAACCACATTTATTTATTATTCAGTCATATGCATGTGTAGAAGGATTAACACAAATCATTCTTGAAGATTCTGATGCAAATCCATTTTCCCTACTTGCATGTATAGTGCAATCACGTTACCCTGATAAGCAATCTTAACAAAAGATGGTAAGAAGTTTTAAAAAATCTCCCAATGTAGTTATATTTTGAAGAAATACATTTTGACTAAATATCAATCTTTAGCTATGTTTATTGTTTATTTTAGAAATTAAATTTATTAATTTAAACATTATATTTATTAAAAATTAAATTTCTAGAAATTTTAAGTTAAATCTAAATAACATTTTATACCAAATCTTAATGACGTAAAACATCTCTCACTCTTTGTATGCATATATCTTTAGTCAATCAAGTTTCACGAGCGAGACAGCTAACATGTGTGCAGTTGTTTTATACACTGAAATAAGATGTTTTTGAGAAGTGAGAAGACTATCGTTCACTAAATACATGTTACTCATTACCCTATTACTTCAAATCATGTCTTATTCTTTGCTTCACCAGATTTATGTAGTATAAAGTCAATTGCATGTGTAAAAGGATTAACACAAATCATTCTTGAAGATCCTGATGCAAATCCATTTCACCTTCTTGAATGTATAGTGTCATCACGTTACTCCCGATAAGCAATCATAACAAAAGATTGTAA
Source organism: Pardosa pseudoannulata (assembly GCA_032207245.1). Taxonomy (NCBI): domain Eukaryota; kingdom Metazoa; phylum Arthropoda; class Arachnida; order Araneae; family Lycosidae; genus Pardosa; species Pardosa pseudoannulata. The sequence goes on along the minus strand of CM063500.1, from coordinate 29,110,102 downwards.
AAAGTTTTAAACAATCCCCCAATGTTGTTGTATTTTGAAGAAATGCGTTTTGATTAAATATCAATCGTAAACTAATTTTATTTGTTATTTTAGAAAATTAAAAATTTATTAAAAAATAAAACTTCTAAAAATTTTAAGTGAAGTCAAAATAAAAATTTATACTAAAACTTAAATCATGCAAACATCTCTCACTCTTTGTATGCATATATCTTTTGTCAAAAGAGTTCACAAGAAAGACAGCTCATAGGCGTGCAGTAGTTTTATACACTGAAATATGTTTTTGAGAAGAGCGAAACACTATCATTCACTAAATACATAGTATTCATTATCTCTATTACCTTAAATCATGTGTTATTCTTTGCTTCACCAGATTTATTTAGTATAAAGCCATTTGCATGTGTAGAGGGATTAACGCAAATCATGCTTGATGATCCTGCATATTTCCCCTACGTGAATTTATAGTGTCATCACAATATTCCTGCCAAGAAATCTTAACAAAGCGTTTTAAAAAATTCCCCACTGTAGTTATATTTTGGAGAAATACATTTTGACTAAATATTAAAAGTAACCTAATTTTTATTTGTTATTTTTGAAAATTAAATTTATTAATTTAAAAATTAAATTTATTAAAATATAAATTTCTAGAAATATTATGTTAGGTCTAAATAACATTTTATACCAAAACGTAAATCAAGCAAACATCTCTCACTCTTTGTATGCATATATCTTCTGTCAACAGAGTTTCCCAAGCGATACAGCTAACATGCGTACAGTAGTTTTATACACTGAAATAATATGTTTTTGAAAAGGCCGAAACACTATCGTTCACTACATATACGTGTTACTCATTATCTTAATCCCTTAAAATCATGTCTTATTATTTTCTTCACCACATTTATTTATTATTCCATCATTTGTATGTGTAGAAGGATTAACACAAATCATTCTTGAAGATCCTGGTGCAAATCCTTTTCCACTACTTAAATTAAGAGTGTCATTACAATACTCCTGCCAAGAAATCTTAAGAAAATATGGTAAAAAGTTTTAAAAATGTCACCCAATGTAGTTATATTTAATAAATACATTTTGACTAAATATTAAAAGTAAACTTAATTTTATTTGTTATTTTTGAAAATTAAATTTATTAATTTAAAAATTAAATTTATAAAAAAATTAAATTTCTAGAAATTTTAAGTTAAATCTAAATAACATTGTATACCAAAACTTAAAGCACACTAACATCTCTCACTCTTTGTATGCATATATCTTTTGCCAACAGCTTTTCACAAACGAAACAGCTAACATGAGTGCAGTAGTTTTATACACTGAAATAAGATGTTTTTGAGAAGTGAGAAAGACTATCGTTCACTAAATACATGTTACTCATTACTATTACTTCAAATCATGTCTTATTCTTTGCTTCACCAGATTTATGTAGTATAAAGTCAATTGCATGTGTAAAAGGTTTAACACAAATCATTCTTGAAGATCCTGATGCAAATCCATTTCACCTACTTGAATGTATAGTGCCATCACGTTACTCCTGATAAGCAATCTTAACAAAAGATTGTAAAAAGTTTTAAAAAATCCCCCAATGTAGTTTTATTTTGAAGAAATGCATTTTGACTAAATATCAATCGAAAACTAATTTTATTTGTTATTTTAGAAAATTAAAAATTTATTAAAAAATAAAACATTTAAAAATTTTAAGTGAAGTCAAAATAACAATTTATATCGAAACTTAAATCATGCAAACACCTCTCACTCTTTGTATACATATATCTTTTGTTAATAGAGTTGACAAGAAAGACAGTTCATATGCGTGTAGTTGTTTTATACACTGAAATAATATGTTTTTAAGAAGGGCGAAATACTGTAGTTCACAAAATACATACTATTCAATATCTCTATTACCTTAAATCGTGTGTTATTATTTGCTTCACCAGATTTATTTAGTATACAGTCATTTTCATGTGTAGAAGAATTAACACAAATCATGACTGATGATCCTGCATATTTCCCCTACGTGAATTTATAGTGTCATCACAATATTCCTGCCAAGAAATCTTAACAAAGCGTTTTAAAAAATTCCCCACTGTAGTTATATTTTGGAGAAATACATTTTGACTAAATATTAAAAGTAACCTAATTTTTATTTGTTATTTTTGAAAATTAAATTTATTAATTTAAAAATTAAATTTATTAAAATATAAATTTCTAGAAATATTATGTTAGGTCTAAATAACATTTTATACCAAAACGTAAATCAAGCAAACATCTCTCACTCTTTGTATGCATATATCTTCTGTCAACACAGTTTCACAAGCGAGACAACTAACATGCGTGTAGTTGTTTTATACACTGAAATAATATGTTTTTAAGAAGGGCGAAACACTATCGTTCACTACATATACGTGTTACTCATTATCTTAATACCTTAAAATCATGTCTTATTATTTTTTTCACCACATTTATTTATTATTCAGTCATTTGTATGTGTAGAAGGATTAACACAAATCATGCTCGAAGATACTAATGCAAATCCTTTTCCACTACTTAAATTAAGAGTGTCATTACAATACTCCTGCCAAGAAATCTTAAGAAAATATGGTAAAAAGTTTTAAAAATGTCACCCAATGTAGTTATATTTGGAATAAATACATTTTGACTAAATATTAAAAGTAAACTAAATTTTATTTGTTATTTTTGAAAATTAAATTTATTAATTTAAAAATTAAATTTATAAAAAATTAAATTTCTAGAAATTTTAAGTGAAATCTAAATAACATTTTATACCAAATCTTAATGACGTAAACATCTCTCACTCTTTGTATGCATATATCTTTAATCAACAAAGTTTAACAAGTGAGACAGCTAACAAGCTTGCAGTAGTTTTATGCACTGAAATAATATGTTTTTTAGAATGGGGAAAGATTATCTTTCACTAAATACATGTTACTCATTATATCAAATGATGTCTTATTTTTTGCTTTACCAATTTTATGTAGTATACAGTCATTTGCATGTGTAGAAGGATTAACACAAATCATTCTTGAAGATCCTGATGCAAATCCATTTCACCTTCTTGAATGTATAGTGTCATCACGTTACTCCCGATAAGCAATCATAACAAAAGATTGTAAAAAGTTTTAAACAATCCCCCAATGTTGTTGTATTTTGAAGAAATGCATTTTGACTAAATATCAATCGAAAACTAATTTTATTTGTTATTTTAGAAAATTAAAAATTTATTAAAAAATAAAAATTTTAAAAATTTTAAGTGAAGTCAAAATAACAATTTATATCGAAACTTAAATCATGCAAACATCTCTCACTCTTTGTATACATATATCTTTTGTTAACAGAGTTGACAAGAAAGACAGTTCATATGCGTGCAGTAGTTTTATACACTGAAATATGTTTTTGAGAAGGGCAAAACACTATCGTTCACTAAATACATAGTATTCATTATCTCTATTACCTTAAATTATGTGTTATTCTTTGCTTTACTAGATTTATTTAGTATACAGTCATTTGCATGTGTAGTGAAATTAACGCAAATCTTGCTTGATGATCCTGATGGAAATATATTTCCCCTGCGTGAATTTATAGAGTCATCACAATATTCCTGCCAAGAAATCTTAACAAAGCGTTTTAAAAAATTCCCCACTGTAGTTATATTTTGAAGAAATACATTTTGACTAACCTAAAAGTAACCTAATTTTTATTTGTTATTTTTGAAAATTAAATTTGTTAATTTAAAAAATTTATTTATTAAAAATTAAATTTCTAGAAATTTTAATTTAGGTCTAAATGACATTTTATACCAAAACTTAAATCAAGCAAACATCTTTCACATTTTGTATGCAAATATCTTTACTCAAAAAAGGTTCACAAGCGAGACAGCTAACATGCGTGCAGTAGTTTTATGCACTGAAATAATATGTTTTTGAGAATAGAGAAAGTCTATCATTCACCAAATCCCTTTTACTCATTATTTTAAATCATGTGTTATTATTTGCTTCACTAGATTTATTTAGAATACAGTCATTTGCATGTGTAGAAAAATTAACACAAATCATAATTGATGATATTGATTCAAATCCATTTCCCCTACTTGAATGTATAGTGCCATCACGTTACTCCTGATAAGCAATTTTAACAGAAGATAGTAAAAAGTTTTTAAAAAAATCCCCTAATGTAGTTATATTTTGAAGTAATGCATTTTGACTAAATATCAGTCATAAACTAATGTTTATTTGTTATTTTAGAGATTAAATTTGTTAATTTAAAAGTAAAATTTATTAAAAATAAAATTTCTAGTAACTTTAAGATAAGTCTAAATTACATTTTATACCAAAACTTAAATCACGCAAACATCTCTCACTCTTTGTATACATATATCTTTAATCTACAAAGTTTCATAAGTTTCATGCTTGTTGGTAAAATTCTGTATTATTAAATAACGTTAGAAAACTAATAGAAAATTTTATAATCGTCCAACTGAACTTGTGGGCATATTGAACTCTAGAAAACAACTTGCGTATTAAAATTACACAAGTCTTCTGTTCATTTATATAGTTCAAAATCTCAAGTAAATATACGGTTTTGTTCTTAAAATTATAGAAAGAAACCAAATAATCTAAAAACAAATTAGTTTTTAAACTTCACATTCCTTACAAATACGAAAAAAATATACTTTAATCAATATATATATATATATATATATATATATATATATATATATATATATATATATATATATATATATATATATATATATATATATTTTTCAGAAATGCATATTATAAGGCCCTATATGACCTGTATAAAAGATACAGAAAATTTAGAATGTTTATTTCTACTGGGTGATTTTGTGTATAATTTTGTTTTAACTCTCCTGCCTCAGAGGGCGTGTCCTTGTGGGTTAAATTCTTTTTCTATAAAGTAACATTAGAAATCTAATAGAAAATTTTATGATCGTCCAACTGCAATTGAGGACATATTGATCTTTAGAAAACAACTTCCGTATTAAAATTACAAGACTTCTGTTCATTTAAATAGTTTAAAACCTTGTTCATTTAAATAGTTCAAAATCTAAAGTAAACATATGGTTTTTTTCTTACAATTACAGAAAAAACCATAGAATCTACAAACTAGTTTTCTAACTTCACATTCCTTACAAATACGAAAGAAAATACTTTAATAAATATATGCATCTACTTTTCAGAAATACATATTATAGGGCCTATATGCCCTTTATAAAGGCTACTGAAAATTTACAATGTTTATTTCTACTGGGTGATTTTGTGTTTAATATTTTTAACTCTCCTGCCTCAGAGGGCGTGTCCTTGTGGATTAAATTTTGTATTATAGAAAATTAATAGACAATTAGAAAATTAATAGAAAATTTTATAATCATCCAACTGCAATTGAGAGCATATTGAACTGTAGAAAACAACTTGCGAATAAAAATTACACAAGACTTCTGTTCATTTAAGTAGTTCAAAATCTAAAGTAAACGTATGGTTTTTTTCTTAAAATTAGAGAAATAAACCAAACAATCTGCAAACAAACTAGTTTTTTAACGTCACATTCCTTACAAATAAGAAAAAATTACTTTAATCGATAAATATCAACTTTAATTTTAAAAAAGAAAAATATTCCTTTTTAGAAGGTTAATGAAATATTAAATATCTGAATTCTCAAGACATTAATTTCGCTCCTTTATGTTAAATTTTGATAGTTAAATGTTGTAATTTAACTCCAGCAACAACTTTTATATATTATGTTTTGCTTTCAATAAAATAAATTACTCCCTCGTGTACTGAAATAATGTTGTTCGGTGAACGTCTAAAAGAAGTTTAGCTGTGATAGTAAACTGTTTTATGGCTTGAAATTAATTTAGAACGACGTGAAAGCAATATAGGAAATTTAATAAAATAATTTATAATCTAATTTTGGATATTTTGAAAAACATATTCGTTATTAAAAAAGAAGCATTGTAAATTATTTATTATAATCTAAAATTGCAGTAAAAATAATAAATGTCGTAATACATTATACAGTAATCTTAAATAAAAAGAATCTATCATTTTTAATAACAGAAGAAAAAAATAAAATGAAAAAATAATTTAAATAAATCCAAGAGTAAATTTCTGTACATATAATTTTATAACTATTTTATTAGCTTATTTACTTAACAAACAACTATTTGACTAGTATATTTTATTTGTTGTAAATTAAATATATTCCTCTAATAATAATTACATTTTCATAAAATTATAAAACTATATATAACATATAAATACATATATATATATATATATATATATATATAATCATATATACATGCATATATATATACATACATACATACATATATACATATATACATATATATATATATATATATATATATATATATATATATATATATATATATATATATATATATATATATATATACATATATATATATATATGCATACATATATATATATATATATACATACATACATACATATATATATATATATATATATATATATATATATATATATATATATATATATATATATATACATATATATACATACATATATATATATATATATATATATATATATATATATATATATATATATATATATATATGCATACATATATATACATACATACATACATACATACATATATATATATATATATATATATATATATATATATATATATATATATATATATATATATA
>CM063500.1:29070848-29098348 GCA_032207245.1 Pardosa pseudoannulata | reverse complement strand
GCTGATTGGTCACAAATTACTATTTAAACAAATGTTTAGAGTTACATCACATCATAAAATTTCATGATGATACTTGAATATGGCGATGAATATACAAAGCTAGATTGAATTTTCGAGTGACTTGAGAGTTCGAGTCACTCGGTTCCACGACTCCAGGATTTAATTCTTAATTTTTTAATCCTTGATTTTTATATTAAATTTAATTAAAATATTTTAATAAATTTGAATCTTTAAATTCCTAATTTTCATTTTTGTGCTGTAAGTTTTTGAGTTTTTGAGTTTCTCTTTTACATTTTAATCTTTAAGTTTTAATCAAACTTTTCTGATTATCGTGTTAATTTTGTGCCTTTCTAAATTTTGTACCTATTTATTTGTTTTTAAATGTTTTTTTTTCCATTAGATTCAGGCATCTTTCTTTTTTAATGTTTCACAAAAATTGATTTTTTCAAAATTGTTTCAAAATTGTGTTGTTGTATTGGGTTTTTTGTAATGTTTAGCGCAGTTTGCCCCAAGATGAATTAACGCCACCAAATTTCAACAAACCAACGGATCCACCACTCCAGGACGGTGAAAACCTACTTTGTAATGAGACAAAAAGCCTCATTAGACATATAAGCTACAGTGTAATATCACCGCTTATGTCTATCGAAACATTTTTAAGAATATTTAATGAATATTTTCACTATCTGTCAAACTTAAAATCCAAATCTGGGGAAGCTATTCACAATCAAAAATATATAAAGTATTTAAAAATATTGAAATAAAAATTGTAAATGTACATTTTTGTTTATCTACATTTAATCCACATAGGTAAAATGATTTTTAGAGTGTGTATCTATATCCACACACATATCTGTGTGTGTATGAATGTGTAAGTGTTTAAATGTTGACAAGCTTAAATTTAATACTGATTTAATATATACCTTTTGAATATTATTAAAAATTAGAATATAATTAAAAATAAATATATATATATAGTCTTCTATTGTTAAATGCTGGTATAAAAATGTAATATAAACTGGATTTAAGTAAAAGATAAAAAGTTTTCAGGAACTTTTTCACATAGAAAAAACTTTTGTTAAATCACATTAAAATTAAAATAAGAAAATATTTTAAACCATACCATTGTTTAATGCAGGTATCTATATCTAACGAACTGTAAAACACTTCTATTTTTATTCAAAGTGTTATAAACGAATTATACTATAAACTATTAGATAAATAAAGCCACATTTTCAGTTATTAACATATATATTATATATATATATATATATATATATATATATATATATATATATATATATATATATATATATATATATATATATATATATATATACACGCAAGCATGCACTCGTATGGAAATATTATAACTTCTCTTTAAGTTCCATAAAAATATCAGCGCTCCGTAACAAAGAAGTTTCGGATACTTTTAACTTGGTGTCAACTTCGTTAAAAATGCCAGATATAATTTCTGTTGTGTACCGCGAATGGTGCCACTCACTTTCAATTAATTTTGTCATTTATTTCAAGCTGTTGCATACACATCTGACTATCGACATTAAGATAAAACATAATTATTCCCACTGGAAAACTTTCAGAACTCCGACAATGTTTACGCATGCTTTCATTTAATGTTGCTTGGGGCACTTAGTTCCTTCATAGACCGTTGTAACAATGAAGAGTGTAGAGCGTAATTGTTTCGCTGAAAGTGGAAAATTTCCATTAACTTGAATTAGCCGAGGTAACGCGTTGTGCTACTGATTTAGTTTGGGAAATATTTTGCTCATTGGTAATAAACTAGTCTCAGCTAAACTGCGGTTTAAGATTAATTAAGATATTAAACTCGATGCTTATAGGTAATATTATAATTTAAACGAAATTTTCTTTATAGATATAAATGGAATGTGAACTTACCAATCTTTTTCATATAACCCTTTAGAGAATTAGGAGAAAATACACTTGGCATTAGTATTTATATATCTCTGATTGTTTTTATGAGAGTATGATGATTTTTCAGTGTGGTTGTTTTCAATTCGATAAATATGCTTCAAGACTTTCGGATATTTCACAACAAATATTAATTATTGTTTAGGATGAAAAAACAGGGACAATTTGTATAAAGTGTAATGCATAAGATATGTTTCATAGAGTTAAAAAAACATATTAAAACATGTGTTGTACAGAAAATCAAGGACCAAAATATCATCTAAATTTGTCCTAGCTTTGGTCGAACAATACCAAATATTGCCTATGGGAAGCGTTCTTAAGATATTTATTTTATCTTTGGCTGTTTGGTAAATGTAGTACTTTAAGTTCTACCTTTCAGCTATACGACTAATGATGAAACTCTTTCATACCGTTTTGTTATCGGAGTGAATTGATATTAATCATCTGTAATACACTATTAAATTATACAATTGAAATATGCGTTTAGCAAAACCTTTTTAAGTTTCTCTCTCGAGTATTATAAAAATTTAACTTTTAAATGACTAGCAATTTTTCTTTTTCTCAAAAATTTTTGTTGTTCTAATATTCTTTGAATAATTGTTTAACTACTAAAGTTAATTGTCTTACTATAGAACTGTTTCAAAGAATACTACATAAAATCAACTTTTATACAGTATGTTGCGTTTTATGCGGATGTTTAACATCATCTAACCAATTCATTTACACAGTAGCAAAATAACAGTACCAAACAGAAACTAAAACTTATCCTACATTATAGTCTATGGAATAAATGGAATATGAACTTATCAATATTTTTCATATAACCCTTCGGAGAATTATAAGAAAATACACTTCAAAGTAATATTTTTATGTCTATAATTGTGATTCGTGAGTTTATGATGTATTTTAAATGAGATTTGTTTTCAATTCGATAAATGGGATTCAAGAGATTCGGATATTTAAAAACAAATATTCAATAATTCTTTAGGTTGAAAATCTAATATTTTGTGTTGCATTACAATTGGTACAAAGTTTAATGAATAAGATCATTTTCATACAGTTGAAGACATATATTTGAACATGTGACCTAAAGAAAATTAAGGACCAAATTATCATTCAAACTTATCCTAGCTTTGGCTTAAGAATAAATAGCACGTATTGTTATATGGGAAGTGTTCTTAGGATCTCCATTTTATGTTCGGCTCATTGGATGATTTAGTGCTTTAAGGACAACAGTTCATCTTTACGACGAGTGATGAAATTGTCACACACCATTCTGTCATCTGATTTATGCTTTAAGGACAATTCATCTTTACGACGAGTGATGAAAAAATGGTCATAGTCTTGATTTTAACCCATTAGCGCCCAGTGATCTATTTTTAGATCGCTAAACATAGCTTGGTAAACTCGCTTTTAGATGACCTTAAACCCACCCCACACATTCTATACTGCACAGGGGGCAAGACAAGGCATGCACCTGTTTACCAACAAGTGGTTTTCTTGTTTTGTTTATATCATTGATCTAAAGCGATAAGAGAAAGTTTGTATCGCCCTTTCGTTCCGCCGTTTTTCTACGTTTCTTAGCATAAACACTGAAAACAGCTAAGTAATAAGCGAAAGTTAAATTTTTTTTGGCGATTTAATATCTTCATAGATGTAGCTATCAGAATATAAACCGATGTTATCTTAAAACAAATATAAATAGTAAAAATTAGTGTCAAAATACTGCTGATCTAGAAATAGATCACTGGGCGTTCGGGCGTTTTTTTTCCTGACCCTGGTAATATTACGTTTTTTCACCTTTAGATGAAAATATGAGTTGAAAAGTATTTAATAGCTTTCAGGATGCAGTTGATTATCTGTTTTCTGAACAAATTAAAGAGGATATTATTGCCATATCCACTGATGTAGATGAACTGACAGATGAAGAGAAAATAGATGATAAGTTACATGCTCCATTTGTAAATGATATTGTTGGTAAAATAGAAGTAATATCAAAATATGAGTGTGATTAAATAGATTTACCTTCAACGTTTGAGAGGAAGCCTAAAATATTAAAAACAGAAAAGCCAAAAATTGTTTGGAAAAAAAACCCGAATTATACCAAATGGTCGGAATTAGGGGAAACGTATAAGAATAATATTTTGGCAATGGAAAATGATCTTGCAAATGCATCTTGCATCATTGCTTTGAAAAACTTTTTTCTGATGAAGTATATAACGTAATTGTGGATGAGACTATTTTCTATGCTAAAAATGTCAAAAACGACCATGATTTAATTATCACTAAAGAAGATATAAAGATATTTATAGGGTTTTTGATATATTTTGGCTATCTTACTCTTTCAAGTGAAAGATATTATTGGAGTGATGTAGAAGATTTAGTGATAGGTCTTGTACAGGACTCTTTTAAAAAATGCTTACCTAAAAATAAAGTCATATATTCATTTCCAAGACATTTCAAAAGCAGATGAACGTAAGAATGACAAATCAAGATAAAACTCCTTTTGGAGAGAATAAGAGGTAAAATATGGTACTGGTGTCTATTCACTCGAATAATTGATATGGCTGTAGTTAATGCAAGTATTCTGCACAGAAATATTCATAAAGGTGATTCTATGCCCATGTAAGATTTTCGAAGAGCTGTTGCTGTAAAATATCTAAAATTGGGAATCGGAAAAAAAGTTTTGAAAGGTCGACCTTACAGTTTTCCTTCATCCTCAAAAGCTAATCTCAGTCATGATGTTCGCTTTTATAAAAGGGATCACAATATGGGACAAAGAAAGGGCAAAAGACGCTGTCGACTTGTAGGGTGCCAAGGAAGTCCCCTAACATATTGTGTGAAGTGCGATGAAACTTTATGCAAGAAGTGTTTCTTCAAATTCCACACTAAACTGTAGAAACATTGAAATTTTATTATTTTAAAATAATTAAACTTTACTAAGTACATTCTGTAATATTGTGAAATTCTGCATAAATAAACGTTTTTTTAAAAGAAAATGCATTAGTTTTTATCTATTTGGTTCGATTTTACCACGTTATTGAAGTACTAATGATTGTTGTGTATTTGCTAAAATATATCCTCCGAACGCCCAGTGATCTATTTTTAGATCAGCATTTTTTTAAAAAACTAAGGTACGTATTGATAAAATTCGATAATAATATTCATGTTGATGGTAAAAGACACCCAATTTATGAATTATATGTCAGTGCGTCAAAATAAAATAATTTGGGCGTTAATGGGTTAATCATCTGGGATACCCTATTGAATTATACAAGTGAAATATGCGTTCAGCAAAACCTTATCACGTATCTACCTCGAGATAGCATTAACTTTTAAATGATAAATCATTTTTGTGTTTCTCTCAAGAATTTTTGTTTTTCTTTTCTAAATATTCTTTAAATAAATGTTTTACTTTTAACTACTGAGGTTAATTGTTTGTGCTACTACAGAATTCATTCAAATAATACTGCATACAATCAACTTTGGATGTTTAAAAAAAGAAATTCATTTGCACAGCAAAACAACAGAACCAACCAAAAACCAAAAATTATTCTTTTTTATGGTTTATGGAATGAATAGAACATGAATCTACCAATCTTTTTCACATAGCTGTTCAGATTATTAGAAGAATATACATTTCAAAGCAGTTCTTTTATGTCTATAATTGTGATTAGTTAGTTTATGATGAATCTGCAAGGAGGTTGTTTTCAATTCGATAAATGGCCTTCAATAGTTTCGGATATTTAAAAACAAATATAAATAATTGTTTAGGTTGAAAAGCTCGTATTTTGTGTTACTTTATAATTGATATAAAGTGTAAAACAGAAAACCATGGACCAAAATATCATCCAAATTTATCCTAAATTTTGGGCAAGAAAGTAACCAATTATTGCCATATCTGAAGCAGTTTTAGGATTTTCATTTTATGTTCTACTGGTTGTTTGATTTAGTGCCTTAAATTCTATTGTTTACATATACGAAGAATGGTGAAACAGTAGAATACTATTCTGTCATTGGAATGAATTGATTTTAATCATCTGGAAAACCCTATAAATTATATAAATGAAATATGCGTTTAGCAAAACTTTTTCACTTATCTCTCTTTAGTATTAGATAAATTTATCTTTTAAATGTCGAATCATTTTTGCATTTCTCTCAAGAACGTTTTTTAAATTATCTTTAAGTATTTGTTTTACTTTTAATTACTAAAGTTAATTTTTTGTGTTAATGCAGAACTGTTGCAAAGAATACTGCATAAAATCCTCTTTTATGTTTAAAATCATATACGCAAGCAATGTATGTACACAGTAAAATAACAGAACCAAACAAAAACCAAAAATTATCCTACATTACTATTATGAATATAATTGTGATTCATCGATTTATGATGTATTAGCAAAGAGGTTGTTTTCAATTGGATAAATGGGCTTCAAGACTTTCTGATATTCTAAAACACATATTAAATAATTCTTTCAGTTGAAAAAACTCATATTATGTGTTACTTTGTAATTGGTATAAAGTGAAAACCACAATATTAGTTTCAGGCAGTTGAAAAATATATTGGAACGAGTCACATACAGAAAATCAAGGACCAAATTATCATCCAAATTTATCCTAGGTTTGGAGGAAGAATGCCACATATTGCCACATGGAAAGAGTCCTTATTATCTCCATTTTGTATTAAGCAAGTTTGTTGGTTTAGTGCTTTAAGTTCTACCATTTAGCTATAAGACGAGTGATGAAACTGTGGCATACCATTCTGTCATCCGAGTGAATTAATTTTAATCATCTGGAATATTCTATTAAAATATATAAAGTAAATAGGCATTTAGCAAAACATTCTCACGTGTCTCTCTCCAGTATTAGATAATTTAAAATTTTTAACGTCCAATCAAATTTGTGTTTCTCTCAAGAATTTCTGTTTTTAAAAAAATATTTTTTTAAATAATTGTTTTTCTTTTAAGTACTAATGTTAATGTTTTTTGTTATTGCAGAGCTATTGCAAAGAATATTGCATAAAATGAACTTTCTATGCTTAAAATCATATACTCAATCAATGCATTAACACAGCAAAATAACAGAGCCAAAATACAAACCAAAAATTATCCTACATTTTATTTTATGTAATAAATGGAATATGAATTTACAAATCTTTTTCATATAATCCTTCAGAGAATTAGAAGCAAATGCACTAAAGCAGCATTTTTAAATGCATAATTGTGATTCGTGAATTTATGATGGATTTTCAAGGATGTTGTTTTCAAATCGATAAATGGGCTTCAATAGTTTTGGATATTTTAAAAATTATATTAAATAATTGTTTAAGTTGAAAAAACTCATATTTATTGTTACAGTAAAAGTGTAATGCATAGGTTCAGTTTCACACTGTTGAAAATTATATTGGAACATGTGATCAACAGAAAATCAAGGTTCAAAATATCATACAAATGTATCCTAGCTTTGGCAGAAGAAAAGAATAAAATATTGCCATATGGGAAGCGTTTTTAGGATCTTTATTCTATGTTTTGCTGGTTGGTTGATTTAGTGCATTATGTTCTATCGTTTACCTATACGACGAATGATGAAACTGTGGTATACCATTCTCTCATCGGAGTGAATTGATTTTAATCTTGTGGAATACTCTATTAAATTATATAAAGGAAATATGCGTTTAGTAAAACATTTTCAAGTATCTAACTCGAGTATTAGATAATATTAACGTTTATATGACGAATTATTTTTCTGTTTCTCTCAAGAATTTCTACATTTTTTAAAAATTATCTTTAAATAATTGTTTTACTTTTAACTACTAATGTTATTTTTTGTGTTACTGCAGAACTCTTGAAAAGAATACTGATAAAATCGACATTGTAAGTATAAATTCCTATACCCAAGCAATGTATTTACAAAGATAAATAACACAACCAAACTGAAACCAAAATTTATCCAAGATTATGATATATGGAATAAATGGAATATGAACTTACGAATCTTTTACACATAATTCTTTTTAGAGTACTAGAAGAAAATGCACTTCAAACTATAATTGTGATTCATAAATATATGATGGATTTTCAAGAAGGTTGTTTTCAATTTGATAAATGTATTCAAGAGTTTTGTATTCAAGATATTTAAAAACAATTATTAAATAATTGTTTAAGTTGAAAAAAACTCATATTTTGTGTTTTAATTAGATTTAAATTTTGTGTTATAATGGGATATATTGTGTTACAATTGAATATGAACAATTTCCGACAGTTAAAAATTATATTGGAACAAGTCATATACAGAAAATCAAGTACAAAATATCATCTAAATTCCTCCTAGCTTTGGCTGAAGTATGCCAGGTATTGCCATATGGGAAGCATTCCATATGCCAATCTCCATTTTGTATTTGGCTATTTCTTTGGTTTAGTGGTTCTACCGTTTAGCTATACGACTAATAATGAAACTGTGGCATACCATTTTGTCGTCGGAGTGAATTGATTTTAATCATGTGGAATACTCGATTAAACTATATAAAGGAAATCTGCATTTACCAAAATATTCTCACGTGTCTCTCTCCAGTATTACATAAATTAAAATTTTAAATGACGAATTATTTTTCTGTTTCTCTCAAGAATTTCTGTTTTCTTTTAATATTTTTTAAATAGATGTTTTACTTTTATAATTACTAAGGTTAATTTTTTGTGCTACAACAGAACTGCTTCAAAGAATACCGCATAAGAAACTCCCATAATTTTGGATTTAGAAAAGCACATTAAAAACTTTAAAATGTACCTATTTTAAAAAATGTGTACAATAATATGAGATGAATTAGAAATAAATATAGTCCTTTAAAAACATTGGTATCTATTTGATTTAGAAATACACCTTGGCAGCTTTGCAATATACACATTCAAATCAAAATATCTAAACTAATATCCTATATTTTAGACTTATTTTAATTCAGCCATTTAGCTTAACTTTCAGCAGCGTGACAAATGTTTCACTCGGATTGTGTGAATACTTGTATTTTCTAGAGAACACATTTCAACATACTGGAAATATCTTATGTTCTGCTAGAACTTAGTAAGCATAAAAAACATACTTGAAACGCAAGAAAACTCTACTGAGAGATTTATTTATCCCTATTGTCCTATACTTCTGAAAGATATATCTCCATGTCATGCAGTTGTAAGATAAACCGGAGTGTTCATAGTCCTACGAAATGAATTTATTTTAGAGACTTTTTTCTTTTTAGAATCGAAAAAATGTAAAGCTATCTGTCTACTTTTGATAAATTGTTTTGAAAGCTATTAAGACGTGTAAGGATACAAATCGAAAGTAGTCATATATGCTGACTTTCACGTTTTATCTTTAAAAGGAAACTTTTAGTGGTTTAGATGATAAATATATATTTATTTCTGTAAAATTAATCACGGCAAATATGAAAAGACTAGTAAAATCATTGTAGTAGCATATTTTCATCTATACCCTCAAAGAAATGTGGTGTATTATAAACTAATTATGAAATAGTAAAAATAGACATCTGTAATTGACTATTGTTTGCTAAATATGATTGACTTTTGAATCAACAGGAGTTTTTCGTTACACACATTTCAATTGTCATTTGTTCTCTGATAGCGTGTGATAAAATCACCAAATTTATTAAAATATATATATTGAACACATTGAGAAGTACGACTTAATGTTAATCGAACACGACGTAATGGTAAAAACCCTTATTAAGACATAGAACAAGTTCTGACTATTTTCAAGTGTTTTCCGCTTTACCGGAAAGATGTCAAGTCATCTCATGGAAAAGTTAACTTTTTTTTTCTCACCGTTGGCCAAAATTTGTAATCCAAGTGTATCTTTCTCTTTATTAAATGCAGACTTTTTGTTAGCCTTCACAAAATAATTAATATTATAAGTCCAATGGGGAGTTAGGTTAAACTTCTATTGTTAATACTCTATATGTAAAGTATGAAGCTTTATATTCTACTTATTTTTGCTGTAAGAGGGATATACATATCAGGATCAACTACAAAAATCTGACAGCTGCGGTAATGTATTCCAGCATTGGGATTTCAAGAACAAACTTTATATATCCGGCTGACGTTTCGTAAAGTACTAGTTGAATAATGGAACGATATTGAAGTTGTATATTATTTAAAAACCCTTATCTTATATTTTGTAAAATTAGGTCTAAGAAAATGAATTTTCTGGAAATGACCTTTACATCTCTGATTAATCGTTGTAAAACTGAGTTCAACCAACCCCGAAGATACTAGAATTATTCCCAGGCCTTAGTAGTATTTGGAGATACATATGGCACCCTACCTACTACTTGTTTTAGCTATTATTAATTGTTAATTTATTATTATTATTATTATAATTGGTCTGTAGTTTTTTTACTCCTATATTACTGTAGTTTTGTACTCTCATTGTTATAATCATCAAATAAATAGATAATATATCAGAAGATTACATACCGTATTAGCGTTTCCCCTAATAACATCTAAAGGAAAATCAGTTTATTTTTTTAAATTTTATTAATTTATATATCTATATTTTATTTTTTCATTATTACATATTTTATTTATTTTTTTAATTTTAAATTCTTATTCGCATTTGAGTCCGAGGTAGACTCTTTTCCAGGATAGCAATTCCAAGCCCCAATAGGGCTGCTCCCTATAAGGCACTCAAATGTATATATTTTGTTTATATATTATAGGAAGTCCTTCAAATTCAAATTTTCAGTATCATTTGGCCATCGGGTGCATGTTTCTACTTATAAAAACTTGCTATTAACACTTTGTGTGCGGGTACATTTCGCAGCGGAAAAGTACAGCGGACTTTTGGTTCATAAATTTAGTTATTCAGTTAAATATCAATAGATAGAAAATTATTTAATTGTTTAACCAACTTTTCTTATTTTATATTGAAATATATAAACAAATACTTGAATAGAAATATATAAATAACAACCATAAGATTTTTGTAAACAAAAAATATATTTTTAGTGGATAAATTTAAATAAATATCATAAAAAAGGTTTATTGGATGTTTGGATCACTACAGTCTGCATTTTTGAAACACGAGTGTTAGATTAATTTCGCCACCGAAAGATAGATGGCACTATTGAGCGGTGGGAAAAACAAATTTGGTCGAAGAGAAAAACCGTTGGACATTCGGCGTCGGATCTAAAATGTTATTCATGTATTCTACTATTATTCATATATGAACCGGGTTTAAAGCGTAACATAATTCATAATTCTGTATTCATGTCTCAGTTTATTCTCTATGTTTCGTGAAGTGTTGTAAAATAAAAGGTGTGTGTGTTTCAACAGCTGTGTTTGGATTTATACAGTCATGAGAATCCCAGCATAAACAAAAGGTAAGCAGTTACCTTATTTACTCTTCAGTAATATTGAACATTTACATATCATTCTACCTCAAGAAAAGTCTAAATTCATTAACTATTCTATCCATAATCATAACTATTCTATCCAACGAGGGCTAATGAGACCGGGACCTACTGCTTAAAGCCGATTCAGAACGGCTACGAATATCTGTGCCACAGTGGGACTCGAACCAACGAATTCCGGTTCCAAAGGTCAGTGCCCTAACCATTCGCCCATCGTTTGGCAAATATCATAATAGGTAAAAAGAAATATAAATAGTAGTATATAGTTATTAAATTTTTCGAATTATGTTAAATATAAACATTTTTAGATTTTAAAAATGAAAAGAGCAATCAAAAAACTAATAATGTTTTACAGTGTGGTAACGTTAAAAGCATTTTCCTCTATGAAGAGGTACACTCCAAAATCCGTACTAGTAAGTGACTTAAGCTCAAGTATCAATGGTCATAAAACGTACTATTACGTGTTCCGCATACAATGTGTTAATTAATAAAACTGCTTTAAATTATTGTGCACCATTTACTATATATACAAAATTATTAAAAAGCAATTAACATTAAAAAATCGTAATCTTAAGAATTTTCAACCTAAAGCTCAATGAAAGATTGCTTATTCTACAACAACATTTTTACAAACATGATAACTTAAAATAAATAAGTAGGATGAATATATTAAATGGGAAAATTACGATCTAATATTAATTTATTCGAATTATGTTATATATAAACATTTTTACATTATAAAAAAATTAAAAGAGCAATCTTAAAACTAATAATGTTTTACAGTGTAGTAACGTTCAAAGAATTTTCCTCTATGAAGAGGTACACGGCAAAACCAGTACTAGTGAGTGACTCCTTCTCAAGTATAAATCGTCAGAAAACGTACTAGTACTTGCCCCGCATGCAATGCGTTAAAAAATAAAACTGCTTTAACTTTGTCACCACATACTATATATAAAATAATATTAAAAAGCAATTAACGTTACAAAATCTTACGCTTAAGAAATTTTCAACCTTAAGCTATATGAATGAATGCTTATTCTGCAACAAAATGTTTACATATATGATAACTTAAAATAAATGAGTAGCATGAATATATTAAAGGGGAAAATTGAGCTCTAATATTAATTTTTTCTAATTATGTTATGTATGAACATTTTTATATTATAAAATATGGAAAGAGCAATCATAAAACTAATAATGTTTTACATTGTGGAAACGTTCACAGCATTTGACTCTATGAAGATTTACACGGAAAAACCCTATTAGTACGTGACTCGCGATCAAGTATCATTCGTCAGAAAACGTAGTAGTAAGTGTCCCGCCTACAATGTGCTAAATAATAAAACTGCTTTAAATTTCTTCATCACTTACTATATATACAAAATTATTAAAAAGCCATTAACATTAAAAAATCTTACGCCTAAGAAATTTTCAAACTTAAGCTCCAAGGATGAGTGCTTATTCTGCAACAAAATTTTTACAAACTTGAAATCATAAAATAAATAAGTAGCATGAATATATTAAAGGGGAAAATTGAGCTTTAATATTGCTGTCCTTAACGAACAGAAATTAAATTTTAATGAGAATAAAATCATTCAGCGGGTAAGATACAAAGCCTCTCATTTCCATAAGCTAAGAGGATTAGGTATGTAGACGAAGTGAGTTTTGGAGAACGAGCAGAAGGTCGATTCACTAAGTAAAGTGGGTTTTAATATATTTTATTCATTGAAGCATCTTATAGGAAATGCTTTAATTAACACAACATAATACATAAATACTTTATTTATTTAAACATTAATGACTTTGAAACTGGAGAATAGGTATACCATTGTTGAAATGGATTATAGAAACAATTTATCCATTACAAATAAAATTTTAATTTAATGTTTCAATATCTCTTATATAATAATAGCCTAACTTATCTGTCCGTAATGAATTAGAAAATAATATTGAACAGTTTGTTGCTAAACTTCTCACTGAGCATTCCGCGATTTCCAAGGGCAACATAAATGTAGCAAAATTTGGGCATCCCGTGATATCCTCGGGCATGCATTTTAGTCGTCTATTTAAGTGCGCAACCCGCTCTTTCTACGTTTATACTTTCATTTTGGCTTAACTATGAATTTTATTATTTATTGAGCTGTAAACTAGCAGATGGCTTTAATTGTCCACATTTCTGAAAAATATAGAAGAATTGTTTTGTATCGTTATTAAAATTTATAATGCACGGTAATTTTGTATCCATTTTTGTAATTTATCTTACATTAATAATTGCAAAGAATCATGTATATCTATGAATATCAAATAGGAATAGTTGTATATTGTTTTAAATTTTTTCAAAATCTGTTATATATAAACATTTTTACATAATAAAAAATGAAAAGAGCAATCATAAAACTAATAATAATAAACGTTCAGAGCACTTTCCTTTACGAAGATGTACACGGCAAAACCACCCGTACTAGTAAGTTGCCTGCGCTCAAGTATCAATCATCAAAAAATGTTCTAGTACGTGTCCCGCACACAATGTGTTAAATAATAAAACAACTTTAACTTTGTGCACTACTTACAAAATATAAAAAAATAATTAAAAGCAATTAACATTAAAAAATCGTATGCTTAAGAAATTTTCAAACTTAAGCTCCAAGAATGAGTGCTTATTGTGCAGTAAAATTTTTACAAACTTGAGAACATTAAGTAAATAAGTACCGTGAATATATTAAAGGGGAAAATTGAGCTTTAATATCTCTGTCGTTAACGAATGGCAATTAAATTTTCATGAGAATAAAATCATTCAGTGGGTAAGATACAAAGCCTCTCATTTCCATAAGCTAAGAGGATTAGGTCTGTAGACGAAGTGAGCTTTGGAGAACAAACAGAAGGTCGATTCACTAAGTAAAGTGGGTTTTTATATATTTTATTCATTGAAGCATCTTATAGGAAATGCTTTAATTAACACCACGAAATACATAGGTACTTTATTTATTTAATCATTAAGGATTTTGAAACTGGAGAATAGCTACGCCTTTGTTGAAATGGATTATTGAAAGAATTCTTCCATTATAATAACACTTGTAATTTAATATTTCAATATCCCCTATATAATAATAAAATAAGTTATATGTGCGTAATAAATTAGTAAATAATATTGAACAGTTTATTGTTAAAGTCAAAACACGTTTCTTTATATAATGATAGTATTCCTGTAGTAAACAGGAATGTCTTGATATTTCTGAAAAATACTCTATACCTTTTATACCCTCTACATTCTTTCCTTCTTTATATGTATATATATATATATATATATATATATATATATATATATATATATATATATATATATATATATATATATATATATATATATAATATATATATATATATATATATATGTGTGTGTGTGTGTGTGTGTGTGTGTGTGTGTGTGTGTAAAGTCAAAACACGTTTCTTTTATATAATGATAGTGTTCCATTAGTAAACAACTATGTGCTAACATTTCTAAAATATATTCTATTATTCTATACCCTCTATATTCTTCCCTTTAATCAGTACTTCTTGTCTATGACAGCTGCAATATACTTTAGCTTCAAAAACATCATATAAGAAGGTAAATATCAGAAAACTTAAAGATTATATATTTTGAATACCCTATATAATAATAGCCTAAACTATCTGTCCATCTGTTCAAAACTTTATGAAGAGGTTGGACCTGGAATGGATAGAGGCATCCATATTGGATTGATGAGTTAGGATTAGCAAAATTAAAATCGAGTAAAATTTATCTTCTCATAAACTCTCAATTCGATTATAAATTAAATTGGTATAAATATGCTTCATATCACAGCAAAAATTGTCGCCTTTAAAACGTTCGAAATCCACCCCTTCCTCCCTTTTTGATCGTTTAAAGTCATTATTTTAAACCTTATTTTCCACGGTTAGAAACAGACAATTAAATTTATCACATATTAAATAGATAAAAATAACAATTTTTCTAGCATTACGTAGTAATTATTTTAACCATCTCATTTAATTATTTCTTATTATAAATTTTTTAAATATCGTCTGCATTTTTTTCATAATTTTTATCACTGAACCCAGATATTACCTAAATATTTTTTTTATATTTGACTTAAATAATAGATTAGGTACATATGTGATATTTTAAAATTTAATTATCAATTATTTATCGTAGCAATGAAAATTTTATGACCGGTATGAACAACAAATTCTTTTCATAAAAGTCTAGGAGTTTATTTCAAGGACTAAAGATCTATAACTATCTAGCGTTTAAGTTGTAGATCTTTGAAAATTCAGGAGTTTGTTCGTTTGTGTTTGTTTTTTATACATAACCACACTTTTTGCAATCGATTCGCTAAATTTTGGACAACTAAAACACAAAACACAAACCCTTTTATTCACCTGCCTCATAGGGCATTTTACAATTCTGGAAAATTAAAACATTTACATATTCCACACTCACACACTGTTTTCCATTGCAGTAAAAATTCTGGAAACATGCTTTTTTGTTCTCTGAAGATACGATTCGAAGTTGAGTAGTCACTTTTTTCCTCATATCCTCTGCATCATAAAATCGGTTTACTTTCAAGGCAATCTTAAATTTTAAGAACAAGTAAAAGTGAGGAGGTGGCATATCAGGATAATACAGAGGGTGATTAACTTCTGCGATGCCATGCATTGTCAAAAAGCACAGTATGACCTCGCGTTGTCGTGCAGTAGGAGCCAGATTACTTTATCCGCATTCGGTCACAAAAGCTGTGCTCGTTTAACTAATAGGTGCAAAAAACTGCATAGTACTATTTGTTAACAGTGTTTCTTGGAGTTTTTTTTCGTTCGAGAAATTTCGTTTCTTGGAGGAGATGGTGATACACTTTGTGCAATTTGTCTTTTTGTTTTCGGATTGTACTGGTAACACCAGGATTCGTCGCCTGTCACGATTGATCGCAGAAACGAAAGTTCTTGGTCAGCTGAGTCGATTAATTTCTCACAAGATTCCATTCTGCATTTCTTCTGATCATATGTCGAAAAACAAGTGACACACAAACCGCCAACAAATCTTTCTTTTCCCAAGTTCTCTCTCCAAATCCTGTGCACCATTTCCTTACGATATTTAATCCTTTTAAGAGAATAATGAGGGTTTATCGGTGATCTACAGTCACCAAAGCCTTTAATTTTGTGACCTCAATTTTCTGTTCGTTTTGTGATGGGTCACCTCTTGCACTGGTCATCTCCCGTGCTGGCATCACGAAAGCGTGTATACTATTCGAAGGTACGGGAGAGAGACGTAGAAACATTTCCATATGTAATTTTCAGTAACTCTTGCGTTTCACTCTCCATTTCCCCAATTTTTAATCCAAACTTGATATTTATTCTTTGCTCCATCACCACTCTCTCTAATAATCCACCAGCATTTGCCTTTTTCAATCCGAGAATCCTGATACGTACGTTGCGCATTTGTTCTACCTTCGTGCCGCATTCTTTACACTATTACAATAGACATCTAAGTACATTTGAGTCATAATATGAATAGAGTTTTTCAAATATGTTTGAAGGGTTTAAAGCAATATCGTAAATGTATAACGAGTATTTTCACCTTCATTTTGAAATTAAATGCAGTTGAATTGAATATTAGTTATTTAATTAACTGACATATTTCTATATAGGCTCAAATGATTTTTTTTTGTTTCCTGAAGTTTAAAGATACCTATAAAATCAAATTTTATTTTATGCGTCATTTATGTGTCTATAGAAGTTATAATAAAATATTTGGATGTTAACCCATATTGGACCGCTGTCCTATAAACAGGACAGCAAATAAAATTTCATTTAATAATAAAGTTATAAATATTTTCTGAGTGGATTTTATTTTAACATCTTTAAAATAGACACACTTTAGCATAGTAACAAAAAAACTGAGAAATGAAATTATATTGTATTGTAAAATTTATTTTCAGCTACCTCTTAAATATTGTCCTTTTTTAATCTTCAATTTTATATTCATTATTATTATTTTTTAAAAATTGTGGAGGTTACTTTTAGTTTAAAAACACAGCTAATAATGTAGTTGAAAGTTTTTGTTGAAAAATATATTTTACATGTGTATTTTGTAAGTATAAAAAAGGTGCCCTAAAATAAAGACGACGGTTCAATCCTGATTATTTTTCTATGAATTCGATATTGCATTGATAGAGAACATTATTTTCTTATCTTTCAATGAAAACCAGTTCAAACACCTGTTCACACACTATTGATATTTTGCAAGATAAACTTACTCTCTTACTGCCAGTTCAATAACTGCAAGAGAAAACCTACAACAGTATGCTTAAAATGTAATGTTGGACTTTCTTTGGACTGTTTCCCCAAATTTTATCTATGAATCAGCCTAATGCAATGTAAGTGATATTTGTTAAGTTTTAGTAGCGTAATGGACCGTTGTCCTATTTATAAGACATCCAATTATATGAAAAATTAAAAATATTTTTTCAAAGTTTTGGTTTTATATACTTAGAATATAAAACCAAATACACATATTAATGATATGTTACACCATATTAATGATATGGATTAGGTTTTAATAACTTACAGAAATATTTAGTTGGTGTGGTACAATATGGGTTAAACGTCTACGTACATTTGATACATAATATAAACATGGTTTTTATAAATCTGGGTAAAAGGCTTAAAGCAGTATCGTAAATTTATAACAAATAAATAAGTGTTTTAACTTATATTTATACATTGAATGGAAATATTTTAGTTATTTAATTAACTCACATCTTTTTATATAGGGTAAAAAAATATTTGTTTTTTCTTACCTATGATTGAAGCTTCCTCTAAAGGAATAGAATTTTATTTTAAGTGTCTTTACTTGTCATCATAAATGTAGAAGCTATAATAAGCAATTTGTGGTTAAACGTGAAAGTGTATTTCATACATAATATGAACTGGATTTTTACAAATATATGTGAAAGGCTTATAGCAATATCGTAAATGTATAAATAACATATGAGTGTTTTTACTTCTATTTGCAAATTGAATGCAGATAAATTAGTTATTTAATTAACCCTTTAATGTTCAATACATAATATATTTTAAAAATTACTAAATTAATTTGAAAAATGCATCTTAGATATATAGCTTACGGCGAATATGCAAAATTAAAAAAAATTTTAAATTTTAAATTTAGAGAAATTTGTGGTTTCCTACGGAAACCACTGAACACTTGAGGTCTATTAATCCTACCTAAACAATGAAATTTAAATCATTATGTAAAAGAAGCCCAGATACTGTAGAATCATGAAACAGATATATTTAATCATTAATTTTGATAAATTTAATTAATTTATCAGTTTTTAATTAACTTTCTATAATTATATTTTTTTACAGAAAAATGACCATAAAACTTCTTAATTTTTACTCTTTATAAAAAATTTTAAATTCATTAGTATAATATTGTACTTATATGTATGTATGTATATATATATATATATATATATATATATATATATATATATATATATATATATATATATATATATGTATATATATATATGTATGTATATATATATATATATATATATATATATATATATATATATTTATATATATATATATATATATATATATATATATATATATATATATATATATATATATATATATATATATATATATATATATATATATATATATATATATATATATATTATATATATATATATATATATATATATATATATATATATATATATATATATATATATATATATATATATATATATATATATATATATATATATATATATATATATATATATATATATATATATATATATATATATATATATATATATATATATATATATATATATATATATATTATATATATATATATATATATATATATATATATATATATATATATATATATATTTATATATATATATATATATATATTATATATATATATATATATATATATATATATATATATATATATATATATATATATATATATATATATATATATATATATATATATATATATATATATATATATAATTTATATATATATATATATATATATATATATATATATATATATATATATGAATGCACAAAATAAAACAGTATATTCAATAGTATTATTAATTATAATATTTATAAAACCCACCTGGTGTAAAGATTCCCTATATTTTGAGATATTTTAATTAAATGCCCAAAATACTATTCAAAATAAAATATATCTACTTTAAAAATACATAAAATACGATTCAAAACATTTTTAAGATATGTAAAATACTCTTCAATACTCTTCACATCTTTTCATACAGGCTAAAAATGAATTTGTTTTTTGTTATCTAATGATTGAAGCCCCCTATAAAAGAAAATAATTTAAGTGTTTTTACTTATCACCATCGAATTAGAAGCTATAATAAAACATTTGGAGGTTAAATTCTGCATATATTTAATTCATAATATCAACAGGAATTTTACAAATCAGTGTAAAAGGCTTAAAGCAATATCGTAATTGTATAATTAATATATAAGCGTTTTTACCTCTATTTACAAATTGAATTCAGATATATTAGTTATTTAAAGAACTCACATCTTTTCATATAAGCTCAAATAGGTATTTTTTGTTATCTAGAGATTGAAGCTTCCTATAAAATGCTAGAATTTTAAGTTTCTTTATTGGTATTCATCAAAACAGAAGTTCTGTAAAATATTTGGAGGTTAAACATCTACATATGTTTGATTTATAATACGAACAGGAATTTTACAAATATGTTTTGTTGGCTTAAAGCAATATCGTAAATGTAAAACGAGTGTTTTTACGTCCATTTAGAAATTAAATTAAATTGAATTCAATGTTAGTTATTTATTTAACCCATATATTTTCATAGTGGTGAAAATGATATTTTTATTACCTAAAGTTTGAAGATTCCTATAAAATAATAGAATTTTATTTTAAGTGTCTTCACCTGTGTCCATAAAAATAGTTATAATAAAACAATTAGAGGTGAAATAAAAATGTGTGTAAAAGTCTTAAAGCAATATCGTAAATATATAACTACTATATGAGTGTTTTTACCTCTATTTACAAACTAAATGCAGATATATTAGTAATTTAATTAACTCACATCTTTATTATATAGGCTCAAAATGAATTTGTTTTTTTGTTACCCGAGGATTAAAGCTCCCTTTAAAATAGTATAATTTTATTTTAAGTGTCTTTACTTGTTGACATAAAAACAGAAGTTATAATGAAACATTCGGAGGTTGAACGTCTACTTGCATTTTATTTATAATATAAACTAGATTTTTACAAATATATAATAAAAGTCTAAAAGTAATATCATAAATGTATAACTAATATAAATGTCTTTACCTCTATTTTTAAACTGAATGCAGATATATTAGTAATTTAATTAACTCACATCTTTTTACATATGCTCCAAATGAATTGTTTTGTTGCCTTAACTGTGAAGATACCTATAACAAATAGAATTTTATTTTAAGTGTCTTTACTTGTCACCATAAAAATAGAAGTTATAATGAAACATTTGGAGGTTAAACGTCTACGTGCATGTTATTTATAATATAAACTAGATTTTTACAAATATGTCTATAATAAAAGTCTAAAAGTAATATCTTAAATGTATAACTAATATAAATGTATTTACCTCTATTTTCAAACTGAATGCAGATATATTAGTAATTTAATTAACTCACACCTTTTTATACAGGCTCCAAATGGATTGTTTTGTTGCCTTAAGTGTGAAGATCAATATAAAAAATAGAATTTTATTTTAAGTGTCTTTACTTGTCACCATAAAAATAGAAGTTATAATGAAACATTTGGAGGTTAAACTTCTACCTACATTTGATTTATAATATAAACATGATTTTTACAAACATATGTAAAAGACATAGAGCAATATCGTAAATGTACAGCTAATTAGGACTGTTTTAACTTCTATTTATAAACTGAGTGCAAATATATTAGTTATTTAATTAATTCGTGCCTTTTCATGTAAGCGTAAAATTATCTGTTTTCCCTACCTAACAATTAAAGCTCCCTATAAAAGAATAGAATTTTATTTCAAGTGTTATTACTGATCGGCATAAAATTAGGAAATGTAGTAAAATATTTGGAGGATAAATCTAGTCACATTTAATTCATACCAGATTTTCACAATCAAGTCTAAAAATCTTAACACAGTATCGTAAACCTGCAACTAATAGATGAGTGTATTTACCTGATTTACAAATTGAATACACACAAATTAATTATTTAATTAACTGATAGTTCCAAACAAATATGTAAGCCTTATCGAGAGTATTTATACCTTTAAGAACATTAAATGATTTGATACTGAAACGTTGCCCATCATTAACGTCGTAAACTACTTTGATTAATTCATAACTACGTTCCATTAAAATGTCTGTGTTACAGATTATTAAAGTGCCGCATTCACATGCTGCACCGAGGATAACCAAGCACAAGTTTACATCATTTAAGAGTATCTGGAAGGTAAACTAAATGTTCAACATTTAAGCTAGAGTATCGTAACTTCATACAATTTTAAACTATTACAATGACCGAATAATATTACATTAAATTTAAACTGAGCGATAAATCTATTAGGTAAATTTAATCTTCCTTGAGTAATCCCAAAATCTATCCCTGAAATTGTGTTATAAGCAGTAAATTATCTTTACTATATATGTAACAGAATATTTTAATTCGATGTTAAAATTACAAAATTCTCATACACCCTATTGCTATATAAGAAACAAGTTTATTCAAAATCCCCTTAAAAATATTCGAATTTTCAAAATGCCAAAATTTGATTCGCAATGTTTAATACTTATGCAGTCAATTTGTACTGGAAACTATTAGTATTTTTATAAAATTAACTTTCTTCTTATTGTTAAAAGTTTTTATTTTAATTTTTAACTACTTCTTATTGATAATATTACTAGCATTGATCCATCCATATTGCGGTATCAGTAAAAGTTTTACTTTTCCAGTTTTAAGTACCCTAAGACACAGGTAAAAATATGGTTTGTTTTTTAGCTGAAGATTACCTGGTACTCTAGTATTAATTTTCTTATCTTCACCTCTATCTACAATTTAAGTACCCAACGAGACAGGTAAAAATATGGTTTTTTTTTTAGCTGAGGATTACCTGGTACTTAACATTAATTTTCTTATCTTCACCTCTATCACCTTTTATCTTTACACTTTCTTATTATCTCCTCTAATATCTCCCGATACTGTGAATGCAGTTTAGATCCACATTTAATTCATTTAGTCAAACCGTGTGCTTTCACATAAAAGACAAACACAAAAACGAAGTAACTTCTCAATTTTGTGAGATATATAACTTAAACACGAGATATTTACACTCATGTCCATAAATTAAGGATAATGAAGTTCAAGCAATGAAAGAGACAAAAGCAAAACAAATTTGACTTATTTGTGAAGTCTATTT
Organism: Pardosa pseudoannulata; assembly: GCA_032207245.1. NCBI lineage: Eukaryota > Metazoa > Arthropoda > Arachnida > Araneae > Lycosidae > Pardosa > Pardosa pseudoannulata. Next base: position 29,075,464 of record CM063500.1, on the reverse strand, counting down.
ATTAAACAAAAGTTAAAGAGCAAAACAGATGCTATATGTTAGACATTATTAATAAAAATTGCGATTTTTACTCCCTGGAGCAAATTTTAAAAAAAAGAACCTATTTACAGAAAACAATATATTATGGTTAGTATGATGGTTAATACGGAGTATGTCTCCCGGACGATGCAATACAAGCGTTACAACGCCTATGCATGCTGAGTATCAGATTATCAATCAGATCTTGGGGAAAATTACGCCACTCATCAAGCAATGCCCTCCGAAGTTCCGATAGAGAGGTGAGAGGGGGTTGACGGGCTGCAATTCGTCGGCCAAGCATGTCCCACACATTCTCTATTGGATTCAAGTCCGTTGAGTATGCTGGCCAATCCATACGGGTGATATACTCCGATTGAAGGCATTCGTCTACAATGTTTGCACTGTGAGCTCGGTCGTTATCATCCATATACAGAAATTCAGGACCCATGGCGCCCCGAAACAATCGCAGGCAACAGTGATTTGCGGTAATGGGAACACATCTGATAGGCCTACGAGCATATAGACCAATGTTCCCTAAGCGTCTGTACACGGTCTGCCTTGAAACTGTCGTACCGGTAGCTGAAGAGAGCTGACGAGACAGGTCTGATGCTGTGCTCCGTCTGTTTCTTTTGGCAGTAACTGCCAAATACCGGTCATCATTCGGCGTAGTAACTCGGGGGTGACCTGTGCTGTAACATCTACTCACATTACCATCATGTTTGAATCGTTGCCAAAGCCTGGAGATGACACTCTGGGCGATTCCAAGTTCCTGGGATACTTCCAGCTGGGTACGTCCACATTCCAGTCGTCCGATAATTCTACCACGTAAAACATCATCCAAATGCTTCCTTTGGGCCATAACTATGCGGTTATTGCACTGAAAGGCGTTTTAAAGCGCTTGTGAACAATTTTACTTCTTTGCTACCATTCCTTATATACCCCTTTCATACACTCTCGTCATTGTGACGTACTATCCGCGCCATCTGGTGGTTTCCTGCAATTTGCATATTCTTCTTCAAGATGTGTGTGATAATTCTACAGGTGAAATTTTTATTTTAGAGCTCAATTTCTGTGTGATTCTGAATTATCCTTAATTTATGGACATGAGTGTAGTATATAAGAAATGATTAAATGAGATGTTTAAAAGAATGACGTGGCAATGCTAGAAATTGTTATTTTTACCTATATATTATGTAATAAATTGATAAATTTTATCTCCTGTTCTTAAACTGGGAAAATAGGGCTTGAAATAATGGTATTAAGAGCTCGGAAGGAGGGAAATGGGTGGATTTCGAACATTTTAAAGACAAGTATTTTTTGCTGTGATATAAAGCATATTTATACTAATTTATTTCAGAATCTAATCGATAGTTTAGGAGAAGATAAAATTTACTTCTTTCGAATTTTGTCAACCCTAACTCACCAAGAATCCAAAATGAATGTCTCTATACATTCCAGGTCCAACCGTTTCAGAAAAAGTTTACGACAGATGGACTGATCACTAAGGCTATTATTATATAGGGATTTAGTTTTGTTTATTTTCTTATTGATTATTTGTTTTTTTTATAAAACATCTATTTAGACAGATAGTGTACATATCACGTTGATTGAATTACAAGCATACATCTCCATTTATGTGAAAATATCAAATTTCAAGAGTAAATAATCCTGCGATTTTTCTTCTCATTAAAAAAGTTGGTTATTAACACATAGTGATTGTAACACTTTGTAATAAAATTAAACACACATGCATGTAATTCATACCCGTATTTAGTTTTTTTTCCTCGAAGAATTTAAAAAAAAGGAAAAAAAAATTACCTGTTTCAAATATTAGTTCATGATTTGGATTTAAGAAGCATGGAAAGTATTGAAACTTAACGGTTCATGTCACTGGTGTAATTACTAGGAAAATAAGTATTAAATGTATAATAGGAGAATTTAAAGGAACCTAAGTAGCAATAATTTTCATGAATTATATATTCATATCACATAGTGCTTTTTCCCCATTACGAAGTAGGTTTCCGGGTGGTTATTAACCGCCCTGTGGTCGTGGTACCTCGCGAAAAGAACGGATTTCACTGGAAATATAAATCTAACGTCGAATATTCCTCGAAATATAGAAATTCTCAAAACTCTCAATACTACACCAGTTTGCTCAAATCTTTACCAAAGATGTTTTCAAATTCCGGACGTCTACTTAAATAGTCATTTGTGCCGAACAATAAGCTATTACTTGAAGTCACGTTGGTGATTAACACAGGTAAGAACTCTATTATGAAACCAGGGGAATGTCTACTAGCGAACAATCGAGAATATTCGTTAGGGCTACTTGAAAAGAATACCAGGAAAATAGAATCTTAAATTGAAAGTGAGAAAAATACACACACACACACATATATATATATATATATATATATATATATATATATATATATATATATATATATATATATATATTATATATATTATTATATATATATATATATATATATATATAAATATATATATATATATATATATATATATATATATATATATATATATATATATATATATATATATATTATAATATATATATATATATATATATAATATATATATATATATAGGCATAAATATATTATATTATATATAATATATTTTTATATAAACAAATAAATAGCAAATGCGGATCTCGAATAAGTTCTCTAACGTCTTTGCTGAAATGTCATTTATATTTATACCTAGGAGAAACAAGTAAAGCGACGTGTAAGTCATTTGTCAGTCATCATACAGTACAAGTAGTGCGAAGCTGTCAGTCATTTAGATATTGCAAACACGATCGAAAAGTTGGAATTGGCGCTTCGACATGGATGGACATGAGTGTAGTATATAAGATATGATTAAATGAGATGTTTAAAAGAATGACGTGGCAATGCTAGAAATTGTTATTTTTACCTATATATTTTGTAATAAATTGATAAATTTTATCTCCTGTTCTTAAACTGGGAAAATAGGGCTTGAAATAATGGTATTAAGAGCTCGGAAGGAGGGAAATGGGTGGATTTCGAACATTTTAAAGACAAGTATTTTTTGCTGAGATATAAAGCATATTTATACTAATTTATTTCAGAATCTAATCGAGAGTTTAGGAGAAGATAAAATTTACTTCTTTCGAATTTTGTCAACCCTAACTCACCAAGAATCCAAAATGAATGTCTCTATACATTCCAGGGCCAACCGCTTCAGAAAAAGTTTACGACAGATGGACAGATCACTAAGGCTATTATTATATAGGGAATTATTTTTGTTTATTTTCTTATTGATTATTTGTTTTTTCTAAAGCATCTTTTTAGACAGATGGTGTACATATCATGTTGATTGAATTACAAGAGTACATCTCCATTTATGTGAAAATATCAAATTTCAAGAGTAAATAAACCTGCGATTTTTCTTCTCATTAAAAAGAGCCTAAAACAACAATTTAAGATTCTTTCGAAAAGGTATGTTATTAACACATAGGGATTGCAACACTTTGTAACAAAATTACACACACCCGTATGTAATTCAGACGCGTATTTAGTTTTTCTCGAAGAATTTGAAAAAGTGAAAGAAAATTTACATGTTTCAAATATTAGTTCATGCTTTGCATTAAAGAAGCATGGAAAGTATTGAAACTTAACGGTTCATGTGACTGGTATAATTACTAGGAAAATGAATATTAAATGTTTAATACGCGAATTTAAAGGAACCTAAGTAGCAATAATTTTCATTAATTATATATACATATCTCATAGTGTTTTTTCCCCATTACGAAGTAAATTTCCGGGTGGTTATTAACCCTCTGAATGCTCAATTTGTAAATCGAGATCTCTTTAAAAATTGCGTATTTTTTTGTTGCAAAGTTTAAGTACATATATAAATTGGAGAATTGAAATACTAAATTTTTCTAGAAAAGATTTTTTAAAATGATTTTTATTATGACAAACTAAGCTTTATGAAAATCTAATTTCAGATGTTATCACATAAAAAATTTATTTTTTAGTAAATTTCAATTGAAATAGAGTTAATTTCTATTTATAACATACTATCTATTACCTAATACTTTCGTAATATCTATTATATAATATAACTATAGTTCTAGTCACATCATTTTATTTATTACCTAATTAAATGTCTAATCTGTATATAATTTATTCCACTGGTTAAACGCTGAAAAGGCGGAATGTGCTTCTAAATAAAGGAAGAAAAACACATGCCCGCGAAAATCGCGTGATGAGCAAATTTAGCTACATTTGAATTGCCCGTGGAAATCGCTTTATAAGCAGTCAGAGGGTTAACCGCCCTGTGGTCGTGGTACCTCGCGAAAAGAACGGAATTAAGTCACTGGAAATATAAATCTAACGTCGACTATTCCTCGAAATATAGAAATTCTCAAAACTCTCAATACTACATCAGTTTGCTCAAACTTTACCAAAGCTGTTTTCAAATTCCGGGCGTCTACTTAAATAGTAATTTGTGCCGAACAATAAGCTATTACTTGAAGTCACGTTGGTGATTAACACAGGTAAGAACTCTATTATGAAACCAGGGGAATTTCTACTAGCGAACAATCGAGA
>CM063500.1:29023348-29058348 GCA_032207245.1 Pardosa pseudoannulata | reverse complement strand
TGATTGACAATTTGGACGACGTTTTAACCACAAACATTTTACGTTTACCAGTTACGAACCAGTTTAACGAACACCGTCATTCTCGGGCTCCGAACCCAGAAACTCCCAGTTACGAGAGAGTTGCCTATGCCGACTAAGCAACCGAGGTTCTTAATTATTCTTAAATATGTGGAATAAGGTTGGCATAAGGCATTTTTCAAAATGATAATAATACCTTTTAATAGTTGAAAAATTGAACATAAAATGATAGCCCAAAACTTAGTTCAGAATAATCAAACTATTGAACCTGATTTCCCATAATTGCATCTGAAGAGCAGAAATAAACTTTTTAGATAATAAGTACATTTTTCCATATTTTAGCATTTAATGCAGCTATGCATAATTTAATTTATAAAAATTAATTTACTAGTAACTTGGGCATTTTAATGTCGTGTAATTTTCCACTGAAGGAAAGATATTAAAGAACATTGCCGATATAATTATTTCTAGAGTTTTAAACTTCTTGGAGCGTAATGGATCATAAGTTAAAACTTTTCCTCTTTACTGCTCTTTACTACGAAACCTAGCAATTTTTCTTCGATGTGCTTTTCATTAATTAATAAGTCACTTATGTTTAATGATGAAGAAATTAATATCTAACATGTCAAATATTTCATTACTAGGAATATCTGGAACTTTTAATGAATTACAAAATTATACTTTGATTCTCTTTCAAAGTGAAATTAACGATAAATCAGATTTTAAGTTAAAAACATATGAAAGAATTTTTTTTATTTATATACCTTATGATGACCCTATGACTTTTTATTTACAGACCCTATGAGATGCAAACTAATATTAGATTTGAACCTCAAATATATTTTAAACGAAACAAAAAATGTATAAAGTATGATTATAGAGATGAAATTATCTTTAATATTTCATGATTAAGCTCACACAGACCTTTGAATTAGAAATATTTAGCACACAGTGAGAGATAATACAAATCTCTGAAATATTAAAAACAAATTACCTTTCATTTCTGCAGATCCGAGACAAAGGTGATGTAAAATTAGTGCCGTGTAATCGAATGTTAAAGTACAATGTTATCAAGAAAGAATAATCTTAATGCAAGCTTGAATATTTTCCCTAACTTCAAAGAGGCAATCATAAAGGTATATGACGTTTAATACAAGCTCCTTTTGTGTATGTAATAGCACTAATATATTTTTCTTCTTTAAGATTTTTGAAATGATATAGGAATTGTGTCTAATTAGAATGTTTGTTGGGGCCTTCATTTGAAAAATGTAAACTAATTAGTATTAGTAACAGATATGTAGCGTAAATTCTAGAGTCAGTAGCATACAGTTATAGCTCTAAAAGAGTGGCATGCGGTCCATATGTGCAGGGTGTGCACTGCACATCCTAGCAAAATTATGAGCGACAATAATTTTCTGCACCTATGTCTACCTAATATTATATGATAGATAATAAATATTATTTACAATATATTGAAATATTATGTTGATTTGCTTGCTTGTATTCTCGCAGTGCGTGCGGTACTAGATGCTGCACCACGTAGCGCGTTCAAAAGCAAACAAACATAAGAAATTTTTATGTCTACGCACTGCCCACTAATAGGAAATCACGCTTTATGTGCATGGGCGACTGGAGAAGCACAGCATACTTTAGCACTGAGGCAAGTGCAGCTATTTTTATTTCACTTAGCACTCAGAATCATCCGAAAGTACGTTTTACTAAGCGCTGTATTAGATCGGGGACTTACGTGCTGAAGCGCGTTTGGTTTTTTATCTGAGTAACTGGACATACAATTTTGCAGACGGTTAGTGTTTAAATTTATGTATTGTTAAATTTATGTATGTTAAATTTATGTATTGTAAGATTTTGTTCTCATGAAAATATAAAAGAAGTATTTCATCATTATAAAGGGAAATGTTTTACTTTGGTAAAGTAATTTCGGTGATGTATTATATTTATAGAAATAATTCGCTGAAAAACAATTTTGTTTTGTTAGACAAAAAAGAAATGAATTCTAACAGAACAGTCCAAATTTTCCATTCACGTGTCTTACAGACAGTATATAAGTCATATTATGTAACACCATATCTCTGGTTTTGTATTGAAAAATTGTCAAGATGTTTTTCGTAGAATATATGATTTCCAAATGTTGAAAACTATTAAAAAACATAATTTAATCCACTAACCGAGTGAGAAATAGTTCGATCTATTATGCCAGCATGCAGCGAAATCCTCTGTACATGAACTAGACTTTCGGTTTATCGACACTAGTTAGCATCCTGATGAGGCAGGCGCCGTGTGGTGCTACGTTCGCTAAAAAAAAGTTTTTCGTGGAAATATAAGCTTTTTGTTATTTTATTAGTAATACAGATAGACGTATGGATTTTGTGTACAAATGAATAATAAACGTTAAAGAAGTGTTTAATGTACATTTTTATGGTTTTATTATTATTGTTGTTGTTACTCCCTGCACACCCTGCATGAACTACTATGAACACCTACCGCAAGCCACTGCTCTAAAATAATATTGAATCGGTAAATGCTTCAGCCCATTTGAACTGAATGTCCATGAAAGTTTCTGTATTTCAGAATAACTTATGCTTCGATCACACACAGATATTCTTCTGCGTTACCTGGGGATATTTTGTGGCCACCATAATTTTGAGAAGTTTGTTTAAAAATAACTATCAGGGTCACATAATCACGTTACTAAATTTCTTGTTAGTGATGTCACGATGTAATAATATGAATTAGCTTCCCTTATATTTTGTCTTTTTCAAAGAGTTAAACAAAGAAATTCTCTTAAAATAAATGGTGAATTTTTTGTTATATTTATGAGTTGTAAATTGTATAATATATATTTAGTTCACTACTGACAATAAGATTTTTGCCATTTTTATTATACGATCGAAAAGATAGAGCAAAAAAAACTTTATAAAACGGAATTGATCTTTAAAATCCCTGAAAACCTTCATCCGAAATTTCTTACTCTTTATTGCCATTTTTGTCTCCTTCATATATAAGTTGGTCTTCACTGTCAATGTAGCTTTACTTTTGCCGCACGTATTGAAAAAGATAATGATAGCGTATTACCTCACTCTTGATGACAATTATCCACTAACACATATGTTGATTGTAAGTCATTTTAAAGACTGGAGGGAATTATAAATTAAACAATAGAATATTTTCATCCAAAGTTTCCTCTTCATTGCCACCGTTGTTTTCTTCATATTTATGTTCTTCACTGCCATCAATAGCTTTACTTATGGACCACTTCTTGAAACATTTAACAATAATGTCTTATCTCACTCTTCACTACGACTATCCACTGACACATATGTTTGATTGTTAGTCATTTTAAAGACTAGCGGGAATTTTAAATCAAACGGTAGAATATTTTCATCCCAAGTTTCTTCTTCATTGCCATCGTTGCCTTCTTCATATATATTTCCTTCCCTGTCATCGATAGCTTTACTTATGGAACACTTCTTGAAACATTTAACAATAATGTCTTATCTCACTCTTCACGACGACTATCCACTGACATATGTTTTTGATTGTAGGTTGCTTTAAAAATTGGTGGAAATTTTAAATCAAACACTGTAATGAACATTTTCATCCAAATTTTCTTCCTCTTCATCTCAATTGTTGTCTTCTTCATATATAAGATGGTCGGTAGCTTTACTTATCCCGCACTTCTTGAAATATTTAACAATAATGTCTTCTCTCACTCTTGATAACCATTATCCACAGACACATCTAATTGATTATAATTCGTTTTAAAGACTGCCGGGAATTTTAAATGAAACACTAGAATATTTTCATCCAAAATTTCTTCCTCTTCATTGCCATCTTTGTCTTCTTCATATATGTGATGGTCTTCACTGTCATTGGTAGCTTTACTTTGCCATACTTCATGAAAAATATAACAATGTATTTATTAACTTACTCTTGATGACGAATATCCACTGACACATATGTTTCATTGTTAGCCATTTTAAAGACTAGTTGGAATTTTAAATCAAACATTAGAATATTTTCATCCGAAGTTTCTTTTCATTACCATTGTTTCCTTCTTCATATATATTTTCTTCCCTTTCATCGATAGCTTTACTTATTAAGCACTTCATGAAACATTTGACAATAATATCTTCTCTCACTCTTCACTACCACTATTCACTGGCAAATCTTCTTGATTTTAAGTTGCTTTAAAGATTAGAAGAAATTTGATTTATGAAACACTGGAACAAACATTTTCATCCAAAGTGTCTTCCTCATCATCTCAATTGATGTCTTTTCATATATAAGACGGTTGGTAGCATTACAAATGCCGCACGTCTTGAAATATTTAACAATAATGTCTTCTCTCACTCTTGATGACCATTATCCATAGACACATCAAATTTATTGTAAGTCGTTTTAAATACTGTCAGGAATTTTAAATCAAACACTAGAATATTTTCACACGAAATTTCTTTCTCTTCAGAGCTATATTTGTCTTATTCATATATAAGATGGTCTTCACTGCCATCGGTCGCTTTACTTATGCCTTAATTCTTGAAATATTTAACAATAATGTCTTCTCACTCTTGAAGACGATTATCCACATACACATATAATTGATTATAATCGTTTTAAAGATTGGGAAGAATTTTAAATCAAACAGTAGAATATTTTCATCCAAAATTTAATCCTCTTCATAGCCATCGTTGTCTTCTTCATATATAAGATGGTCTTCACTGCCATCGTTAGCTTTACTTATGCCTCAATTCTTGAAATATTTAACAATAATGTCTTCTCACTCGTGATGACAATTATCCACAGACACACCTAATTGTTTATAATCGTTCTAAAGATTGAGAAGAATTTTAAGTCAAACACTAGACTATTTTCATCCGAAATTTATTCTTCTTCGTAGCCACCTTTGTCTTCTTCATATATAAATTGGTCTTCCCTGCCATTGGTAGACTCACATTTTGAAAGATTTAACAATAATGTAATAATGTCTTCTCTCACACTTGACCATGAATATGAACTATCAAATCTGTTAGATTTTTAGTCATATTAAAGCCTGACACGATTTTTAAATCAAACACTGGAGCAATTTTATTTTTGGTTAAATGAAGTACGTGAATTTTGGCGACAATTTTTCATAGAAAGTAGCTATTGTTATTGTCTGTAAAAAGTGGAAACACCATGCGAATTTAGGGTTATATAAAAGGTATTTTACTCATACTTCCTTTGTCTACGATTTTGCACAATGTGATACTTTTCAAACGGTTAAATCAGGTACATTACTACGAATTCATAAACAAATTATTAATTCCATTAATGTTTTACTGGCCTTCAAAGGAAGTTATAGTATCCAGTGTAAGACAAAATTTACAGTTCATATTTACAATGACATAATTCTAAATTTTTGTCTTAATTTGATTAACATATTCCTAATAAACCTATAGACTAGGATATTTTTTTACTTATACAAAAATTGAAATAATTCATTTATGATTTACAAAATAATTATTTTCAAACGCATCGAAATATAAAACAGTTTAGCTCTCACTACCAAATTCGTGCACAATTTTCGGAAATCCATGGTATTGACGAAGACATTTCTTTACGCAAACATGTGAATATATGCATATAACATATGTATATATATATATATATATATATATATATATATATATATATATATATATATATATATATATATATATATATATATATATATATATATATATATATATATATATATATATATATATATATATATATATATATATATATATATATATATATATATATATATATATATATATATATATATATATATATATATATATATATATATATATATATATATATATATATATATATATATATATATATATATATATATATATATATATATATATATATATATATATATATATATATATATATATATATATATATATATATATATATATATATATATATATATATATATATATATATATATATATGTATGTATGTGTGTGTAGGGAAAATTTATTAATTTATATTTGTGTAAGAAATATTGATCATGAACAGTACTGATAAAAAATTTCACTCAATTTTTATTTATTAAAAATTTTAAATTGAATGTTGCATCTTCGCATTTTAAAAAACTCGATACAAGAAAAGTACTAAAAAAATAACTGATGATGCTCGTTAATCATGGAGATAATTTGTTTTGCATAAATTATATTATATAAAAACATAAACGTAATCATTCAAAAATCCCTATAATGAGAAATGGGTCTTTTTTGCCTGAAAAAATATTATAAAACTCCTAGTTTTGACGCTAATTAATGCAATTGCCATTAACCGTATATACTAGATAAAACTAATTTGTTCATACAATGGCGTACTGCACTCTAAATAATAAAGATTATGTGGAATTATTTTAATAGTTTGAAGCAAAAAATTTATTTTTAATAACATTAAAAGCAATTTATTATTAATTTCTTATATAAGATGTGCAATTAAAAATCTGAGCTTCCGAAATGGGATATTTTATAATCTGAAAATTTCTGCTATACACTTAAAATGAAGAATATATTATATATGTGAAATAATGTTTACATTTTTTCAAAGTTTTCCGGAATTACTGCCAGTTTTTGATTAACATTATGTTGTTCGAAAGTAAAAAATAGGTGGAAGATAAAAGGTTATAATAAAAAAGTTTTCCACTTATGATTTTTATAAAAAACTTTCATTAAAAAATTTAATTATTAATTAAATTTAATATTTTATAATGTTTATTTCAAAAAAGTTAAAAGTAAGTTGAAGATAAAAGGTTATAATAAAAAAGTACGTTTTATTTCATCAATACTCTTATATATGATATTCCGATTTCACTTAGGAGTTTTATAAAAACAAACTTTCATTAGAAAATTTAATTATTAATTAAATTTAATAATTAATAATGTTTATTTCAGAAAGATATTTCGTTTTGAGTCAGGCAATATCATGAAGAAGATCTTAATTGAAAACTTAATTTTTTCAATCTGACATAATTCTATCTAAGCATGTCACCATGATTTTTATCGAAATAAAAGAAAATATTATAAATTTATATTTGAAATATCAAAATTATAAAAAACGCTTCGTTAAAGAAAATAGTAGCACACTAATATAAATACAGTCGGTTAAAAATAATAGAAAAATATGAGGATTTAAAAGCATCACTCATTGTTTTTTTTTCATGCTATTAAAACAGTCTTTGAATATTACTGAGAAAAAGATTCAACTGCTTCCAAAAAATTAGAAATGATTAGAAGAAATGTCTTCATACATGACATCTCGGTATCGGAAAAATTCATTGGCGTAGTTTGTCCCAAGATGAATTAGCGCCACTAAATTTCAACCAACCAACCAACCAACCGGAAAAACTTTTGAGGACGTCTTCAAGTTAAACCTTATTTAATCATGTTTATATCTTGCCTGTAAGCAAGCAGATTGTATTTCCTGCTTACGTGATATGGTAAATAAATCCATTTATTTGGAATTCATTTATGATTCATTTATTAAATTAACCCCTCTTTCCCACAATAGTGTTTGACATCTGAGACCTCGGGGTCCTAGAATAGCTGAAGCAATCTGAAAACATTCCCTGCCTCCTAGTGGTGTGACTGCTGATAGCCACGGTTAAAGCAATGGTATCAATGAGGAGAAAAACTCATTGTAAATACCCGATGTTATGTGGCCTCCACACTTTAGACAATTGTTCCCCACTCTAGTACTGGTCTTTGAATGATTGTACAGGATTGCATCCACACACTGAGCCACTAAATTAGCCCAACGTATGAATGCGTCCATAGAGTCTACTGCCCACTTTGGTAGCAAACTATGGCAGCTTTCAATCTTTAGACAAAAGCCGCTTTCGAAACCATTCTCAGCCCAGGCCTTTTTATCGTCTGTCTTCGTCGAACTCGATATGCCATAACCCTTCCAGACAGTGGCAATGGCTTTCACTGGGCCACAGTGTGGAGTACTCTTTAGGTGTTTTCCTAGAAGTTTTTATAACACGTTGAGAAACAATTGTTGCTTGATAACATGAAAGATTTCATTGCTATTGTATTCGATTTTGAACTTGTTTACTTAGATTGAAATGTGAAAAAAGGAAAAAAAAACGACTGGGGAAAAGAAAACAGGCAAACTTTCAGCTGGGAAATTCAAAACATTTGAAATTCTAGCATGTGGGTCTCATAGAGTTAATAGTTTTCCGAAATGCTAAAATAATTCTGACCTTGATAAGCAAATACTGGACTGTAAAACGAGTCCACATAATTTTCATTTTTTATTATATTTATTAAAATAGATGTTAAAGAGCTGAACTAAATCTTATAAACTATTAATTCAATCTTGTGATCATAGAAAATATATTAAAAACAATTAAGGATATAGAAAACAAGTACAAAATAGAAAATAAGTAAATAAATAAATCTGATAAAATATTAATTCAGATTTCTTTACATCATAGAAAAAAAGTTAAAAAGTAGTAACAACATACAAAACAATTACACCATAAAAAATAAATAAATAACTAATTCTCATAAAATATTAATTTAGATTTCTGTATATCATAGAAAATAAGCTAAAAACAAAGAACACAGAAAACAAGTAGAGCATAGAAAAGAACTAAATAAACAAATCTGATTAAGTATTAATTCAAATTTCTGCACAATATAGCAAAGAAGTTTTTTTTATGAAAATGAAATCAAGCTAATTTTGTAATATCATATTTCAAGAAGGAATACTAAAACATATTTATTACCTTATTGAAAAGTATACTAAATTAATATACATTAATAACAGTTCGAGCATAACATAAGTTTGAAAAATCAAAAAATCATAAGTAGAAGATTGTTTATCAGTGCAGGCCAAAGACTAAATTTTATTTAAGGCATCTATTCTAATATCACAATAAAGAAATTTTAAATCATCGTAAATATTAAGAAACTTATCTTAAAATAAATCAGCATTGAGACCTGCAATTATAGTCCTTAATTCTTTTTCCTATAAACTTATGTCTTTAATGCAACCATATCTTATCCTTTATTTGAAATTTTTATGTATTTAATACCTCAAGCTATTACTTTAACCGAACTAATGCATAAAAACTTGTATTTACTGATTAATCTTTAACTAAAGATGAACACTAAAATTTCACAAAATTCAGTATAATAAAAGATTTTATAAAAATTATAATCACTAGAAACGCACAGAAAGTAGATGTAGAGTATATGATCCTCAAAACATGTTATTGCGAAGGTAGACGAAATAATTTCATGCTTAATATTTGTAAATTAAAATAAATTGCTATATTTCTCAAAAATATTTTTGAAAATTATTGTTAAAATAGCCATATTTTAATAAATACTTTAATTCTAAACCTAAGAAACCTCTGAAAATTTACAAAATATACATGAAGTTATATTTAATTTTATGTAGAACTTATATATATAAATATATATTTACGTTGATTCTAAACATTATTTAAGGTATTTGTACACCTTCGGATGTGATTTTTTAAAATATTTGAAATTCTTATTTTTAATGTTAATTTTATGATGAAATATAACTTAAAACTATGAAAAATGCAGGCTGTATTCTATATATACCTTATAATTTTTATATTAATTTATCTTTAAAAAATAAAAAAAACACTTGTAATTTAAAAATGTTTGAATATTAACATTAAACAAATACATTTCTATATATTTAATTTAAACATTTATTATAAAATGTTAATTTATAGTTTGAAATTTAAAATAAAACAGCTTATTTGTTTTTACATATATCAAGGTAAATGAATTAAACATTTCGAAACTAGTTAACAGCTGTTTAACTTTAAATAATTCCTTAAATCAGCGCTAAGCTTATATGTTTGTTTACTATATAGCAATATTTCTATGTTTGAAATAATAAGATTATGCAAAGATAAACATGTCTTACTGGTATGTAAACAAGAATTGATGAAATAATTTTAGCTAAATATTTACTTTAGAAAATGGTTCGAAATATAGCTTTCGTGAACAAACTTAGAAACTTCAAATAAATGCAAAATTTTTAAACCACGGTTTTCTACTCATCTTTTAAATGATAAGAAAAGACAATTTTTTTTCAAATATGATTTATGATTTTAATTCTTTCTTAAATAATAAAACTTGGATAGGAAAATTAAAACAAACGTACCTAAAGGAGATTTAGTTTATGAATTATTTTCTAATAAATTATCTCTAATTCATGTTGTAAAAGAATTATTATAATTGTAGAAAATTCCAAACTTCAAACTTCCCCTAAGATACTGACTTGTAATATACCTCAATATATTTTAAGAAAATTAAGCTCTACGTGTGTACGTAGAAACAGTGAAAAATTTTACTTTAAATTATGACAATCACTTGCTGCATTCTTAAAAGATTTATCGTGAAGCAATAAATAAAATTAATAAAACATAATTATTGATAACCAAGTTATACATATATATATATAAATATATATATATATATATATATATATTTTATATATATAAATATATATATATACTAAAAACACATTGTATGCTTAACACGTACTAGCACTTTTCCTGAACGATTGATATTCAAAGCTTGTCATGTACTATATTTTTGCCGTGTACTTCTTCATAGAGGAAAATGCTTTGAATGTTACCACACTGTAAAACATTATTGGTTTTATGATTGCTGTTTCCATTTTTCTGTAATGTAAATATGAGTATATATAACATAATTCGAAAACAATTAAACTGTATTTCTTCTGTTGTACTACTTCTATTTGATTTTTTGATATTTGCGATACTATTATGAATTCATTAACTAAAAATATGTTTTTTGTTTACGAAAATCGTATGGTGAATATATATATATATATATATATATATATATTATATATATATATATATATATATATATATATATATATATATATATATATATATATATATATATATATATATATATATATATATTATATATATGATGATACTGACTTCCTGGGGGGTTGCAGTCATGATCATAAAAAATATATTTCATCTATAGACCTTTATTAAGATAAATATTGAAGGACGGGTTCCCACTTCATCATAGGGACAAACTGAATCAACTAGCATGTAGTTCTATGTTAAGACACGTAACACCTGGGTCAACATGTGTGGGAAATATCTCTAGAAAAATCTGTCTCAGCTAGCGTGTATCTCCTTTTTATTGGAAATTTCCTAAATTGTTCACTAGGGCCATGTAGACTATAATTGGCCAGGCCCCTTCTCTGATAACTGTGGTCAATTTAGGTTTTAAAAAGGAGAATGGAAAATGGCACGGGAATTTTTACACTTAATTTAAATTTTGAAAACTGAGAATTTTCCTTACACACACACACACACACACACACACACACACACACACACACACACACACATATATATATATATATATATATTTCAATATAAAATATGAAAATTTGGTTTAAAAATTAACTTTTGATATATTGAGATTTAACTGAATGACTAAGATTACGCGCAAAACACTTGCTTCTGGTATAATTCTGCTGCGAAATGTACCCGTATACAATGTTTACCTAAAGTTCTATTTTTTTCTTGGAAGTTCGTTTTTTTTCAATAAAAATGTTTTACACAAATATCCTTTGTTTCCTCACTGTAATTACTAAGTTACGCACGACATAAATAGGTTTAACGCTTTATACCTTGCATTTTTTTTATAAAATGAATAAAATGTATGTGGAATGTAAAAGATAAAAAAAGCATTTGGATGTAAAATAGTAGTAAATAATATTTTCTGTCTCACATCATAAGAATATGTTGTTGTTACTCGGATTTTAATCTTGAAAATTTATTTAAATGTACTTGGACAGTGATTGTCCCATTTAATGTGTATATACAACTTCCATTACATAAAGAACATTGTATCGCATTCAACACGCGTAATTTAAAGCGACGTCTTGTTAAGTAAATGAGTTAAAAGAATTTTGGAATGAGCGAAAAGTGCATTGAGTTAAGCATGTAGAACTTTTAAAAGTTCCTTTAATTAGATAACATTTGTAATCCTGACAGTTCTACCGGCACAGAAATTTAAGTACAGTTTATACTACGGTAAAATACAGATTTGCAATGTAAACAAATATGTTGTGTAAAACTCAACAATAATAGCATTTTTTAAATAGCTATTCTTTTTCTGTACATTTTTTAAAACTTAAGAACAAAATTTATATAATGATTCTAATAAAAACACGTTAAACTGAATTCAATTTTTGTATTTCATATCCTAGGTATTAGGAAAAATATCAAAACTGTATTTGAATTTTACCAAAAATGCAATCGTTTGAATCTTTGAGCACTGTAAGTAAAAGAAACTATTGCAAATATTAATTTTAGAGTTTCACAGTAAATATATTTCAAACCTTCGATGAAAATCTACCTACTTTTTCAATTAATTTAATTTAATGCTTATAATAATTAAATTTAATACTTACTCATTATAAATCTTATTTTGAAAATATAATTACACGATATAATCTTCCTGATATTTAAAAAAAATTAAATAGGTATACTTAATATTTGTTTAAAAATAGCATAAATTATTAGTAAAATTCAATTTGTAATATTGCAGGTTTGCGCACGTGTCAAAAAAATTTTTTTTTAATTTATTTTATAGCAATATCTCACTTTTCAAATTATATAAAGTTATATATTTTTTGAAAAAAGATTAAATTCAACAAATCTAATTAAATATAAAAGAACAAATGCTTGAAAGACAAGGAACTTATTGTAATAATTTTAAAAAATATAGGATAAGGTAAAACACCGAAAAGAATATGCCACTTAAATTTTCTTTCAAGTGTTGAGTCCTTTTAATAATACATAACTAAATTATTATATGAAGCTTTCTTTGTTACATTATTACTAATTTTGTTAATCGATTTAAGTGCCCTGAATCCTTCACAATTTTCAATTTTTCAAAAAACTATATGTTCTACACATAACATCATACACAAAAAACATAATTACTTTCAGCTTAAAATTTATCATAAAAAAAATATATATAGCACACTCAATAAACAACAATTTTGTTAAAATGCAAATTTTCATTGTCGCGTGAAAGAATTTTCAAATCCTACTAATGATTTTGCTCTAAAATTTCAGCATTCTCATATAATGTTTTTTTTTCTTATAAGTGAACTAAAAATTATTGCTGTGAGAGTCAAATTTTTTATAGAGGTAAGTACATGTTAAAATGATAAATATTTAATAATTCCTGTGTTAGGCAGTGGACTTGAGTTGATTTTTCTCAGACTGCAAATTTCTAATGTTGTTTGCAAGAATTCTCAAAAAACCTAATAAATAGTTTTGCACAAAATTTCAGCATTATAATAAAACGATTTTTTTCTTGTACTTAAACTAAAATTATTTCTATGAGACTCATAATAGAGTATATATGATAATGACCCCCCCAGACGCAGTAAAATTTTAAACATGTTTTAAATTCATAAAATATACTTACATTTATGGATTTTCTTAGCTCGATTCAATTTTTTAGGTAATTATTTTATTAAAAGCTTAAAATATAACCTTTTTGTAACATTCTAACATGTACGTGAGAGAGAACAGTTAAATGAAGCAAAATATCAAGTTATATATATATATATATATATATATATATATATATATATATATATATATATATATATATATATATATATAATATATATATATATATATATATATATATGTATAGTATTTAAGGTTACTTTATTAAAAATATGTATAAGAGGTTTCTACAAAAGGATTTCAGACATTTTGGAGTGAAATAATCAAAAATTTTGGGATCCTATTGTTTAACACTTCTGAGACTTCTTACGAACTGAAACGATTATAAATGCTATAAGGCTTTAGTCAAAAATTGTATGAAAAATTAATTGTAGTAGGAAATGTATTTAAACATCTTAAAGATAATAAAAATTTGTCTCTACATGCAGGTTATAAATATCTCTATTAACACTGCATAACATTGTTCATTCGTTTATTATTGGTCATATTATTCTGGCAATTTTCAACGAATGATAATAATGAAGTTCATTTATTCATAATGTTCATTTATTCATCAATAGGATTGAATAACCTGATAATTGGGTAAGAAATGTAAGTCATTTGTGTCTTAATTTATATAACGATTCTTTATCAAAAAATATTTCATCATTCTAAGAACTTTTATTTTGCAAGATAACATAGTGGGCACGACTGAATTTACACGTTACAAATCCATATTGTTTTTTTTCAATAATCAGGGATTTAATTTAAAATTATTTCTTCAGCTTTAATACATTTTTCAATTTTACCTAAAATTTAACTTTCAATTTACCTAACATTTTACCTAAAATTTAAAAGACTCTTTTAAATAAATTTAAGTCTATTATAGTTTTTATTTTTATTACAGCTAAAAATTTCAAATTCTTAATAGTTATAAGTATTTTATGTGCCTTTAAATATTATGAAAAGGAATCAATAGGATTTAAGCAAAAATAAATAATTTCTGTAATATATATATTTAATACTAATTTATTATTATATTTTAAAAACTCTTAAGCCAGGAATACTAAGGAAGGTTTAAAGAATCATATAATTACACATTTTCCCATTTTAGTTTATCACTGCTTTGGAGAAGTAGATTTTTTTAGAACACAGCACTGTGATAAAATTCAATTTCTCCTCTGAGATCAGCCATAAAAGGCAGACTATATCAGACTTGCCTGCTCTAATCGTATCAAAGAACAGCCATATCCCTTGAGTGCACTTAAATTCAGAGAGGAACCTAGCACGATGCTATCTGCTTAGTATAATGTTTGATCAGGATTATTTGGCAGAAGTATAGATCCAAAATATTTTCACAGCAAACTTTCATGTTGTTTTGCTTCGTCAAACATGAGCATTAAAGTTAAGTCTACTTCATCAAGGAAAATATTACATTTTTGTGCAATTAATTGTTTTCTTATTTCAACAGATGTTTATAAGCAATCTATAACAATATTGAACTTTTATTGAGCAACTAATCTATTTACTGCACAATCAATGAAAATGGTAACTTTGCTAAATATGTGTTGAAACAATCCAATATTCATGTAAGATTCCATTCACTTTTTATTCATTTTATCCTCAATTATTTGAAAATAATTTATATCTTTTTCATTAATAAATATATTTCTTAGAAAAACCCATAAATGATTTTAATTTTTTTAAAATTGTAATGTATTAAGTTAATTAAGGAATATACACTAAAGAATATGTGAATAATGTTTGAAAAATCGTAATGTCAGGACTATATACTGTTTGGGAATTGGGATAATACTTTTGGGATTATCTGTACTTATAACTTTTGCATTCATTATCCTAAGAAATATTTTTCCTCTCTGATGAGCATTTTGCATTAAGGACTTTATTATGTGTAATAATACAGTAACTAGTTGCAATTTATAGCAAGTTTTTATAATACAATTTTTTTTCACATTTCATAGAGCTTGTATTTTTTTTTATATAAATAAAAATTATTTCTATTATTTTTATATAAAAAACCTGTAAATATTTTCAAATATTTTTAAAATAGATAAATTTAAGTTAATTAAGAAATATAAACTAAAGGATATGTGTGTAATGTTTAAGAAATCTGTATGACTGGATTATCCATAGACTGTTTGGGATTTGGGATAAAACTGTTTTGGATTATCTGTAATTATATCTTTTGCATTCATTAACCTAAGAAATATTTTTCATCTCTGATGAACATTTTGCATTAAGGACTTTATTATGTGTAATAATAATGTAACTAGTTATAATTTATAGAAATTTGTATAATAAAATTTATTCATATTTTATAGAGCTTGTAATTTTTTTTATATAAATAATTTTTTTTCAATTATTTTTGTATAAAAACATACAAATATTTTCAAATATTTGTAAATGGATATCAGTTAATTAAGAAATATACACTAAAGCATATGCATATAATGTTTAAAAAATCGTAATGGCATTACTATCTTTATACTATTTGGGATTTGGGATAATACTGTTTTAGGATTATATATAATTATATCTTTTGAATTAACTTAAGAAATATTTTTCAGCTCTGATCAGAATTTTGCATTATGTTCTTTATTATGTGTACTAATAAAGTAACTATTTGCAATTTATAGCAAATTTATATAATACAATTTCTTTTTCACAATTCATAGAGCTTGTAATTTTTTATATAAATATAAATTACTTCTATTATTTTTATATAAAAAACCTATAAATGTTTTCAAATATTTTTAAAATTGATGAAGTTAAGTTAATTAAGAAATATACACTAAAGCATATGTATATAATGTTTAAGGAATTTTAATGACATGATTATCTTTATACTGTTTGGGATTTGAGATAATACTGTTTTTGATTATCTCTTCTTTGGGGATACTGATTTATTTAAAAGAGAACAATCATAAATCACAATTTCTCCTCCTAATATGTTAACCATAAACTATTTACAGTATTAGATTTAATTATTTTAAATGTTCCGATTAGGTGTCATATCGTATTAACCCTCTCGCTGCGCACCCCGTGATTTCCACGGGCATTCATTTTAGAGGTCTATTTAACTATGCAACCCGCTCTTTCCCCGTTTATTTTTTCATTTTGGCTTTACTGTGACTTTTAATTGTTTATTTAGCTTTAAAATAGCAGATGGATTTAATTGTCCACATTTATGCGAAATAAAGAAGAATTTATTGTAGCATTTTGAGCGCGCTGTTCATAGCGAAAAGATGTCTGTCAGGAAGCTTTTCGCGAGTGATATAACCTATACTCCTGACGATATTTCCACCACTTATAACACTTCTGACTCTTATTTCAAGTATATTGGAGATAGTTATAGCGAAACTGATGAGAATTTCTAGGAGTCCTCTGCCGATAGTGATTAATCTGAAAATGTATTTTCTATTTAAAATGTTCGACAGTGGAGAAAAATTGATACGCAAAATATTCCACCAGCTCCTGCTTCATTTCCTTTCCTTGGAAATCCTGGACTATATTCCACTATGGCAAATAATGCAACTGTTTTGAACTATTTTCTACTTTATTTTGACGAGGTTATGTTGCAAATAATATTAAAAGAGACCAACAGTTCATGTGAGAAATAGACCCATCAGACTAACAGTTCGACACTTTACTAGCCATGTGCACCAAATTCCATCAAGAAAGAGCCTCGTATATAGTGTGCTGTCTGTTTTTAAAAAACTGAAGGTGGAAAGAAATATTGGAAAGGAAACGCGAATTTGGTGCAAGGATTGCGAGGTTGGACTTCGCATCGAGCCTTGTTTCGAAATTCATTATACAAGACTTAATTTCTAATAAATGTTTTGTAAGTCTTTTGCATTTTTAAAATAGTATATATGTTTTGCTTTTGTATTTTATAAAATAAAATATAATTTAACCAAGATTATATTTCAAAATTAAGCTTTTATATCATTATTCTACAATTTCATTTTTCTAAACACCTGTTTTTAAGACCTAACTCTATATTAAAAAAAAACTATTTTACAAAAATATTTTGTATATTTTAACTCTAAAATGTATATAGATTTGAAATGTCTAATACAAAATACGCAATTTTTGAACCTATTTTGATAAAATAAATACGCAGCGAGAGGGTTAAGTTAGACAAATCAAGGAAGGGATCTAAACATTTGTTCTCTGTTTCGTATTACTGATAAATCTTCCAAATATGGTAATCAAACTAACTGTGATTTTCTATTAACCCTTTATAGGTTACATGCATAATCTCTTTGGAATTTAATGGAATTAGTTTGGAAATATTACCGATGAACCTTATAAATGCAAAATGTATTAATTTTTTTTACAATCCTTAGGGGGTTACAATTAGAGGATACCGTAGGGATTGATAGGGGGGAGGTAACCAACGAATCCATCCCGTTTTACAGCGTGAACATAATACTTTAAAAATTTTAATTATATTGGAAGAACAATAAATGAATGTTCTTAAAAAGAAAATTAAATAAATAGTTTAACAATTTATAAATGTTGTTTGAATAGGTATATTTCTTTGGGGTCATAATTGAAAAAAATCGAATTACTAACTTTCCAGGAACAGCAAGTTAAAATACATGCATTTCAGAAGAGAAGATTAATTGAATGTAGTATTATCATTTACTAAAAGTTTTAAATATCAAAAACATAAAAAACCTAAAAAAACATTCATATTTAAAAAAAATAGAGAAAAATGTGTAACAGGAGGTTTTTTGCAAAACCATTGTCCACTATATGGTTAATTAATATATTCATATATTATGTTAATGAGGATTCATATTTCTCATCTTCCAAAACATAGAATGTTTCAAAAACACTTATTAAATGTATGTTAATTTAATGGGAATATTACACAAAGAAAATAAATCCATATATAACAATTAAATTCGCATTGTATTAATTACAATATTTAAAATATTGAATTTTTTATCATTGTTTAAGCAAAAACTATTTTCTTATACATTACCTTAATTATTATTCTAAGTAACTAGTATTTGATTATCTAAAAACTTTCAATTACGCTAAACATATTGGAAAGATATACTAAGCTATTTGAAGTATAATCATTTGAAACAAATCAGGAAATTACATTCGAATAAAAAGAATTTAAAAGAATATTGAAAGTATGAGGGAGATATTAAAACAAACTTGTTTTATTGTGTATGATTATTTGTAATTAATTATTTTTATAGAATTGAATTTTTTCAACGGTTATATTTTGTTTCCTTTATTTTTAAATAATCATGTAGTTAAAACTATTTTGTGTAATAATTTATTTATTTTTTACTTTGTACTTTAAAATATTTCCTTTTCTTGGCAATTAATAGAAATAAATAAAAAAAGCAATTAATTGATTATTAATGTTAAAATTTATATGTATTTGCTATAAAATTTCTCATTAAAATAATTTTAATTATGATATCCTCGTATAAATTGAATTCAACCATCATTTTCTTATAAATTTTAAATAAAAGTATGAAATACTTGATTAATTTGATTTCGATAATGGATGTTTTATCCCAATATTTCAACATTTAATTTATTATGAATATCATATCACAACTACATATTTAATATAAATATCACTAATATTTTTACATAAATTATATACCATTATAAAACATGAAGAAACTATTTTTCAATTTTAAATTTTTCTTAACTGTTTCGTAACATATTATGTCCATTTAAAATTTTAAAATTAAATATACTTTTAATGAGTATTAAAAAACAAAGGCCATTATGTAATTTATTTGACTTAAGTATAATTTTAATTTGCGTCTTATATAATGAAAGTTTTTTTTGTAATTTTCCTTTGTGTTGGCAACACCAAAATATATTTCCCATTTAAAGAAGCCCATTACAATATATTTCTTTAGTTTTGAAATGAGATGATATTCTGAAAGACTATTCCTTAAATCCTCTTTGAAGAAAAACACTTTTTTACTTGTCTGTATAAAAATAACATCAAATTTAAGAAACCTTTACAAAACATGAAGGACGTGATAATATAGTAATTAAAAATATTGTGTGTCATTTGTATAACTCTATAAAATAAATGATGATAAAGTTAACGTATATTTAAATAAAATTTAACAAATTTTATTCTAAAAAAAATAAATACTCAACTGAAAATAAAAGTTTAATTTTTGATTTCATAGGGACAGAAATTTAGAAAAAATAATATTTTTGATCATTTTGAAATATATAATAATGTAAATTATGCCATTGTATAAAATAAATTACTTTTAACTTTAAAAAAAGAAAATAAAAGTTATGAGATTATGAGATTTAATTTTAACAAACTATCATTGAACTGAAATAAAAACACTTAATAGCGGTTTATTAGAGATAAAAATTGTAAAATATACAGGTAATTCTAATATATAATAATGTATATTATTATAATAAATAAATAAATAAATACATATATATATAATATATATATATATATATATATATATATATATATATATATATATATATATATATATATATATATATATATATATATATATATATATATTATATATATTTATTTACTTATTTTTATACGCATTTAATGATAGACAGATAGGTAGATAGATATATACTGCCTGTATCAAATTAAATGCAAGTTATACATTCTCAGTAACTGAATCAATTCATCAAGTTCATGTTAAAATTCTCACTTTTATTCATGACAGAAATTCCGGTTCAACGTCACGTGAACAAAAGATAAATAAAGATAAGGACTACGGAAAAAATGTGACATATTGGAGGAGTTTCTCCAATTTTTTTCTAACAGTAAGTACTCCGACACTTAGGTAAAACATAGAAGATTGATTGCTTCTTTCTAAGTTCATCAACTGTGAGCTTCCATATGTTTATTCACGATAAACTCTTTTTGTACCTTGAAAATTATGTAAGTGTATAGTGTCTGCTTTAAAAATCCTCCTCACAATCTTCTATTTAGAAAGAAGAATAGAAAAGGGGAGTAGAGAAAGAACTTACGAGTTTAAAATTTTTATCACGATGTATTTCCGGGAAGTATACTTTTCAAAAATTTTAAATATTGTGTTTTATAATTTCAGAAAGTCATTATTTTAAAAATATAATATACATTTTCTCAGCATTTATATTGACATATTCGTTATTCATTGAGTGTTAACTACTTTTTTATTAATATATGTGCACGATATGTGCATCCTAGTCAGAAGGTTGTAATTGAATGAGTCCTTGACTTAAAATTCTTCTAACATATTTCCCAAATCTTTCTTTGTAATACATATAAAATCTTTGTCCATTTACCCTGTTTTCCAGATTTCACTTGCAAATGGCTCAGTTTACCCATCCGATTTAAGTTCTCTCTTCTTCTTATAACGCCAACTAAGGTACATTCTCATAGAAATATAGCGCTTCCATCTCCTTCTGGGGTCCATCCCTCTTCCAGAACGAGTTTCCATGTACATTGTCTTGTCTGCTATTGACTGTTGAAGATGTCTTTTCATCAACTCCTGAATAAAGATTTAAGTTTTTCTCAGAATTGCGTGTTCTCTGTCAGTGGAGCCACGACTGCTTTATTCAGTATAAGCTAATAGCTCAGATTTCTCATTGCCAAGGCCGAACGAGGGTCGATTGGTTAGGGTGCTGGAATACGGTAGCAGAGTTCGTGGGTTCGAATCCCACTGTGGCATGGATGTTCGTAGCCTTTCGGAATCGGCTTAAAACTGTAGGCCCCGGTCTCATTAGCACTCGTGTTGAAAAAAATATACCGTAGTACTCCAAAACCAAACCAAATCTCATTGCCAAGTAACCCGAGCAATTGTAAAGAATATTGACTACATATAAATGTGACCGGCAAGTTAATTTATTGTCTGGAAAATAGTGAGATAATTGGAAAGGAAAAATTTTATGATTTCGGTTGTGTTATATATAAATTAAATATATCTAGAACATTTATAAGTGAAACCTTATTTTAACATATATTTTAATTATTAAATTTTAAATAATGTATATGCTTTTTTATCATATTATAATACATTTTATATCATTTTATCCATCTATATGTTTTTATTTATCAATCACCATTCTGTTAGAGATCAAATTATTAGGCTAAGATCTACTTCTAATTACTTAATATTTGTTACAAAAAACTGTAATTATATATGATTACCAGTAAAACTGATACCAAATTATTTACAGATACTATTTTAGTGATAAAATTCTGTATATAATAAACAACAATAGACAATACATTAGTTTTAATATATATGACATTTGTATATACACAAGAAAAGTTTACAATACATGTAAGAATAATATGTGTTTCAAAATCTTTATATCTAATTTCCATTTTTTTTTTAAATCAACAGCTTTTTTTAATTTATATGTGTAATACGAAACAAAAAGGTTTTAAACAGCCATATTATATACAAAATTATTCCAGTTATGTATATTGTTATTTTTTAGTATGCCTTCACTTAGCATAGAAAGAGTAAAAGGAATTACATTTCAATTTTAATTAAAATGTTAATCATTTTACTTTAAATAACAATGTTACTAGACATTACACGAACATTTTAACTATCATTATGTTCTTTATAAACTAAAAGTTTTCATGTAAGGCAATAAATTATATTTGAAATATTCTTCTATTTTATATTGAAAAATTAAAGTTTAATATTACTTAACGTTTGTAAAGTAATTTTTTATACCATTCAATACATATTTTATATTTTTTGCCTTAGATAAATTCATTTTTATCTATAAAATACATAAAGATTCTCAAGTATTTTTTAATATTTTTTATAATACTATAATTAAAATTTTTATGTAAATAATATTTATTTTATGAAGGTATTTCTATTACTTTCATTTTTTGCAGCTATAATCACAAAGTATAACTTTAATTTTTATTATTTAAGCTTTATTACTTAATTTTTATTTTTAAAACTAAAATATAAACTTTTATTTTATTGATATATATCTGTTATAAAACATCACATTTAAAATATGTTTTCTCATTTCATTCAAATATTTTCTAATCACTTTTTTTTGTGTTGAATATTTTAATTGTGTATATAAGAATATTTTAAAAACTATAATTATTAAATAAAAAATTTAAGTAAATATTCGACCTTTATAAAATACCTTTTTTAGTATTATTATGTTAGACACTATTGTGTTGATTTTATCTACTACGAATAAATATACATTTTTTATGTCGTTTAATTTCATTTTCAATATAATTTATGTTATAAAATATTTTAGCTTTATTAATCCTATAAATGTTATAATTAAAATCAGACGTCTCTAAAATTTTAACATTAATATTATAACTAAACATTTTATTATTCTTTCAATTAAAAAAACTCTCTTTTTTTCTATTGGTTACTGATTGCATAATTTTTAAAAATATTCAGAAAGCAATATATTGCATGGTACGATACCTTTATATTATATATAATTAACATTAACCCCAAATATTAAAACAGAAAGAAATTGAAAATTATAAGCAAATGAAATATTACAATTTTACAAAATTACCAATGCAGTTAATTTCACTTTAGACTTAAAAAAACCGACCTTGCAAGAAATATATATTTATAAAGTCAATTAGTTACAATTTATTCAGCAAGAATATACATTATAACAATTTTATTTGGGGGAGTGGGGTTGATTACAATTTTTTCACTAAGAAGCTTTAACCGGATTCTGCAATACATAAACTAGTCATAAACTGTACAATAACTTGTGTATGGAAATTTTATTTTTCTTATAGTTTCTCGGTGTTTGACTAAAGGCAAATAATTTTGGTCTAGTTTAGAATGATATTGGTCTGATTCCTATTGTTTTACGTACAAAAGCTAATGAGACTAAGACTTGCCTGAAGTCAAGTTAATTCTTCTGACTGTGTATCAATAAAAATTCTTTAATACTTTTTCAAATAATAAAAAGTATTTTTATTGTCATATCGTTATCAGCAGTGTCTTTCAGAAAAGAAAATATTTTATATTTAAAACTAGATTAATAATTATATATATATATATATATATTCTTTTTTTCTAGTATAAGGGCTTAAACAATGTTAATTTAAAATTATTTTTCTTTAAAGGTATTTTCCTAATCTATTTCATATCAACAGTAAATGTCAGACTAAAAATTTTTATCTTCAAAATGAGTTTAACTATTTAATATACAATTACACTATTTTTTTACTATTATCAAGACATAAAAAAATTTAACTTTAAAAATATTTTTCTTAAAAGGTATTTCCCTATTCTATTCGATATCAACATTGATTTTTAGATTAAAAAACGTTTATCTTTAAAATTAGATTAACTATTAAAAACATGTTTACTTAATGTTTTTGCTATTATTTCGATGTAAGCAATGTTAAATTAAAAATTATTGTTCTTGAAAGGTATTTTCCTATTCTATTTTAAGTTAAAGTTAAATTATTAAATATTATAAGAATTTAATATTTTACTAATATTTTCATATCTTTATAACTTAAATAATATACTTTCATTTTTGAATCGTAAGTTCCAAAAGGCAATTTAAAATGCTGATGACGGTAAAAATATTACATAACCTCAACAGCGGTAAAACTATATTGAAATAAACTATTATCTGTATTGGATAAAAACTGACACGTTAAAATGTTGTTTTTTTTTTTAAATATATAAAAAAACAGATGAAATTTGATCACATGTTACAGATGAGATTCGTAATCCACAGGCCTACATAGATTTATATTCTAGAAATCCGTTTTTGTTGTATGATTTCGTAATACCATAGCGCGTCTAGGAATACAAAAGTATTTCGTTATGTGAAGAGTAGAAAATTGGGTATATACTTTGAATGCAGAATAGTAACAGACTTTTCTATGACAAACTTTATTTACATTCGTATTTCGTATTCGTTTCAGTTCTTTGACGATATTGAGATATTTACATTTGCATTTTATTCAATAGAAGATATGTAACACATAACGTAATACATAAATTAAATGGTTACAAACTCTTCTAAATTATGTATAGTTATGTAATATATAACATTCGAAAATTAGGTGTTTCGTACAGTGTTTCATAGAAAGAAATAAAACTACAAACATAACCAAAAGAAACCTTAATAACTTTCCACTAATTAAATCTTTTGAACATCACTAATTTGTCATAGCGTTTATTAGTAATTTATTAACATATTAATGTATATTATTATTGTACATTATATTGTAAACTAATATGCATTATTATTGTAAATAATATTTTGTAGTTAAAATTGTTTTTCTGTATACAAAATAATATATATAGAAATGTCCACATGTTGTATATATAATCAAATTATCATAATAGTTTAAGTTTCTTTACATTTATATTAAGTCAGATATTTACTGTATTGTATTTATTTAGCATTAATGCAAGGATATAAAAAGTATCAACTTTATGAATATAATTTTTATAATAAATTACTTTGTTAGCTAATTTATTTTTTTCAATTACAATTATTTCCCTCACAAAAATATGTGCTTACATGGTTACAAAATTTGCAAAGTAACTTCTTAACAGTTTATAAATTTGAATTTAACTTATGTAGTTTCTGTATATGTTTTAGTTTTATTTTAGTACCACAGGCTGCACAGTATTTGTCATAGGCTTTATTGATATTTAATTAACATATTAATATATATTATTTTTAAATAGTGTTAATTTAAAATAGTATGCTTAATTTTGTAAATTATCTTTTGTAGTTAAAATTGTTTTTCTTATATAAACAAATACCAACATTGTGTATATATAATCAGATATTTATTTTATTTGTATTTCTTTTAGCTTTAATGAAAGAACAGGAACAGAATTAACTTAAATATTATTGTTACTTATATTGACTTACTGTTTCATATTATTTATTTCTTGTAATTAAAATTATTTGTCTTGCATGAATATGTGTTTTACATTTTTAGAAAACGAAGTAACTTTTTAAGAGTTTGTAAATTTGAATTCAACTCACTTAGTTTCTCTATATGTTTTCAGTATTTTTTGTAGTACGAGAGCTTACACAGAACTTGGGATAGTATTTATTGGTATTTAATAAACATAGAAATATATTATTATTCAACAGTCAAATTATAAAATAATATACTTTATTATTGTAAATTATCTTTTGTGATTAAATTGTTTTTCTTACATGAACATATGTCTTCATATTGTATATATATATTAAAGTAAAATGATATTTTACTGTATTTGTATTTTTTATCATTAATAGAAGGAAAATAGAAGTATTAACTTAATTAATATTATTTTTATATTAAATTACTGTGTTAGATTATTTATTTTTAGCAGTTTAAACTATTTATTTTTCAAAAATATTTGCTTACATGATTAGAAAATATTCAACTTAATTTTTAAGAGTTTATATTTTTTTATTGAATTCATGTTGTATCTGTATATGAATTTAGTTTTGGTTTAGTACCAGAGCGTACACAGTATTTGTCATAGTGTTTATTGATACTTAATTAACACATTTATATATATTATTATTAAACAGTAATCTTGTAAAGTAATATGATTTCTTAGTGAAAATTATCTCTTTGTAGTTAATGTATTTTTCTTAAATAAACAAATGTATACATGTTGTACATATATTCCGATATATACTGTATTTGAATTTCTTTTAGCATTAATGCAAGGACATGAAGAGAAATAGCTTAATTATTATTATTATTTATATTCAATTACTGTGTTAGATTATTTATTTTTTGTAATTAAAAAATATGTGTTAACATGATTAGAAAATATTCATCGTAATTTTTAAATGTTTGCAAATTTTAATTGAACTCATTTTGTATCTGTATATGGTTTTAATTTTTAACTAGTACCAAACCAAACACAGTATTTGTCCACAGTATTTGTCATAATGCATATTGGCAGTTAATTAACATATTTATATATATATATTAATATTCAACAGTAATATTGTAAAATAATATGTTTTATTAGTGTAAATTATCACTTTGCAGTTAGTGTATTTATCTTGAGCAAATAAATGTCTACTTGTTGAATATATAATCAGATATTTACTGCATCCGAATTTCTTTGAGTATTAATGCAAGGTAATCAGGAACATAACTAACTTCTCATTATTCTTTTTTACTTTCAACTAGAGCGTTACATTATTTATTTTTTGTAATTAAATTAATTTTTTGTACTAAAAATTTTGTAATTATTTTTGTTTTTTATAAACTATTTTCTTACAAAAAATATATGTTTTATATGGTGAGAGAATATTCAAATTAACTTTTAAGAGTATATAAATTTGAACTTATTGATTGAAATTTAACTTATTTAGTCACTGTATTTACACTCGGTGTATTTAGTATTAGAGCGTATACAAAATTTACACTTGACATACCATAACCGGTAATGTATATGTAAGAAAATATGATGTGTAAAGATTTAAAATAGAAATGAAAGAAAAGGGTATTTTTTAATTGAATAAAAATAACGAAATAATAAGCCGAAAAATAAATATGTATGAACGAAGCATTAGTATGTTTGGTGTTAAATTTAAAAAATTACCTTCGTTTCTAATAATATTTTTCTTTTCTAAGTTTTACAAATAAAAAATTGTAAGTTTTTTTTCTTCTGAGGTTTTCTTTTTCGCTTTTTCCTGTTAACATATTTTACAATCTCTATTTCCACTCTGAGATTGTGAACTGCAAACGACTATCGCAAGTGCTGTTGATAATGAAATTCTGTCGAAATCCCGACACGAGCAAAGAAAAGAAGTAACGATATTGAATAAAAACTGTCACTTTAAATTTTTTTTTCTTATTTTACAAACTGTACAAGAGAAACAGGCGAAGATTGATTACAGTTTTGTGATCGGGTTCATCAGATGCATACTTACATGCATTTATATCGCGATTTTTTCCCTATTTGCTCTGTAATTTGGGAACAGCATATTGCACCAGGGATACATGAAAATACACTTTTTGAGTAGAAGGGGGTACGAAGTATATATTGTGAATACAGATTAATAAGGTGAAAATAGCATATCCCAAGCATTATGCATTTTTACGAAATGTGATCATTTAAGTGATTTTATAAATTCAACATTAGTTTGTGAGTATTTACTAATTTACTAGTATTATTTTTAATGGGAAAACTAATATCCATATAAATAATTCTACGTACTATAAAGCACAACTTTAGAATTTTTTTCCACATATATCGATTTAAGGTCTCCTTTTTTAAGATTTTTTAATCTATAAAACCAAACATTGTACACAAAAATTGAAAAAGAGTCTCTTAAATTTTATTACTATTCTAATCAAAGGAATATTAATATATATATATATATATATATATATATATATATATATATATATATATATATATATATATATATGCCAAACGGGCAATTCAAACATTGACGCTTTTTAGTTCCCGTGCAGATTCTAACAAAATACCCTTGATCAGTGTTGATTCATTAAAAACGTTACCTCAAGACGTCCTATCTGGATTATAACTTTTCAATAGCATTTATATGAAGTCATTAATGATTCATGCGGCTGTATTAAATAGCGCGCAGAATTTTCTGCCTTTAAATCCTTAAATTATTAATTTTATGTTTTCGAGCCTGACACAAACACACACACACACACACACACACATATATATATATATATATATATATATATATATATATATATATATATATATATATATATATATATATATATATACATATACATATACATATACTTATATATATATATATATAAACATATATATACATATACATCCATGTATATATATATATATGTATATCCTTAGCGAAATCATTAATATTTTTCATCTACCGGAACGCGCGGTACCCCCAAATACACAAGAATGGTCCTCCGATGCCCGGTACAACTTTTTAGAATTGATTTTCATAATGAAAATAAAATTTGAATTACCAAAAAAGTGTTTTATTAAAAGTTTAAAATATACTATGGAGTATTTGAAATTTTAGTTTTTTAATGTAATTTGGACTGTAGAGCTTCTTTTTATTAGCATGTCTAAAGCAAAAATACAAGACTCACACAAGTTAAAAACTTAAATCACACCTGTATATATCATCTTTATATTTCATCATTTCAATGAAATAACGATGTAATTTTTGAAATCTTCTCTCCTCCGACTGCAAACGCTAAATATAAAATGTAAAATTGTATGCGCGTGCACTGGGTCTCTGGAGCCCAAATAAATTGAAAGTGTCTCTTTCTGAGAAAATTGCGAAAATCCAAGTTATTAGAGTCTAAAAGATCTATAAGACTGGTAATGAAAATTTGAAAGCTTAACTCAGATTTTCTATTTTGTGTGGAATGCTATTATAACTCTCGGGACTCAAAGGCCAGACACGTGTACTGGCGAGTTAAAATTACCCTTTTTTACCATTCTTATATATTCTATGTCAGTTTTTTGGTTGGGTCTGAGTGCTACGATCTACTGTTTTGCTATACAATAACGAAAAAGGCATGTTTTGTTTAGAATTTAGTACAAGAAATTATGGTATGCTACATTTTGTAAATGGACTACTCGTATTGGCACAAGAAAAGTATTCTCATTCTAGTGTTCGTATCTATCTATTTAATGCCACCCTACATTTGTTTAGATAAAATAAAGAGCCTTTCATGTAAATATTTATTACTATTCTTAGTTTTTTTTCCCGTATATCTAAGGTAAATGGAACTTTAGTTCATATATTAGCGTGTTCAATCACGCATATGTATTGGCATGCATTTCATGTTTTACTTAGCTGAAACACTTTTGTCTCCGGACAAAACAAACATGCACCTGTGTCAGATTATCAAAATCCGTTGTTGAGAGTCATTAAGTTTTGGATCACATGCATTATCCCTTCAATTGTTAAAGTTCAATGTGCAAATAATCTTGCCAGTGTTCTTTAACACCTTTAAACATCTTTTCAAACAAGTACAAGCGATTGATTGTAAATGTTCAATGAATATGTTGTTTTGAATGTTCAATGAATATATTCAATGACGATTTTCAATGAATATGGACAAACCACATGGCAGGCCTAACGGGACAGAAGGGAGGCAGCGTGGGTGAAACACGATAACACAATGCAAATGTGGAGGATGAATCATCTTCAGCACTTGCCGATTGTTCTTGCAATTGAAATCTATGTTGTTGGAGAGCTTCTTGAAACTGTGCAAGTTGAGCTTTGATATTTTCTACCTCACTCTTTGTCCAAAAACATTGAAAGCGTCAGAGGCAGACAAGATGAGATACGGCAGCGCTTTCACGGAAAAGCAGAAACATGTCTAGCTTAACAATGGCAAGGATGAACAGCAAGGAGGGACTGGAATAGCAGCGCCCTCAAGGAGAATTTGTAGAGATGTCAGTAACTATGGCAAGCAGGTACAGCAGCACTTCAAGGAGAATCTGTAGAGATGTCGGCAACATCATGTTAACTCAACACATTCGCCACGGCAAAAGAAAAATCCAGGTCATAAATTGTTGATGGTGTACATGCAACAAGTATCGAGACGCTTTTTCGGAGCTAACTGATTTTACTGACAAACATAACAAATATATATTTACAAAAACGTTAATTAAAATAGTGGTAGATACAAATGAAATTTCTTTCCTTACTGTTGTAAGATAGTGAAACAGAAATAGTGGTAGAATTGTGTAGCCACAAATTGTTAGAATTCAATTCAACTATTCTTACCAGTGTCCTATAACTCCTTTAAACGTCTTTGCAAACAAGTACAAACGATTGCTTGTAAATGTTCAATGAATATGTTCTATATAACAAAATATTAAATGCAGTAATTTTAAAGAGATATAAAAGACATGTTTCTCCTAAGATATGGGGGAAAATGAATATATCCCCTTAGATTGTAAGACACAATGCTGTACATTTTGTAGAGGGATAACAGAAACCTTCACATTATTATTTTTATGTAAAAATTGTATAGAGTTGTGAACTTTTGCCCTGGTCATATATCCAAGTCATTCCAAAGGATACGACACATTTGGAAGCAGGTGAATAGCAAAGTGTATTTGTCTTCAACACATAATGCACATTTTAGAAATAATACTGTAAAATCTAATGCAATATACAAGGAAATGAAATTACTTGCAATAGAATGTCGCCGAAAGCCACATCAACAGTAAGACATAGAAAATTTTCTGGCCACAATCCTACTACACATTTATTACTGATAGGCAGCATAACCGAGAGTTTGGCTTAAATACAGCCTTGGTTGGAATCACTTAATTTACTGTGCCTAATGCAGCTGAAAACAATTCAGTCTGATTAGCAAAACTGCTTCTGTGTAGTTATCGTATCAGACTTAGCTAAACTAAGTATTTTTTTTAATCTTGTTGGCTTCTTGAAAATATAAAGGTAAATTATTGTTAATCGACCATTAGATAGTCCTTAGAACAGTAAAAGTCTAGCTTGTCTAAGTATCAGGATAACAAAACCCGTTTTGAAAGGCATAATTTTTAAAGTTGTATTAGAACATCTATAATGCTACATGATTACTACTTTACAATGTTTTAGTTTTCAGAAAATACTATAATTGTGTCCTGGAAACTTGCGATTAGTAATTTATTTACGTGTAATAAATTACTATATTTATATAGTTTATGGTTTTATGATAGTAGATGACGTGGTATTATGGTTTCAATAAGTATGTGGTTTTATATATAAATACTAATTGTTAAATATAAACTGCACTACTATTTAAAATAATAATTTACTTTAATTTTACAATTACAATCACGGTAAGTTTTTTTTGAAAAAAGTGTTTTACTTTTTATTTCAGATGTGTGCATTATATAGTTCGCTTAACAAAGAACAAAAATCTTTTATTAAGAAATAAAAAAAATATTCTATTAAGAAATATAACTCAATTATTTTTATATTTATATAAATATTTAATAAGCAAAAATGTAGTATTAAAAAAGTTAAGATAGGAATATTTAAGGTCGAATTTAGCGAAGGTTCACCATTCAGATGGTGTTATAAACCAGTTAAAAATGTTTTTATCAGTTTATTAAATTTTCTTTTATTTTCAATGCATATACTAAAAAGGTATTTTCAACTTAACCTTTTTTATAGAGACCTATGTAATTTTTATACAATGTAGGTGTATGGTAATCACAATATAAATATAATTTTATCAGTTTATTGAAGTTTCTTTTAATTTTAATCGTATATAAAAAGGTATTTTCATTTTACCCTTTTTTACAGAGAGCTATGTAACTTTTATTCAACATATGTGTTTGGTAAACACACAATATCAAAATATTTATATTAGTTTCTTGAAGTTTCTTTTAATTGTAAAGCATATGCAAACAGATATTTTCGGCTTACCTTTTCTTACAGAGACTGTAAGTTTTATACAATGTAAGTCTATGGTAACACGCAGCAGTAGAAAAATCTAGATATACACATCTATATGTATATACATATTTAATAGGAAAAAGTTGTAAGAAAACCAAATATTATTTTTGATTTCAATTTAGGAGATACATATTTAATGCTACATGATTACTATTTTACTATATTTCAGTTCAGAAGTAATGCTATAATTTTGTCCCGGAAAGTTGAGATTCGTAATTATTTCTCTTTTAATTAAAAAAAACGATGTGTATGTTAATATTAATACTAAATGTTATATGAAAATTATCCTACTATTAAGAATTTTTTTCTTTAATTCTATAATTAGAAATACGTACAAAACATGTTAAATTATTATTCTCATGAAAAATTTTTTTTATGTAGTATGAGTGCACTGAATCTAGTTCATTTAATAAAAAACAAAAATCTTTAAAAAAAATATTAAAAAAAAATTTTTTAATTTAAAAAAATTAAAACAAATCTATTAGGACTAGAACTCAATTATATTTTCTTTTTATATAAACATTTAATAAATATTTATATAACAATATTTATATAACCGGGACAAATTTGTTCCGGAAAGTTGGGATTCGTAATTTTTTAACTTTTAAATGAAATAATTATGTATATTTAAATATAAATACTAATTGTGAAATATAAATTGTGCTACTGCTTAAATAATTTTCTTTAATTCTATAATTACAAACAGGTACAACAAATGTTAAGTTTTTTTCTCATAAAAAGTTTTATTTTTATGGCCTATGTGTGCTCTAAATCTAGTTCACTTAACACAGAACAAAATTCTATTTATTAAAAAATAAAAATATAATCTATTAAGACATAGATCTCAATTATGTTTTATTATTATATAAATATTTCATAAATAAAAATGCAACCTTCAAAAGGTTAGGCTAAGAATAGTTGAGGGTGAATTTAGCAAAATTTCACCCTTCAAAAGGTGTAATAAACCAGTTAAAAATAATATCAGTTTATTAAAGTTTCTTTTACATTTAATGCATATACAAAAAGGTATTTTCATCTCAACTGTTTATTACAGAAACCTATGTAAATTTTATACAATGTAGGTCTATGGTTAAAACACAATGTAAAAATATTTATATCAGTTTATTAGAGTTTCTTTTAATTGTAATGCATATACAAAAAGATATTTTAGTCTTACTCGTTTCTGACAGAGACTTATGTAATTTTTATACAATGTAAGTCTATAGTAACACCCAGCAGTAGAAGAATAAGGATATACACATCTATATGTATATACTTATTTAATAAGAAAAAGTTGTAATAATAGAAAATATTATTTTCGATTTTAATTTAGGAGATCCATCTTTAATGCTACATGATTACTGCTTTACAATGTTTCAGTTATGAAATAATGCTATCATTTTGTCCAGAAAAGATCAGATTCGTAGTTATTCTTAGTCTCTTTTAAATAAAAAAAACTATGTGTATTTTAATATTAATACTAAATATTATATGAAAATTGTCCTACTATTAAAAATTTTTTCTTTAATTCTATTATTACAAATACGTACAAAACATGTTATATTATTATATAAATATATCATATATATATATATTTATTTCATATATATATATATATATATATATATATATATATATATATATATATATATATATATATATATATATATATATATATATATGTTTGAATCTAGTTCATTTAATAAATATCCAAAATCTTAAAAAAAATTATTTAAAAAATATTAAAACAATCTATAGGACTAGAATTCAGTTATGTTTTATTTTTATATAAATATATAATAAATATTTGTATAACAAAATTTATATAACCGGGACAAATTTGTTCCGGAAAGCTGGGAAACGTAATTTTTTAACTTTTAAAAGAAATAATTATGTCTATTTAAATATAAATAATTATTGTTAAATACAAATTGTTCTACTACTTAAAAAGTAATTTTCTTTAATTCTACAATTACAAACAGGTACAATAAATGTTAAGTTTTTCCTCATAAAGAGTTTTATTTTTATGTCCTATGTGTGCTCTAAATCTAGTTAGCTTAACAAAAAAAATTATATTTATAAAAAAATAAAAAGATAATCTATTAAGATATAGAACTCAATTATGTTCTCTTATTATATAAATATTTCATAAATAAAAATTCAACCTTCAAAAGGTTAGGCTAAGAATAGTTGAGGGTGAATTTATCGAACTTTCACCCTTCAAAAGGTGTAATAAACCAGTTAATAATACTTATATCAGTTTATTGAAGTTTCTTTTACTTTTAATGTATATACAAAAATATATTTTTATCTTAACTGTTTATTACAGAAACCAATGTAAATTTTACACAATGTAGGTCTATGGTTAAAACACAATGTAAAAATATTTATATCACTTTATTAGAGTTTCTTTTAACTGTAATGCATATGCAAAAAGATATTTTAGTCTTACCCACTTTTGACAGAGTCTTATGTAATTTTTATACAATGTAACCCTATAGTAACACGTAGCATTAGGAGAATCTAGATATACACATCTATATGTATATACTTATTCAATAACAAAAAGTAAGAATACCAAATATTATTTTCGATTTTAATCAAGGAGATACATCTTTTAAAGAAACATGCATTTTCCTCTCAGATAAATGATCTCCCCAAAGGGTAAAACTACAATAAACCGTATTCTTCGCACATGCACTAAGTACTCTTATTTCGATAAATCGAAAATTTTGCTGCCGAACTATAAATTAGGCAAGCTCTCAAAGTTCACGGGAAAAGTACCCTGAGGCTAAACTTCTCTCAGGTATTAAAAATGTACCATTTTTGGAAAATAATTGCGGAAAAATATTGCGTTCTGCATATTCGTAAATTTCTAAACTTCGACAAAATGGCAAATCAGGATATATGCTGCAGAAACATGAAAATTGGA
>CM063500.1:28986811-29020748 GCA_032207245.1 Pardosa pseudoannulata | reverse complement strand
GAACAAATGCTTGAAATACCAGGAACTTATTGTAATAATTTTAAAAAATATATGATAAGTTAAAAACCGAAAATATATGCCACTTAAATTTTCTTTCAAGTGTTGAGTGGTTTTAATTATAACTTAATTAAATTATTATATAAAGCTTTCTTTGTTACATTATTAATTTTGTTAATAGGTCTAAGTGCCCTAAATCCTTCACAATTTTCAATTTTTCAAAAAACTATATGTTCTAGATTGGGATGTTCTGCACATAACATCATGCACAAACAACATAATTACTTTCAGCTTAAAATTTATCATAAAAATATTTAACACACTCAATAAAAAACATTTCGCTTAAAATGCAAATTTTCATTGTCGAGTGCAAGAATTTTCAAATCCTATAAAAGATTTTGCACTAAATTTTTAGCATCCTCATATAATGTGTTTTTCTTCTAAATGAACTAAAAATTATTGCTATGAGAGTCTTATTTTTAGAGATGTAAGTACATGTTAAAATGATACATATTTTAATAATTTTTATGTTAGGCAGCGGACATGAGTTGATTAATCTGAGACTCAAAATTTCTAATGTTGTTCTCAAGAATTCGAAAAAAAAAGTAATAAAAAGTTTTGCACAAATTTTCAGTATTATAATAAAACGATTTTTTTATTGTACTTAAAAATTATTCCTATGAGACTCATAATAGAGTATTTGTCCAGCTTAAAATTTATCATAAAAAATATATAGCACACTCAATAAACAACATTTTTCTTAAAATGCAAATTTTCATTTTGGCGTGCAAGAATTTTCAAATTCTATTCAAGATTTTGCACTAAATTTTCAGCATTTTCATATAATGGTGTTTTCTTCTAAGTGAACTAAAAATTACTGCTATGAGAGTCATATTTTTAGAGAGGTAAATACATGTTAAAATGATAAATATTTAATAATACCTTTGTTAGGCAGTCGACTCGAGTAGATTTTTATCAGACTGCAAATTTCTAATGTTGTCCGCAAGAATTGTCAAAAAAACCTAATAGTTTTGCACAAATTTTCAGCATTATAATAAAACGATTTTTTTATTGTACTTAAATTAAAATTATTGCTATGAGACTCATAATAGAATATATATTATAATGACTCCCCTCGTGGAAATGGAGTAAAATTTTAAATATGTTTTAAATACATAAAATATACTTTCATTATATATATATATATATATATATATATATATATATATATATATATATATATATATATATATATATAATATATATATATATATATATATATATATATATATATATATATATATATATATATGTATATATATATATATAATATTTAAGGTAACTTTATAAAAAATATATGAGAGGTTTCTACAAAAGGATATCAGACCTTTTGAAGGGAAATAATCAAATGTTATGGGATACTTATGTTTAATATTTCTGAGACTCTGTAAGAACTGAAAAGATTATAAATGCTTTAAGGCTTTAGTGAAAAACTGTGTGAAAAATTAATTGTATTAGGAAATGTGTTTAAACATTTTGAAGAGAATAAACAATTTGTCTCTGCAGGCAGTGTAAAAAACTGTGTATAAACAATATATAAAATTGTTGAATCGTTTATAATTGTGCATTACAATATCCGGGGAATTTTCTAGGAATGGTACATATGAAGTGTGATCTGTTCATTTATTCATCAAAAAGATTGAATAACCTGAAAATTGTGAAAGAAATGTAAATCATTTGTATCTTAATTTATGTAACGTTACTTTGTTAAAAACCTTTTTTTTTTTTGCAAGTTAGCATAGTGTTTACAACTGCATTTAAACGTTATAAATTAAGATTTTTGTCTATAACCAAGGATGTAATTTAAAATTATTTCTTCAACTTTAATAGAATTTTTAATTTTACTTAAAATTTTTAATCCAGCCTCTTTAAAATAAATTTGAGTCTATTATAATTTTTATATTTATTGAAGCTGAAAATTTCAAATTCCTAATATTTATAATTATTTTATGTGCTTTTAAAAATTATGAAAAGGAATCAATATGATTTAGGCAAAAATAAAGAATTTCTGTAAAATGTATATTTCATTTGATGATATTTTTAAAAATCTTAACCAGGAATACTAAGAAAGGTTTAAAGAATCATGTAATTACACATTTTCTCATTTTAGTTTATCTCTGCTTTGGCGATGTAGATTTTTTTAGAACACAGAGCTGTGATAAAATTCAATTTCTCCTCTGAGATCAGCCATAAAAGGCAGACTATATCAGACTTGCCTGCTCTAATCGTATCAAAGAACAGCCATATCCCTTGAGTGCACTTAAATTCAGAGAGGAACCTAGCACGATGCTATCTGCTTAGTATAATGTTTGATCAGGATTATTTGGCAGAAGTATAGATCCAAAATATTTTCACAGCAAACTTTCATGTTGTTTAACTTCGTCAAATATGAGCATTAAAGTTATGTCTTCTCCATCATGTAAAATATTGCATTTTTGTGTAATTAATTTTTCTTCTGTTATAGCAACAGATGTTTGTAAGCAATCCATAACAATATTGAACTTTTATTCAGCATCTAAACTATTTAATGCACTATCAAAGAAAATGTTAAAGTTGCTAAATAGGTATTCAAACAATAAAATATCCAGGTAAGATTCCAA
This sequence comes from Pardosa pseudoannulata, assembly GCA_032207245.1. Classification (NCBI taxonomy): domain Eukaryota; kingdom Metazoa; phylum Arthropoda; class Arachnida; order Araneae; family Lycosidae; genus Pardosa; species Pardosa pseudoannulata. Next base: position 29,018,091 of record CM063500.1, on the reverse strand, counting down.
ACACTTATTATTCATTTAATCCATTTCACTTTATATATTTTCAATTAACCTAAAAAATATTTTTCTTGGAAAAACCCATAAATCATTTAATTTTTTAAAATTGTAATGTATTAAGTTAATTAAGAAATATACACTAAAGCATATGTGTGTAATGTTTAAAAAATGGTAATGTCAGGACTATATACTGTTTGGGAATTGGGATAATACTTTTGGGATTATCTGTACTTTTATATTTTGCATTCATTAACCTGAAAAATATTTTTCCTCTCTGATGTGCATTTTGCATTCAGGACTTTATTATGTGTAATAATAAAGTAGCTAGTAGCAATTTATAGCAAATTTGTATAATATAATTTATTCACATTTTATAGAGCTTGTATTTTTTTTCTATATAAATAAAAAAAATTTCAATTATTTTTGTATAAGAACCTACAAATATTTTCAAATATTTTCAAAATTGATATCTGTTAATTAAGAAATATACACTAAAGCATATGTGTGTAATGTTTAAAAAATGGTAATGATAGGACAGTCTTTATACTATTTGGATTTGGGATAATTTTGTTTTGGGGATTATATGTACTTATATCTTTTGCATTAACTTTAGAAATATTTTTCAGCTCTGATCAGAATTTTGCATTATTTTCTTTATTATGTGTAATAATAAAGTAACTACTTGCAATTTATAGCAAGTTTTTATAATGCAATTTTTTTTCACATTTCATAGAGCTTGAATTTTTTTTATATAAATATAAATTACTTCTATTATATTTATATAAAAAACCTATAAATGTTTTCAAATATTTTTAAAATTAATAAAGTTAAGTTAATTAAGAAATATACTTTAAAGCATATGTGTATAATGTTTAAGAAATCTTAATGACAGGATTATCTTTATACTGTTTGGCATTTATGATAATACTGTTTTGGAATTATATGTACATATCTTTTGCATTAACTTAAGAAATATTTTTCACCTCTGATCAGAATTTTGCATTATATTCTTTATTATGTGTAATAATAAAGTAACTAGTTGCAATTTATAGCAAGTTTTTATAATGCAATTTTTTTTCACATTTCATAGAGCTTGAATTTTTTTTATATAAATATAAATTACTTCTATTATTTTTATATAAAAAACCTATAAATGTTTTCAAATATTTTTAAAATTAATAAAGTTAAGTTAATTAAGAAATATACTTTAAAGCATATGTGTATAATGTTTAAGAAATCTTAATGACAGGATTATCTTTATACTGTTTGGCATTTATGATAATACTGTTTTTGATTATCTCTTCTTTGGGGATACTGATTTATTTAAAAGAGAACAATCATAAATCACAATTTCTCCTCCTATGTTAACCATAAACTATTTACAGTATTAGATTTAATTATTTTAAATGTTCCGATTAGGTGTCATATCGTATTAATTCGCTGCGCAATATTTCCACGGGCATTCATTTTAGAGGTCTATTTAAATATGCAATTTTTTTATTTTTTTCATTTTGCTTTACTGTGACTTTTAATTGTTTATTTATTAAAATAGCAGATGGATTTATTGTCCACATTTATGCGAAATAAAGAAGAATTTATTGTAGCATTTTGATGTTCATAGCGAAAAGATGTTGTCAGGAAGCTTTTCGCGAGTGATATAACTATACTTGACGATATTTAATGATAACACTTCTGACTCTTATTTCAAGTATATTGGAGATAGTTATAGCGAAACTGATGAGAATTTTAGGAGTCCTCTGCCGAAATGATTAATTGAAAATGTATTTTCTATTTATAATGTTACAGTGGAGAAAATTTGATACGCAAAATATTAGCTCCTGCTTCATTTCCTTTCCTTAATCTGGACTATTATATGGCAAATAATGCAACTGTTTTGAACTATTTTGCACTTTATTTTGACGAGGTTATGTTGCAAATAATATAAAAAGAGACCAACAGTTCATGTGAGAATAGACCCATCAGACTAACAGTTCGACACTTTACTAGCCATGTGCACCAAATTTATCAAGAAAGATCGTATAAATGTGCTGTCTGTTTTTAAAAAACTGAAGGTGGAAAGAAATATTGGAAAGGAAACGCGAATTTTCAAATTGCGAGGTTGGACTTCATCGAGCCTTGTTTCGAAATTCATTATACAAGACTTAAATTTCTAATAAATGTTTTGTAAGTCTTTGCATTTTTAAAATAGTATATATGTTTTGCTTTTGTATTTTATAAAATAAAATATAATTTAACCAAGATTATATTTCAAAATTAAGCTTTTATATCATTATTCTACAATTTCATTTTTCTAAACACCTGTTTTTAAGACCTAACTCTATATTAAAAAAAAAACTATTTTACAAAAATTTTTGTATATTTTAACTCTAAAATGTATATAGATTTGAAATGTGTAATACAAAATACGCATTTTTTGGACCTATTTTGATAAAATAAATACGCAGCGAGAGGGTTAAGTTAGACAAATCAAGGAAGGGATCTAAACATTTGTTCTCTGTTTCGTATTACTGATAAATCTTCCAAATATGGTAATCAAACTAACTGTGATTTTCTATTAACCCTTTATAGGTTACATGCATAATCTCTTTGGAATTTAATGGAATTAGTTTTAAATATTACCGATGAACCTTATAAATGCAAAATGTATTAATTTTTTTTACAATCCTTAGGGGGTTACAATTAGAGGATACCGTAGGGATTGATAGGGGGGAGGTAACCAAATATCCATCCCGTTTTACAGCGTGAACATATACTTTTAAAAATTTTAATTATATTGGAAGAACAATAAATGAATGTTCTTAAAAGAAAATTAAATAAATAGTTTAACAATTTATAAATGTTGTTTGAATAGGTATATTTCTTTGGGTCATAATTGAAAAAAATCGAATACTAACTTTCCAGGAACAGCAAGTTAAAATACATGCATTTCAGAAGAGAAGATTAATTGAATGTAGTATTATCATTTACTAAAAGTTTTAAATATCAAAAACATAAAAAACCTAAAAAAACATTCATATTTTTAAAAAAAATAGAGAAAAATGTGTAACAGGATTTTGCAAAACCATTGTCCACTATATGGTTATTAATATATTATTATGTTAATGAGGATTCATATTTCTCATCTTCCAAAACAAAGAATGTTTCAAAAACACTTATTAAATGTATGTTAATTTAATGGGAATATTACACAAAGAAAATAAATCCATATATAACAATTAAATTCGCATTGTATTAATTACAATATTTAAAATATTGAATTTTTTTATCATTGTTTAAGCAAAAACTATTTCTTATACATTACCTTAATTATTATTCTAAGTAACTAGTATTTGATTCTAAAAACTTTCAATTACGCTAAACATATTTGAAAGATATACTAAGCTATTTGAAGTATAATCATTTGAAACAAATCAGGAAATTACATTGGAAAATAAAAATATTTAAAAGAATATTGAAAATATGAGATATTAAAACAAACTTGTTTTATTTGTATGATTATTTGTAATTAATTATTTTATAGAATTGAATTTTTTCAACGGTTATATTTTGTTTCCTTTTTTTTAAATAATCATGTAGTTAAAAATATTTTGTGTAATAATTTATTTATTTTTTTACTTTGTACTTTAAAAACATTTCCTTTTCTTGGCAATTAATAGAAATAAATAAAAAACAATTAATTGATTATTAATGTTAAAATTTTATATGTATTTGCTATAAAATTTTCCTTAAATAATTTTAATTATGATATGGTTAAAATTGTTCAACTACATTTTCTTATAAATTTTAAATAAAATATGAAATACTTGATTAATTTGATTTCGATAATGGATGTTTTATCCCAATATTTCAACATTTAATTTATTATGTATATATACTACATATTTAATATATCACTAATATTTTTGCATAAATTATATAACATTATAAAACATTATAAAACATGAAGAAACAATTTTCAAATTCAAATTTTTCTTAACTGTTTCGTAACATAATATATCCATTTAAAATTTTAAAATTAAATATACTTTTAACGGGTATTAAAAAGCAAAGACCATTTTGTAAATTGTTTGACTTAAGTATAAATTTAATTGACGTCTTATATAATTAAAGTTATTTTTGTAATTTTCCTTTGTGTTGGCAATATCAAAATATATTTCCCATTTGAAGAAGCCTATTATAATATATTTCTTTAGTTTTGAAATGAGATGATATTCTGAAAAAACATTCCTTAAATACTCTTTGAAGAAAAAACTGCTTTTAATTTGATTATATTAAAATAACTTCAAATTTACGAAAACTTTACTAAACATGAAGGACCTGATAATATAGTTATAAAAAGTATTGTGTGTCATATAACATTATAAAATAAATGATGTTAAAGGTATATTTAAACAAAATTTAACAAATTTTATTCTAAAAAAGTAAATACTCAACTCAAAATAAAAGTTTTATTTTTGATTTCATAGGGACAGATATATAGAAAAATAAAATTTTTGATCATTTTGAAATATAAAATAATGTAAATGATGTCACTGTACAAAATAAATTATTTTTAAGTTTAATTGAAACAAAATAAAAGTTATGAGATTATGAGATTTTATTTTAACAAACTATCATTGAACTGAAATTAATACACTTAACAGCTGTTTAATAGGGATAAAAATTGTAAAATATACAGGTAATTGTAATATATAACAATGTATATTATTATATAAATATAAATAAATAAATAAATATATATAAATAAATACATATATATATATATATATATATATATTATATATATATATATATATATATATATATATATATATAAATATATATATATTTATTATTTATTTATTTATTTAATGATAGACAGATAGGTAGATAGATATATACTGCCTGTTTCAAATTAAATGCAAGTTATACATTCTCAGTAACAGAATCAATTCATCAAGTTCATGTTAAAATTCTCACTTTTATTCATGACAGAAATTCCGGTTGAACGTCACGTGAACAAAAGATAAATAAAGATAAGGACTACGGAAAAAATGTGACATATTGGAGGAGTTTCTCCAATTTTTTTCTAACAGTAAGTACTCCGACACTTAGGTAAAACATAGAAGATTGATTGCTTCTTTCTAAGTTCATCAACTGTGAGCTTCCATATGTTTATTCACGATAAACTCTTTTTGTACCTTGAAAATTATGTAAGTGTATAGTGTCTGCTTTAAAAATCCTCCTCATCCTCTTCTATTTAGAAAGAAGAATAGAAAAAGTAGTGAAAGAACTTACGAGTTTAAAATTTTTATATGTATTTCCGGGAAGTTATACTTTTCAAAAATTTTAAATATGTGTTTATTTAGAGAGATCATATTTTAAAAAAATTAAAAAATAATAAAATTAAAAAAAAATAAAAACACTAAAAAAAAAAAAATAAAAAAAATTAAAAAAAAAAAAAAAAAAAAAAAAAAGATAAAAAAAAATTAAAGTAGAAACGCCAAAAAAAAAAAAATAAAAATAAAAAAAAAAAAAAAAAAATAAAAAAAAAATTAAAAAAAAGTAAATAAAAAAAAAAAAAAAAAAAAAAAAATTTAAAATAAAAAAATAAAAAAGAAAAAAAAAAAAAAATTAAAAAAAAAAATAAATAAAAAAAAAAAATAAAATAAAATAAAACAAAAAAAATAAAAAAAAAATATAAAAAAAAAAATATATAATAAAATATAATATATAATATAAATAAATAAAAAAAAAAAAAAATAAATATATTTAAAAAAAAAAAAAAAATAAAAAAAAAAAAAAAAAAAAAAAAAAAAAAAAAAAAAAAAATAATAAAAAAAAAAATATTAAAAAAAAAAATATACATTTTTAAAAACATATGAAAAAATAAAAAAAATAAAAAAAAAAAAAAAAAGCGTATTTGAAAACAAAAAAAAATAAAAGAAATTAAAAAAAAAAAAAAAAAAAAAATAAAAATAAAAAAAAAAAATAAAATAAAAAAAAAAAAGAAATAAAAAAAAAATAAAAAAAAATAAAAAAAAATAAAAAAATAAATAAAAAAAAAATAAAAATAAAAAAAAAATAAAAAAAAAATAAAAAAAAAAATAAAATAAAATGAAATAAAAAAATAAAAAAAAGAAAAAAATAAAATAAAAAAAAAATGATAAAAAAAACAAAAAAAAAAAAAAAAAATAAAATAAAATAAAAATAAAAAAAAAAAAAAAAATAAAAATAATAAATAAATAAAAAAAAAAAAATAAAAAAAAATAATAATTAAAAAATAAAATAAAAAAAAAAATATTAAAAAAAAAAAAAATGAAAAAAAAAAAAAAAAAATAATAAAAATAAATAAAAAAAAAATAAAAAAAAAAAAAAAAAATAAAAAAAAAAAAAAATATTAAAATAAAAAATAAAAAAAAAAATAAAAAATAAAAAAAAATAAAAAAAAAATAAAAAAAAAAATAAAAACAAAATAAAAAAAAAAAAAAAAAAAAGAAAAAAAAAAAATTTAATAAATAAAAAAAAAAAAAATAAAAATAAAAATTAAAAAAAAAATTAAAAATAAATAAATAAATAAAAAATAAAAATAAAAAAAAAGATAAAAAAAAAGAATAAAAAAAAAAAAAAAAAATATAAATAAAAATAAAAAAAAAAAAGGCATATTTATATAAAAAATATGTTAATAAAAACATATATATATAATATACATTTTCTCAGCATTTATATTGACATATTCGTAATTGAATGAGTGTTAACTACTATTTTATTAATATATGTGCACGATATGTGCATCCTAGTCAGAATGTAATTGAATGAGTCCTTGACTTATAAATTCTTCTAACATATTTCCCAAATCTTTCTTTGTAATACATATAAAATCTTTGTCCATTTATGTTTTAGATTTCACTTGCAAATGGCTCAGTTTACCCATCCGATTTAAGTTCTCTCTTCTTGTTATAACGCCAACTAAGGTACATTCTCATAGAAATATAGCGCTTATCTCCTTCTTCCATCCTCTTAGAACGAGTTTCCATGTACATTGTCTTATCTGCTATTGACTGTTGAGGATGTCTTTTCATCAACTCCTGAATAAAGATTTAAGTTTTTCTCAGAATTGCGTGTTCTCTGTCAGTGGAGCCTCGACTGCTTTATTCAGTATAAGAATAGCTCAGATTTTATTGCCAAAACGAGGGTCGATTGGTTATCTGTCCTTCGGTAGCAGAGTTCGTGGGTTAATAGTGGCATGGATGTTCGTAGCCGTTCGGAATCGGCTTAAAATGTATCATTAGCATCGTGTTGAAAAAAATATACCATAGTACAAAAAAAAACCAAATCTCATTGCCAAGTAACCCGAGAAATTGAAAAGCATATTGACTACAATTAAATTTGACCGGCAAGTTATTTATGTCTGGAAAATAGTGGGATAATTGGAAAGGAAAAATTATGATTTCGGTTGTGTTATATATAAATTAAATATATCTAGAACATTTATAAGTGAAACCTTATTTTAACATATATTTTAATTATTAAATTTTAAATAATGTATATGCTTTTTTATCATATTATAATAATTTTAATATCATTTTATCCATCTATATGTTTTTATTTATCAATCACCATCCTGTTAGAGATCAAAATATTAGGCTACCAGCTACTTCTACGTACTTAATATTTGTTACAAAAAACTGTAATTATATATGATTACCAGTAAAACTGATATCAAATTAATTACACATACTATTTTAGTGATAAAATTCTGTATATAGTAAAGAACAATAGACAATACATTAGTTTTAATATATATTACATTTGTATATACACAAGTTTACATACATGTAAGAATAATATGTGTTTCAAAATCTTTATATCTAATTTCCATTTTTTTTTTAAATCAACAGCTTTTTTTAATTTATATGTGTAATACGAAACAAAAAGGTTTTAAACAGCCATATTATATACAAAATTATACCAGTTATGTATATTGTTATTTTTAGTATGCCTTCACTTAGCATAAAAATAGTAAAAAGAATTACATTTCAATTTTAATTAAAATGTTAATCATTTTACTTTAAATGGCAATGTTACTAGACATTACACGAACATTTTAACTATCATTATGTTCTTTATAAACTAAAAGTTTTCATGTAAGGCAATAAATTATATTTGAAATATTCTTCTATTTTATATTGAAAAATTAAAGTTTAATATTACTTAAAGTTTGTAAAGTGATTTTTTATACCATTCAATACATATTTTATATTTTTTGCCTTAGATAAATTCATTTTTATCTATAAAATGCATAACAATTCTCAAGTAATTTTAAATACTCTTTATAATACTATAATTAAAATTTTTATGTAAATTATATTTTTTTTATTTCTTTCATTTTTTCTTCTATACTCACAAAAATAACTTTAATTTTTGTTATTTAAAATTTATTATTTAATTTTTATTTTAAACTAAAATGTAAACTTTTATTTTATTGATATATATTTGTTATAAAACATCACATTTAAAATATGTTTTCTCATTTCAGTCAAATATTTTCTAATCACTTTTTTTTGTTTTGAATTATTTTAATTGTGTATATAAGAATATTTTAAAAACTATGTTTTTAAATGAACAAATTTAAGTAAATATTCGACCTTTATAAAATACCTTTTTAGTATTATATGTTAGACACTATTGTGTTGATTTTATCTACTACGAATAAAATATACATTTTTTATGTCGTAATTTCCTTTAATAAAATCTCTTTACAAAATATTCTAGCTTTATTAGTTCTGCAAATTTTATAATTAAAATCAGACTTCTCTAAAATTTTATCTTTAATATTATAACTAAACATTTTATTATTCTTTCAATTAAAAAAATTCATTTTTTTTCTAGTGGTTACTGATTGTATAATGCAGAAAAATATTTACAATGCATTATATTGCATGGTACTATATCTATATATTATATATAAATAAAATAACACCCCAAAATAATAGAAAATTATAAGCAAATAAAATATTACACACAATATTACAATCAAAATATTACCCATGCAGTTAGTTTGCCTTTAGACTTAAATGAACTTGCATGGAAGATATATTTATAAAGTCAACTAGTTACAATTTAGTCAGCAAGAATATACAATAAAAAAATTTTATTTGGGGGAGTAGGATTATTTGCAAATGTTTTACTGAGATTCTTTAACGGAACTCTGCAATATATAAAATAGACATAATCGGTACAATAACTTGTGTTCGGAAAGTTTATTTTTCTTAAAGTTTCTCGGTGTTTGACTAAAGTCAAATGATTTTCATCTAGTTTGGAATGATATTGGTCTGATCACTACTGTTTTGCTTACAAAAGCTAATGAACCAAGTCTTACCTGAAGTCAAGCTAATTCCTCTGACTTTGTATCAATCAAAATTCTTTAATATTTTTTTTAAGTAATAAAAAATATTTTTCTAATATAAACAAAGAATTTAGATCACATATAGATGTCAACAGTGTCTTTCAGAAAAAAAATATTTTATTTAATATTAATAATTTAATATATATAATATATATATATATATATATATATATATATATAATATATATATATATATATATATATATTTTTTTTTTTCTAGTATGACTGCTTAAATAATGCTAATTTAATATTATTTTTTAAGGTATTTTCCTAATCTATTTCATATTAACTGTAATTGTCAGACGAATAACTTTTATATTAAAAATTGTTTAACTAATGTAAAATTACTCTAATTTTTTACTATTATTAAGACATAAACCATATTAAGTTTATAAAAAAATGGAAATCTTTAATGGCAATTAACGATTTTATTTTTTATCAACATGGATTTTCAGACTAAAAAAACTTTTATCTTTAAAATTAGCTTAAATATTAAAAGCACATTTATTTAATGTTTTTGCTATTATACGGATGTAAACAATATAAAATTAAAAATTATTATTCTTGAAAGGATTTTTTCTGTCCTATTTTAGCTTAAAGATAAATTATTAAATATTATAAGAATTTAATATTTTACTAATATTTTCATATCTTTATAACTTAAATAATATACTTTCATTTTTGAATCGTAAGTTCCAAAAGGCAATTTAAAATGCTGATGACGGTAAAAATATTACATAACCTCAACAGCGGTAAAACTATATTGAAATAAACTATTATCTGTATTGGATAAAAACTGACACGTTAAAATGTTGTTTTTTTTTTTAAATATATAAAAAAACAGATGAAATTTGATCACATGTTACAGATGAGATTCGTAATCCACAGGCCTACATAGATTTATATTCTAGAAATCCGTTTTTGTTGTATGATTTCGTAATACCATAGCGCGTCTAGGAATACAAAAGTATTTCGTTATGTGAAGAGTAGAAAATTGGGTATATACTTTGAATGCAGAATAGTAACAGACTTTTCTATGACAAACTTTATTTACATTCGTAATTCGTATTCGTTTCAGTTCTTTGAAGATATTGAGATATTTACATTTACATTTTATTCAATAGAAGATATGTAACACATAAAGTAATATATTAAAGAAGTGGTTACAAACACTTCTAAAATATGTATAGCTATGTAATATCTAACATTCGAAAATTAGATGTTGAGTACAGTGTTCCGTAGAAAGAAATAAAACTACAAAGACAACCAAAAGAAACCTTAATATCTTCCAAATAAATAAATCTATTGAACATGACTATTTTGTTATAGTGCGTATTAGTAATTAATTAACATATTAATGTATTATTATTGTAAATTATTTTGTAAAGATATGCGTATTATTATTATAAATTATGTTTGTAGTTAAAACTGTTTTTATTTTGAAAACAAGTGCCACATGTTGTATACAACACATAGTATCTTTATATTTTAGGATTTCTTACATTTAAAATGAGTAAATATTTACTGTATTTGTATATATTTATCACTAATGCAAGAATAGAAATAGTATTATCTTCATTAATATTATTTTTTTATTAAATTACTGTGTTGTTTGACTTATGTTTTTGAATTACAACTATTTGCCTTACAAATATATGTGAATACATGGTTACAAAATATTCAAAGTAATTATTTAACAGTTTATAAATTTGAATTTAACTCGTGTTATTTCTACATATGTTCTTAGTTTTGTTTCAGTACGAGATCGTGAACAGTATTTGTCATAGGGATTATTGATATTTAATTAACATATTAATATATATTATTTTTAAATATTTTTTTAAATAATGTGCTTTATTGCTGTAAATTATCTTTTGTAGTTAAAATTGTTTTTCTTACATAACAAAATGATTAAAAGTTGTATATATAATCAGACATTTAGTGTATTTGTGTTCCTTTTAGCATTATGAAAAACCATGAACAACTTAATTATTATTGTTACTTATATTCAATTACTGTTTCATATTATCTATTTTTTTTAATTAAATCTATTTGTTTTGCATGATTACGTGTTTTACCCGATGGAATATATACATAATAACTTTTTAAGAGTTTATAAATTTGAATTCAACTCACTTAGATTCTGTATATGTTCTCAGTTTTGTTTTAGTGCTTATTGGTAGTTAATGAACATATAAATTTATTATTAGTAAACAGACACATTATAAAATAATATACTTTATTATTATAAATTACGTTTTTGGTTAAAAAAGTTTTTCTTACAAAAGCTAATGTCCACATGTTGTATATTTATTCAAAGTATCATCATATCTTAAGGTTTTTTTACATTTAAAATGAGATTAGATAGTTGCTGCATTTGTATTTATTTAGCATTAAGCCTAGGATATGAATAGTATTAACTTCATTAATTAATTTTTTTCAATTAATATCTTTATTAAATTAATATGTTTTTCAACTACAACTATTTACCTTACAAAAATATGTGTTTACATCGTTAAAAATTTTTTAAAAAGTAGATTTTTAAGAGATTAAAAATTCGAATTTAACTGATGGATTTTCTATAAAAGTTTTTCGTTTAGTTTTAGTACGAGAGCATATATAGTATTTGTCATCGGGCTTATTAATATTTAATAACATATTAATATATATATTATTTTTAAACAGTATTGTTTTAAAATAATATGCTTTATTGCTGTAAATTATCATTTGTAGTTAAAATTGTTTTTCTTTCATAACAAAATGACATGTTGTATATATAATCAGATATTTAGTGTATTTGTGTTCTTCTAGCATTATGAAAAGCCATTAATAAATTTAACTTAAATATTTTTGTTACTTATTTATATTCAATTACTGCTTCATAATATCTATTTTTCGTAATTAAAACTATTTGTCTTGCATGATTTTATGTTTTACCTGATGAGAATTCATTCACATTAATTTTTAAGAGTTTATGAATTTGAATTCAACTCAATTAGTTTCTGTATATATACTCAGTTTTGTTTTAGTGCTTATTAGTATTTAATAAACATATAAATATATTATTATTAAACAGTCACATTATAAAATAATATACTCTATTATTATAAATAACTTTTGCAGTTAAAATATTTTTCTTACGAAAGCTAATGTCCTCATATTGTATATGAATTTAAAGTATCATCATATTTTAATCTTTTTTACATTTAAAATGATATTAGATAGTTACTATATTTGTATTTTTTAGCTTTAAAGTAGGGATATGAACAGTATTAAATTCATTAATATTAGTTTTTATATTAAATTACTATCTTAGGTGGTTTATGTTTTTGAATTACAACTATTTGCCTTACAAAAATATGTGTTTACATGGTTACAATTTTTTTAATTAACTTTTTAAGAGTTAATAAATATGAATTGAACTCATGTAGTCTCTATATATGATTTTAGTTTTGTTTTAGTACTAGAGCACACACAATATTTGTCATTGGACTTAGTGATATATAATAACCCTATTTATAACTTTAATTAATATATATTACTTTTAAACTGTATTGTTTTAAAATAAAATTCTTTATTGCTGTAAATTATCTTTTGTAGTTTAAATAGTTTTTCTTGCATAAACAATTGTCAACATGGTCTATGTATCATCATATATTTACTGCAATTGTATTTCTTTCAGTATTAATCTAAGGACATGAACAGAAATACCATAAATAGTATTATTATATTTATTCAATTACAGTGTTATTGCAGTGTTAACAAATTAATATGTTTCGTTAGTGTAAATTATCATTTTGTAGTTAGTTTGTTTTTCTTACATAAATAAATGTCTATATCTTGTGTATATAATCAGATATATACTGCATTTGAATTTATTTTAGCATTATTGCAAGGACATGAAAATAATTAACTTATTATTATTATTTTTTACATTCAGTTATTGTGTGATTATTTATTTAAACTATTTCCATTACAAAAATGTGTGTTTTACAGGGTGAGAAAATATTCAAAGTGACATTTCGTGTCTGTATATATTTATATGTTTCTCGTTTTATTTTTTTACGAGAGCGTACACAGTATTTGTCATAGTGCATATTGACATTTAATTAACATATTAATATATATAATTATTAAATATTAATATTGCAAAATATATGCGTAGTCTTCGAAAATTATCTTTTGTAGTTAAAAGTGTTAATTCTTGTATAAACAAATGTCTACATGATGTACATAAAATCAAAATTTTACAATATTTGAGTTTCTTTCAGCATTAATGCAAGGATATAAACATAATTCATTAATTATTATTATTGTTTACATTCAATTTCTGAGTTAGATTGATTGCTTTTTGTAATTAAAACAGTTTGTATTACAAAAATATATCTTGTACATAGTGAGAGAATATTCAAATTAAATTTTGAAGAGTTTATATATTTGAAGTTATTGATTGAAATTTAACTTATTAATTACTGTATTTGTACTCAGTTTTTTTAGCATAAGAGCTTATACAGAATTAACACTTAACATACCATAACTGGTAATGTATATGTAAGAAAATGTGATGTTTAATGATTTAAAATAGAAATGAATGAAACAGGTATGTATTAAGTGAATAAAATAAATGAAGAAAAGAAGTAAAAGAAGTATGTATGTATGAAATGTTGCTATGTTTAGTGTTGAATTAAAAAACAATACCTTCATTTCTGATAACACTTTTTCCTTCTAAGGTTTAGAGATAAAAAATGTGTAAACTATTTTTCTTCTGAGGTTTTCTTTTCCGATTTTCTTGTTAACATATTTTACAATCTCTATTTCCACTCTGAGATTGTGAACTGCAAAATCTTATCCCACGTGCTGTTGATAATGGAATTCTGTTGAAAACACGACACGAGCAATGAAAGGAAGTAACAATATTGAATAAAAACTGTTACGTTAAAGATTTTTTACTTATTTTACAAAATGTACAAGAGAAACAGACGGAGATTGATTACATTTTTGTGATCGGGTTCATCAGCTGCAGATTTACATGCATTTATATGACGATTTTTTCCCTATTTCCTCTGTGACTTGTGAACAGCATATTGCAGCATTGAATACGAAAATATCCTTTTTTCTGTAGAAGGGGGAATAGGAAGTATATACTGTGAAAACGGAATTATAATGCGAAAATAACATATCCCACACCTTATGCATTTTTGCCAAATATGATCATTTAAGTGATTTTAAAATTTTTACAGATTCAAAATTAATTTGTGAGTATTAACAAAGAGCTAATTTACTATTATTAATTTTAATGGGGATCTAATACCCCAATGAATAATTCTACGTACTATAAAATACAGCTTTAGAATTTTTTCACATATAAGAGTCGTACCATATATATATATATATATATATATATATATATATATTATATATATATAATATATATATATATATATATATATAAATATATATATAAATATATAAATATATATATATAATATATATAATTTATATATATATATATATAATATATATATAATATATATATATATATATATATATATATATATATTATATATATTAATTTATATAAATATATATATATATAGATATATATATATATATATATATATATATATATATATATATGTATATATATATATATATATGTATATATATATATGTATATATATATATATGTTATATATATATATGTATATATATATGTATATATATATGTATATATGTATATATATAATATATATATGTATATAGATAATATATATATATATATATATATATATATATATATATATATATATATATATATATATATTATATTGTATATGTATATATATATATATATATAAAATATATATATATATATATATATATATATATTATATATATATATATAATATATATATATATATATATAAATTTATAATATATATATATAGATATATATATAATATAAATATATATATTATATATATATATATAATATATATATATATATATAATAAATATAATATTTATATATATATATATATATATATATATATATATAAAAAGAATATATATATATATATATATATATATATATATATATATATATATATATATATATATATGTATATATCCTTAGCGAAATCATTTGTACTTTCAAAAATACTTTATTAAAAGTTTAAAATATTATTTGGATTATTTGAAATATTAATTTTTTTAAAGTATTTTGGACTGTAGATCTATTTATTAGCATTTCTAAAGCAAAAATACAAGATGCACCCAAGTTAAAAACTTAAATCACACCTGTATATATCATCTTTATATTTCATAATTTCAATGAAATAACGATGTATTTTTGAAATCTTCTCTCCTCCGACTACAAACGCTAAATACAAATGCAAAATTGTATGCGCGTGCACTAGGTATCCGGAGCCCAAATAAATTGAAAGTATCTCTTTCTGAGAAAATTGCGAAAATCCAAGTTATTAGTGTCTAAAAGATCTATAAGACTGGTACTGTAAATTTAAAAGGTTAAATCAGACTGGCTCTTTTGTCTGGAATGTTATTATAACTCTGGAGACTCAAAGGCCTGACACGTGTTCTCGAGAGTTAAAATTATCCTTTTTACCTTCTTATATATTCTATGTCAGATTTTTGGTAGGATCTGAGTGCTACGATCTACTGTTTTGCTATACAATAACTAAAAATCCATGTTTCGTTTAGAAATTCGTACAAGAAATTATGGTATTCTACATTTTGTAAATGGACAACTCGTATTGGCACAAGAAAAGTATTATCTTTCTATTGTTCGAATCCATCTCATAAGTGCCACACTCCCCTTGTTTGGAAAAAATAAACATCCTATTCATGTAAATATTTCTTACTATTCTTAGTTTTTCTCCCGTATATCTAAGGTAAATGAAACTTTAGCTCATATATTAGCATGTTCATACACTCATATGTATTGACATGAATTTCATGTTTTACTTAGCTGAAGCACTTTTGTCTCCGGACAAAGCAAACATACACCTGTGTCAGATTATCGAAATCCGTCGTTGACAGTCATTAAGATTTGGATCACATGCATTATCCCTTCAATTGTTAGAATTCAATGTGCAAATAATCTTGCCAGTTTTCTTTCACTCCTTTAAACGTCTTTGCAAACAAGTAGAAGTGATTGCTTGTAAATGATCTATGAATATGTTGTTTTGAATGTTCAATTAATATGTTCAATGAATATTTTCAATGAATATGGGTAAACCACATGGCAGGCCTATCGGGACAGAAGGGAGACAGCTTGAGTGAAACACGATAACACAATGCAGATGCGGATGAATCATCTTCAGCACTTGCCGATTGTTCTTGCAATTGAAATCTCTGTTGTTGGAGAGCTTCTTGAAACTGTGCAAGTTGAGTTTTGATATTTTCTACCTCACTCATTGTCCAAAAACAGTGAAAGCGTCAGAGGCAGACAAGATGAGATACGGCAGTGCTTTCACGGAAAAGCAGAAAGATGTTAGGTTTAAGCAGCAATGGCAAGAATTAACAGCAAGGAAGATAAACAACTGGAATAGCAGCGCCCTTAAGGAGAATCTGTAGAGATGTCAGTAGCTATGGCAAGCAGTTACAGCAGCAGTACAAGGAGAATCTCTAGAGATGTCGGCAACATCATGATGACTCAACACAATCGCCAGTATAAAAGACAGATCCAGATCACCAATTGTGAATGGTGTGCATCCAACAAGTAACGAGACACTTGTTCGGAGCTAACTGATTTTATTGACAAACATAACAAATATATATTTACAAAAACGTTAATTAAAATAGGGGTAGATACAAATTAAATTTCTATCCTTACTATTGAAAGATAGTGAAACAGAAAAAGTGGTAGAATTGTGCCGCCACAAATTGTTAGAATTCAATGTGCAAATATTCTTGCCAGTGTCCTATAACTCCTTTAAACGTCTTTGCAAACAAGTACAAGCAATTGCTTGTAAATGTTCAATGAATATGTTCTATAAAAAATATTAAATGCAGTAATTTTAAAGAGACATAAAATGCATGTTTCTCCTGATATATGGATGAAAATATATATATACCCTTAGATTGTAAGCCACAATGCTGTAAATTTTATAGAGAGATGACAGAATCCTTCACAGGATTATTTTTATCTATAAATTCTATAGAGTTGTAGACTTTTACCCTAGTCATATATACAAGTCATTCCATAATGAAACGACACATTTGGTAGCAGGTGAATAGCAAATTTTATCGTTCTTCAACACATAGTGCACATTTTAGAAACAATACTGTAAAATCTAACACAGTATAGAAGGAAATGAAATTACTTGCAATAGAATGTCGCCGGAAACCGGATCAACAGTGAGACATAGAAAATTCTCTGGCCGCAATCCTATCATACATTTATGACCGAGTGGCAACATGACCGAGTGTTTGGCTTGAATACAGCCTTGGTACGAACCACCTTATTTACTGTGCCTAATGCAGCTGGGAACAATTCAGTCTGATTAACAAAATTGCTTCTGTGTAGTTATTGTATCAGTCATAGCTAAACTTAGTATATTTTTAATCTTGTTATCTTCTTGAAAATATAACGGTAGATTATTGTTAATCGATCATTAGGTAATCCTTAGAACAGTAAAAATGTAACTTGGAGAAGTATTATGATAACAAAATCTGTTTTAAAAGGCATAATTTTTAGAGTTGTATTAGAACATCTATAATGCTATATGATTACTACTTTACAATGTTTTAGTTTTCAGAAAATACTATAATTGTGTCCAGGAAACTTGCGATAAGTAATTTTTTTAGTAGTTTATATAGTTTATGATTTATGATGGTAGATATGTGGTATGATGGTAGATATGTGTATATGATGTAATGTGGTATTATGGTTGTAATAATTATGTGGTTCTATATATAAATACTAATTGTTAAATACAAGATGTGCTATTATTTAAATTAATAATTTACTTTAATTTTACAATTAAAATCACCGTAAGTTTTTTTTTGGAAAAAAGAGTTTTATTTTTATTTCAGATGTGTGCATTATCTAGTTCGCTTACAAAAAACAAAAATCTATTTATTAAGAAATAAAAAAATCATCTATTAAGAAATAGAACTCAATTATTTATAATTTTTTATAAATATTTAATAAATAAAAAGGGAGCATTTAAAAAGTTAAGCTAGGAATATTTAAGGGAGAATTTAGCGAAAGTTCAAATTTCAGAAGGTGTTATAAACCAGTTAAAAATGTTTATATCTGTTTATTAAAGTTTTTTTTATTTCAATGCATATAATAAAAAGGTATTTTCAACTTAACCTTTTTTACAGAGACCTATGTAATTTTTATACAATGTAGGTGTATGGTACAAGCACAATATAAAAAAAAATTATATCAGTTTATTGAAGTTTCTTTTAATTTTAATCATATAAAAAGGTATTTTCATTTAACCCGTTTTTACAGAGACCTGTGTAATTTTTATTCAATATGATTGTTTGGTAAACACACAATATGAAAATATTTATATCAGTTTCTTGAAGTTTCTTTTAATTGTAATGCATATACAAAGAGGTATTTAAGTCTTACCTTTTTTGGCAGAGACTGTAAGTTTTATACAATGTAAGTCTATGGTAACACGCAGCAGTAGAAAAATCTAGATATACACATCTATATGTATATACATATTTAATAGGAAAAAGTTGTAAGAAAACCAAATATTATTTTTGATTTCAATTTAGGAGATACATATTTAATGCTACATGATTACTATTTTACTATATTTCAGTTCAGAAGTAATGCTATAATTTTGTCCCGGAAAGTTGAGATTCGTAATTATTTCTCTTTTAATTAAAAAAAACGATGTGTATGTTAATATTAATACTAAATGTTATATGAAAATTATCCTACTATTAAGAATTTTTTTCTTTAATTCTATAATTAGAAATACGTACAAAACATGTTAAATTATTATTCTCATGAAAAATTTTTTTAATGTAGTATGAGTGCACTGAATCTAGTTCATTTAATAAAAAACAAAAATCTTTAAAAAAATATTAAAAAAAATTTTAAAAATGTAAAAAAATTAAAACAAATCTATTAGGACTAGAACTCAATTATATTTTCTTTTTATATAAACATTTAATAAATATTTATATAACAATATTTATATAACCGGGACAAATTTGTTCCGGAAAGTTGGGATTCGTAATTTTTTAACTTTTAAATGAAATAATTATGTATATTTAAATATAAATACTAATTGTGAAACAAATTGTTCTACTACTTAAAAAGTAATTTTCTTTAATTCTACAATTACAAACAGGTACAATAAATGTTAAGTTTTTCCTCATAAAGAGTTTTATTTTTATGTCCTATGTGTGCTCTAAATCTAGTTAGCTTAACAAAAAAAATTATATTTATAAAAAAATAAAAAGATAATCTATTAAGATATAGAACTCACTTATGTTCTCTTATTATATAAATATTTCATAAATAAAAATTCAACCTTCAAAAGGTTAGGCTAAGAATAGTTGAGGGTGAATTTATCGAACTTTCACCCTTCAAAAGGTGTAATAAACCAGTTAATAATACTTATATCAGTTTATTGAAGTTTCTTTTACTTTTAATGTATATACAAAAATATATTTTTATCTTAACTGTTTATTACAGAAACCAATGTAAATTTTACACAATGTAGGTCTATGGTTAAAACACAATGTAAAAATATTTATATCACTTTAGTAGAGTTTCTTTTTACTGTAATGCATATGCAAAAAGATATTTTAGTCTTACCCACTTTTGACAGAGACTTATGTAATTTTTATACAACGTAACCCTATAGTAACACGTAGCATTAGGAGAATCTAGATATACACATCTATATGTATATACTTATTCAATAACAAAAAGTAAGAATACCAAATATTATTTTCGATTTTAATCAAGGAGATACATCTTTTAAAGATACATGCATTTTCCTCTCAGATAAATGATCTCCCCAGAGGGTAAAACTACAATAAACCGTATTCTTCTCACATGCACTAAGTACTCTTATTTCGATAAATCGAAAATTTTGCTGCCGAACTATAAATTAGGCAAGCTCTCAAAGTTCACGAGAAACTTACCCTGAGGCTAAACTTCTCTCAGGTATTAAAAATGTACCATTTTTGGAAAATAAATGCAGAAAAATATTGCGTTCTGCATATTCGTAATTTTCTAAACTTCGACAAAATGGCAAATCAGGATATATGCTGCAGAAACATGACAATTGGAGCTCTTGTTACTTTACTGGAAACTTTTATTTTCTATGCTCCTAAGGTATTTTAATATATATGTATCAAAATATTTACCTCAGAGAAAGAAGAGATTTTGAAAGTTTATTAGGCATGATACAGAAAATCGAAGAAGGGATGTGATCTGTTTTTCAATAAATTCAAAAATAATATTTTTTGAGGCATAGTTCTGAGTATTACATAATGAATATTTATATTACGTAACTCAAATTATCTGTTACCGTTGAAATTCTCTTTAATAATCTTCACAACTGATAAGTAAATACCCATAAAAATAATATTCTATAATTAAATACTTTTTTAATGCTAATTACAAGAATATAAGCTTTGTAGAATACTTCAAGAAAGATATAAAAGTGTTTTAAAGGCATTATTAAAATCAACATTGTGTATATTCTTTTTTTTAATATAAGAATATGTATTATTTTTAATGCTAGATTTTTTTCATTATAACATCTTATTTTTAATTAACATAAAATAACAAATTCTCCTTTATATAAAGTAAGAATCTTACTAGGTGATTAATGTCTATTTTACTTTATAAAACATATGTACTTTTGTTATATGAAAAATTCCATATTTAAAACATATGTACACACACACACACACACACACACACACACACACACACACATATATATATATATATATATATATATATATATATATATATATATATATATATATATATATATAATATATATATATATATATATATATATATATATATATATATATATATATATATATATATATATATATAAGAAAGGAATCTACATACCAAGAAAGTAGATTTTAAATTATGCAAGGAAACAATAAAGATATCAGCATAAATTCATATAGAAATTGATATATTTAATATGTTTCCAACACCAGTTTTTATAATATGAGCAATAAAAATTGTTTTCTAAAATATTAAATATTTATTTCTATATATATTTTATAATGTATATATAAAGTTTATGTATGATACACTTTAAGGATTTGGTTTACTTTCTGAATTTAGTATTTTATATTTTCATATATAATAGTCTGAAATAAAGATACAGAATATTTAAAGTATAGCCAAAGTGAATCTCATTACTGTTTTTTTTTGTGTATATTTTATTTATTTTACATAATATATAAAATATTTCAATTATATGCCAAAAAATGTGTGAACATTAGATAATATACATAAAACTATTTATGTCAACATTACATTAAACACATATGAATTGAATAAGCGAGCTTTAAATTATTTTTATATTAATTTGTCTTTTGCTAAAATGTATAAGTTATAAATTATATCAGTTTTTAGGAGGCGAATAAGATAACAAGTTTCGGTATCTTTTCATATAGCACATTTAGTTTTTATGAAATAATACAATACTTTATTTATGAAAATAAGTTTTCATTCTCATCATTCATTTCAGTCTCTAATATATAGATTATATTATACATAATTTAAATCAATTATATTATGCATAAAATTACTTCAGTTAATACTATATTAAAAAACTTTGTTTCTTTAGTTTAATCTAGGTGCTTACATTTGCTTGATTAGCTAAATAATGTTTGTAATGAGTGAATATAAATTTAAAGTAGAATATTTTTATACAAATGTACTTATAACTCTCAATAAAAATGAGTTATTAATTGTAAAATGCATAGTAAGTAAATGATATCAATTAGCTTAAAAGATTTACTTTAAAATGCGCATAAGAAATATACTAAAGTGTGTTACATTAACACCACTTAAAAATAAACTAACTTTGTAAAATGTTGTGCTAATAACGACATTATCCTTTATTGCATATCACTTACATTATACACCATTTCATAAAGTAATTCAGAGTAATAATTATACCCTATTACATTAAAGCACCTCAAACTCAATCATATCATAAAGAATTTGCTTTATTCTATCCATTTTCAGCTATAGTACATAAATTTAAAATAAAAGTTATATATTGTTAAATATAAACTGCTTTATATTCCAGACATAAAACCATTCATTTCTGTATCAATTTAAGTGCACATACTATAATCAAGTTCTTAATTACATTTGCAGCTGTGCAGCGAACTTATAAAATTGATAACGCAGTATATTAAATGGTTTCCATTTCATTCCCTGATAACTAAACGATAATTGTTAATCACCGGCTATTCACTGCTATGTACATATAGTTAAAATGGCAAAATAGTGATAAGAAATTAATGTTAGGTAAATTTTACAGTTATCTAACAAATGATTATCCATGTAAGATCGACTTAACTGTACCTACATCAAAAGCACCATATTAATAATGTCTTTGTATCATGTTTGTGATGAATATCGATAATACTATGTACTTTAATTAAGAGCAATCTGAACTACATAGGTTAAAATGGGAAATATTGAATCACTATTGACAAAAGTAGGATTATGGAAAGACTAGGACACAATACATGTAAAACAGTAATATTTTGTAGAAAGAAAATATCTTTTATGTAGCAATAGGATTCTACTTACAGCTGTATAAGTTGTATCTTAAGAACTTTCAAACGATTTAAAAATATATATATATATATATATATATATATATATATATATATATATATATATATATATATATATATATATATATATATATATATATATATATATATATATATATATATATATATATATATATATATATATATATATATATATATATATATATATATATATATATATATATATATATATATATATATATATATATATATATATATATATATATATATATATATATATATATATATATATATATATATATATATATATATATATATATATATATATATATAATATATATATATATATATATATATATATATATATATATATATATATATATATATATATATATATATATATACATATATATATATATATATATATACATATATATATATATATATACATATATATATATACATACACATATATATATATATATATATATATATATATGTGTGTGTGTGTGTGTGTGTGTATCCGTCAGTTAAGCTTCGGTGTTTCACTTCCCGGAGGGGTACTATATTCCCTAAACCATCTAGATTGTTGTTTTTCCTATTTTTTTACATCAATAGATTTTTTTTAACTGAATATGCTATAGCAAATGAAAATGATGTAAGAAAATTACTATTCACAAAAAATATGTGTTTATATTGCTAATATTTATATTAAACGTGTATTTTCAATAGAAAGCAACAATCAAAGCAACTACACAACCAAAACTTATAACGTTATTGACACCAAATGCAGTTTGCGCAACAATCTACATCAACAATTTTTGTTGCAGAATTTTCATAACATACGTCAGTGTAAAAAATATTTAACTTTTCAACTTTTATTATGATTCTTAACTTTAAACATATTTATATAAGATGAAAGGTATTGTAGTTTATGAGATATTTTAACGAAACAATGAATTTTTAACCTTATTTCAAATATATCATTTAGATTAGAATTTCCGGTACTTAATTCCAAACAATCTGAGGGAACAAGCATAATTAAACTTGTACAGACAACTAGTGCAAAATTAGAACTGCACATAAAGATTTCGAATTATGTCAGACGTGGAAGATAAATGACTTTTATGTCGTTCAATATTCTGTATATTCAATTAAACACATTCCGAGTAGCCATGTATTTGATATATTATTTTTTATCTATCATTTTTTTTCTGCTTGCGTACATATGTGTGTGCTGCTCATCCAGCTCTCTCTCTCTCTGTATCTATCTATCTATCTATC
This sequence comes from Pardosa pseudoannulata, assembly GCA_032207245.1. Classification (NCBI taxonomy): domain Eukaryota; kingdom Metazoa; phylum Arthropoda; class Arachnida; order Araneae; family Lycosidae; genus Pardosa; species Pardosa pseudoannulata. The sequence continues at coordinate 28,993,610 of CM063500.1, read as the reverse complement.
TATCTATCTATCTATCTATATATCTATCTATCTATCTATCTATATATATATATATATATATATATATATATATATATATATATATATATATATATGTCAGGATTTAAAATATAGAGTAATTTTAAGAGATTTTAATTAGGGATTCTTTTAATGAGAGCGACGCGGCTTGAATTGTTAGACACATAAATACGGCTCACGCGTAGTGATCTGGGCAGAGAGCAGTACGCACTTTCTTCGGTCAGACCTGTAGCTCCTCGAAGTAGTGAAATCTGCCTTTTTTAGCAGTTGGGCGTCAATGTGAGACGCCCTTGTTGAGTAGAGTGTGATGAGAATTTAATAAAGAACTGAAGGGGATTGTTGGAGAGTGGATTGATTTACCAACTTATCTGTGGAGCTTACACACACACACACACACACACACACACACATATATATATATATATATATATATATATATATATATATATATATATATATATATATATATATATACATACATACATATATATTTCTAATTATATATTTCGATATTGTAATAGATTATTATTTTTATGAATTATTATATTGTTTAATGTAAAAAAAATAATAAATGTCATTGTGTATAAATACAGTATGCTTTTTGAATAACAACATCGATTCATATTAATCGGGATAAGTTTGACCCAACCGGCTGTTTTAGGTAGACCGAAACTCCCACAATTTTATTGTTAAACCATGATAAAAATGGTCACAGGTTTCCATGACTCTATTGTTTGGTGTGCAGGAAAGAAAAGACATATGTTCTAAAGTTAGGTATCGGGTAACAATTAACGCTATGTGAAGCCAAGCATTGTCGTATTGAACAATCCTTCTGCCAGCTATCTGTGGGCAAACACGGTTGACAATTTTCTTCAAGGGCTTCAATATTTCCAAATAAAGTTGTGCATTAGCATTTAAAAAATATAAATGAATGTAAATTTTCTCAGTGATTAACTTACATAACATGCCTCACTCGGTCGATTTGTTCATTCATTTTTGTAGTTGATGGTCGTCCTACACAAGAATCGTCTTCAGAGTACTTTCGGCAATTTCTAAACGCAGTGTACCTCTTGTAGACTACCAATTGAGACAAAACTCCATTTTTTTAACCCTTCTTCCTTATGTGCAAAGGTCACCTACCACTTTTATTGAGTTAACCTTTGGAAAGAGACTCTCTGAGAACTATTTCATCTGCAGAACACATGCTGTCCCAGCCCCCTGAAAAGGTTAAATTAAGTGTCTACGGAATAGCGTTGCTCAAGAGGTTACTAGATTTTAAGCGTAACGAGCTGTGCTTAAAATGGATAAATGTTGACTTTTATTGAATAAAATTGGACATACCTTTAAAATTAAGTATTCTGTTATTTTCTTGTTCATTTGTCAAAAATAAAAATAAATTTTTTTATTGCTTTTGAGATATGACTAGCTGTTTTATTCTACTTTACTTCATTTATTTCTGTAATTATTTTATATAACTTTCAAAGTATTTAAACTACAATTTCAATGGTATTTCTTTATTTCATCTTTCAATAATACACTAAAATTTAAATGTGTAATAAAATATTACCCTAAATACATTTTTATAACATCAAAATGTTAGCAGTTATGTTAGTTAATCTAGAAAGATTTTTATTCTTACATTTATTATAGATACTAGGGAATACAACATATTGGAAGATAAATACTTTTATCCGTACAGCAAGAAAAAAAATATACATTTGGTTCTCTTACAATCGGTTTTATCTTGGAGAAATATTCAATTAACTCGGAAATATTATATATCTTCATTAGAAAATAATAATTCATGGTTTGATGTTGAATTCAATATCTTTACCATTAAGAAATTCTAATTTTTCTGATACTCTTTAAACCATTTGTACTATATAAGTTCTTAATTAATAAGATATTATTTATCTACAATTAAGAAATTATATTGATAAAAATGTATAAATAACCCGGATAAATGCTAAATATATCTCATTTTTTTCAATAATAAATTTTATTAAATTTTATTTAATAAATATTGATTGAAACAGTCCTATTCATAGGAATATTTCCACATGGATGGGGAAAAATATGAACATTTTATTCAAACTGCAAAAATGTATAAATTATCAGAGTATGTAAAACATACCACGTATTTAAACTATTCAATATGTGTGGTAACTTATATCAATAAATATACATATTTTATTTAAGAAACATTTTGGTAAATATATGTTTTATTTAAATGTATTTTATAAAATAAATCAGGCTTTTTATTTCATATTATTATAATTTAATAACATTAAACATTTTATTTTGTGCAAATAATTTTTAAAAATAACAAATATTAGTGTTTATGGATGTCTAATTTAATTTTAATATGATTGTATTATGATTAATTATTTGAACTAATACACTTTATAATCATTTATTAAATAAATTCCTTACATATTTACACTGCTTTTTTTGTTTCATATCTGTTGATGTAATAGTATATTAAAATCAATAGTTTGAATTTAAATAATAGCTAAGTTTTCTTTTCAAATTCATCGAATTTCAAACTTGTTGTCATTTTAATGTAAATTGACCTATAGTTTTTTTTAAGAAACCTATATGTAAAGTTACGTGAAATTGCAATAAGTCGAAAAATAATGTCTTATGTTCCTTATACTTAGGGGAGAAAAGAGCATTTGTCCGCTGATCGAATCGGTTTTTATCGAGAAGAAATAAGAACTTTATCCGGAAACTATGACATGTGCTAACCAAGCCTAATCAAGCGTTGCTTAGTGTCTAATTCTCTATCTTTCATAATCCGAAATAGGGTGATTTGTCATTGTAGCATTATTACAAACATTTGTGCTTTTGAAATTATTTGCTTAGGTTTTATTAACAATTAGCTATCTGTATTGACAGTTCAACCCTTTTATGCCATGAGTTGAGATTCTTTCAATGTATATAGAAATTTTTATTTCAAAGTAAAATGTTACAAAAATTCGTTTAATTTCCAAATTCATTTTCCCTTTTAGCAATAAATAAATAAATAAATAAAACATACACTAAAATAGAATACAAAATGTATTGAATTAGTATTTTGCATATATATTTTTACTTTGCTTTTAAATATATAAAATGTATTTTGTATAATTTACAAAGTCTAGTGTTTCTCTCAAACATAAACGTAGATATACCACTTGTTGCATATGAAGATTAAACAAACATTCAACATGTAAACAAACTTAAAATTTTTACATTAATTAATATTTCAATTACATTCATATTTCTAGAAAACATGTTTATGATTACTCACCGAAACCCTAGATATAAATTAGTTAATAAAGGTGTTCGTTTACTCTCAAAACTAACTTTTATCTTTTTGAATCTATTTGAGTAAAAATGTTTTATTTCATTAGATGCATATTTATTAAAAAGTCTGAAAAACTTGAAAGCGGAATATTATTATGATTTGGATATATTCCTAATAAAATGTTTAAAACTGAGATTAATTTAATAGGATTTGTAATCATTTCTTTTACTTGCTACCATATATTTTTATGATACTGCTAACATATTTCATTAAAACTTAACAATTAACATGAATCTTCATGGAAAAAAATTTAGAAAAAATAATAATAATGAAAATATCCATTATTCGTGTATTAAGTATCTTTGACATATTTTTACAAAAAGCGGAGATTGTGTTTCCTTAATGCTTTAATTTAAAATAATTTGTTGTTTATATAATTATATAGCATTTATTGCATATTTACTAATTTCTATGAATAATATGACATTTATAAAATACATGGAATGCAAATTTAATTTACAGATAAAATAGTATTGATTAAACGTTATTATTAGTAATAAAGTTACTATATGTTTTGATTTTATTACTGATTAATGTTAAGAATTTAAAAATTATTAATCATTAATGTTAATTAGAAACACTTAAAAAAAAGCTTTATTTCATTAGATATATATCTATAAAAAAGTATGCCTTGAAAAGTGTACTTGAAAGCCGAATATTATGATTTTGAAATATTCATAATGAAATATTTAAATCTGAGTTTAATTTAATAGGATTTGTAAGCATTACTTTTATACATACTTCTACAATATATTTTATGATGCTTGTAAAATATTTCATTAAAACTTTGCTTTCATTATTAATCTTCATGAAAAATACTACAGAAAATATAATAACAGTGAAATACCCATTATTCTTGTACTTACAGGACTGTAAGGTACTTATTCAAGTACCTTTCAGGAACATAGACTGTGTTTCCTAAATGCTTTAATCTTTTAAACTTGTATCTTTTATGTTTACATAGCATTTTTTCCATATTTAATAATTTATATGAATATAACATTTGCAAAAATGCATGGAATGAAAATTTAATTTACAAATATAATACGATATATTAAACGTTCTGATTAATAATAAAACTAATATATGTTTTGATAAGAATTATATTCATTTTAGCATTATGGATATGTCGATCAATTTTTGGTTCAATTTGTTGCTTGTTTCCCAATTCAAAGAGAGATTAAATATTTTAAATGCTCCGTCCAATTTCATCACAAAAGCAAGTCCGCCCCTGAGTATAAAATTGATAACTTAATTTTATCGCTTAAATCGAATAAAATTTCAGTTTTTATATAAAAAAAATATTTTTTTTTATTTAAGGAGTATTCCTATTTCCATTACAGGAAATTCGATTTTCGAAAAATATAAAAGTACATTCTTAGTTATTGATTTCACTGAAAGAAATCATTCCAAATAAAGTTTTATTTTCTGTTCATGGTTTAAAAATTACTAATTTAAACTAAAATCAAGGTGATTAGGTTTTAGTAAAAACTGAATATATTTATATTTTTTTCAAATTTTAATATTTTAATTTCAACGAAACTCATGCAAAAACGATAATCATGAATTTTCGAAATTATGCATTATTATTTGATTTTTCATTTGGGAATTTTATTTTTCTACATATCATAAATTCATATGAAGACGCATAATTGGTCATATTTTAAAAGTAATAAATAATTCAAGGATTATCGTTTTACTAATAACAACTTTTCAGAATCGGAAAAGCTTTAAAATCTAATTGTATTATAACTAAGTAACAATCCAAAAAACATTAAAATTTATTTTAAATAACAAAGAATGTGTTACATTTTATATAAAGTAAAATTTTAATGCAGTGATTTTTTTCATGAATAAATATTTAAATGAAATTATTTCATATCTAGTAGATATTTTTCGTTATTTATTGGATTTTAACTAAACAAAAATAAATATAAAGTGTACCCAGTCAATCTAATCAATTAAAAATGGTCCGTAAAAGACCAATATGATAAAATTAGTTTATTATGTTTAAACATGTAACAACTAAAACTGTCCATACAGTGTTTTAGGTATTTAAATGTATAAATATGATTTCTAAAAAAACAAAATCATCATCATTGCCAAATTGTTTACTGCATGTTGTGTTAATAACTATAATGTTTATAGAACAATTATTCTAAGAAAACTAATATATTTTTATTATCTTAATAAATATGTTATGTTATTACATTATTATTATGAATACATATAAATTTTGTTCATAATATTCAAACATATATGAGAACTAAATATACCCACTTAGAATTTCTAATGTTGAAAAAGCACAAAATTTATTTTTAAAATAATAATTTAAATCCATTATTATTAATAATTATATAATGCATAGGACTAAGGACATTTTTTACTTCTAATTTTCATTTTTATTTCATCATTCTAACTGAATAAAGCTTGAGAATTTAAGTCACATATCGCTTAGTAGAAAGTCTAAGATTAAGACAACTTCCTGATTTGTTCCTCTTGAAGAAATCTATCTTATTTCGTTCAGATTAAAGTAAATTATTATATTTCATGTTATGTATAATGGCAGTTTCTAGACATAGTTCCAAAACGTTTTAAAAATCTTTGTAATATTTATTATAATATGCATTTGTTATCATAAAATTTAAAGAAACATCCCTTGGAATATTCAAGTAATAGACAAAGTTGAATGCGTATACCTTGCATTAAATATAATAAATATAGTTCTAAAATATTTTTAAGAATTCCACAGAATGTTTAATACATAACATCTTAAAAATATCAAAAAGAAAGTAATTTATATTACTGGGATTTCAGTTTTAAACTTTATTAGATTAAGAAAAGATTTTAAAAATCTATAAATGCACAGCTAACATGTAGTAAGACGAGTTTGCTTAGTTTATTTAAAAATCATAGAACTGATTTACAATTTTATCCTAATATCGTGTACAGAATATTAAATATCTGTCTGTAAAAATCAAAACAATAAGATACATTTTAAATCATAGTAAAGTTCTCCATATTATATATAAAAACATATAACCTCCATTCAAGAACATTAGATAAGGATTGAAATAAAAATATATTTCATATTGTTAGTGTCTAAAAAGGATATCACTGATATTTAAGACTATAAAAAGAGTAAATCTGTTAAAATCTAATATAACATATCTTACTAGCACACATATTTTATTTAGCATCAACTTGAAGTTCGAATCGGTATTTGGAATTGTATTATATTTCTCAGATGCCAACCAGATGCTCAATTATTCTTCTATATTATTAACTATAAATAATCTTATTATTTTTTATTTAATACTATTATAAGTATAATAATATAAGTGTAACAGCTAGAATGCATGTTTCATTGGAAGATATAGCTAAATGTTTCATTAATATAAAGCTATGTAAATTAGTTTATTGCTTATTTCC
>CM063500.1:28974311-28981811 GCA_032207245.1 Pardosa pseudoannulata | reverse complement strand
TGACTTCTTCACATCCTGTCAACATTGCGATATACTTAAATTTTTATATCAGAACCAGGAACACTACGTAGGAACCGTAAAAGAACCCCATCGTATAAAAGTATACGGTATCATATTAAAATTATTTTATGTTACAAATTTCAAGCTTAATTATAATTATAAAATTAAGTATATGTTGCATATTATCCATACCATATCAGTAATGTATAATATGTTAGTCTAAATTATCTCATTATGTAGTGCAAATTGCATCTCATTTGGGAAAATACAATTTTCCCTACAAGAAATTATTTCTTGCTTACTCTCTACAATAAACTAATTTTGTGTAAGGGACTTATTGTCTAAGGCTTTATAAAACAATTAATTAAATATTCATTATTACTTTGAAATTAGAAAATCTGTGCATTTTTATAAAAAGTGCAGATTAAAAATTGTAATAGTGACTTCTCTTTACATCATGTTTACATTGCGATATACTTAAAATTTTACATCAGAACCAGGAACACTACATCAGAGCTGTAAAGGAATCCCATCGTATAAAAGAATACGGTAGCATATTAAATTATTTTATGTAATAAATTTCAAGCCTCATTATAATTATCAAATTATAATATGTTAATCTCAACTATCTCATTATTTTAGTTCAAATAGTATCTCATTTGTGAAAATAAAATACTCCCTCCAAAGTGTAGTAATTATTTCTTCCTTATTCTCTATAATAAACTAATTTTGTGTAAAGGACTTATTGTATAAGGCTTTATAAAACAATATATTAAATATACATTATAACTTTGAAATGAGAAAATCTGTGCATTTTATCGAGAATGCACATATTATACGATGAAATAGTGACTTTTCTTCACATCATGCCTATAGTGCGATATACTTAAATTTTTATATCAGAACCAGGAACACTACATCACAGCTGTAACGGAATCCTAATGTACAAAAGGATATGGTAGAATATTAAATTATTTTATGTAATAAATTTCAAGCATCAGTATAATTATCAAATTATGTTATGTTAGTCTCAAATATTCCATTATGTTAGGTCAAATTGTATCTCATTTGGGACAATAGAATGTTCCCACCAATATGTGGAAACTATTTCTTGCTTACTCTCTATAATAAACTAATTTTGTGTATGAGACTTATTGTTTTAGGCTTTATAAAACAATGTATTCAATATAAATTTATACTTTGAAAGGAGAAAATCTGTCCATTTTATCGAAAATGCCCAGATTATATGATGAAATAGTGACATCTCTTTACATGATGCCTATATTGCGATATACTTAATTTTTTATATCAGAACCAGGAACACTATATCACAGCTATAAAAAATTCCATCGTACAAAAGGATACGGTAGCATATTAAATGATTTTATGTAATAAATTTAAAGCATCAGTACAATTATCAAATTATAATATTATAATCTCAATTATCACTTTATGTACTTCAAATTTCTCCTTTGAAAAAATAGAATGCTCCCTCCAAAATGAGGAAAATACTTCTTGCTTACTCTCTATAATAAACTAATTTTTTGTAAGGGTCTTATTGTTGAAGGCTTTATAAAACAATGTGTTCAATATACATTAATACTTTGAAATGATAAAATCTGTGTATTTTATCAAAATTGCATATTTTATTGAAAACTGTGAAACTATTTCTTTGAACAAAATTGCAGATTTTGTGTTTTGGAAATATAACATATACGTTTGTTTGGAAAAAAAGCTAGTAGTGGAACATATTTTGTAAACGCAAGAGTAAAATCCGTATTTTACTAGTACACACACATCGTAAAATTTCTTAGTATATATTTCTCTAGCAAAACATCTATTACAAATTCAAACAGTAGAAACGAGAAAGCAATAATTTTTCGATGAGAAAAAATTTCACGACATGTGGGGAGTGTACATCTGGGGAGATACCAGTTATAAGTCAATAGTTATAGAGACTCCAATGCAGTTCCCAAGTTATGTCCAGTTTATAGAAATAATTTCAGAATACATGATCCACAGTGTAGATTTCCAAGAAATGTCTTCCAAATGTCACGACGAACAAAGATGATTGGTATTTTATCAGTACACTGAAACTTATCAAATATGCCTCAGCAACTCATCTCTCTGTGGATTTTTGTTCAGTTAAATGCAGCCAAATTTCAATAACTAACGTTTCCAAAAATATTTAACTGGTGAAGACTTACTGTTTGCCATCTTGGTTACTTATGGAAAGTGGGTGTCTCGTTCAACATTGTATGACATCACAAAGACTGGATAAATGAAAATTGGTCATCCATTATCTTCCCTGCTGTGTCCCAGTTCATCCTAAATATTATCGACATACATCCGTATATACAGAGCAAAGAACCCACTACCTACCCATACCACTAAAAGGAAAGAAAAATTCTAGAATAGGGAGTGGAATGTTCTAGAAAATATATCTCTATCAGATTGCACATGATTCTATGTTTTTGAAAGATTTATTGGAATTAATAAAATGTAAAAGGTTGAGAATTTGTGTCAGTTGTACGCTCACTTAAATGTAGCCAATTTCCAATAATCAAAGTTTCCAGAAATATTTCGCTGGTTTGCAAGACTTACTGTTTATTATCGTAATTACATATGGAAAGTAAATATCTCTGTTCAATGTGGTATGATATAACAAAGGCTGTTGAACGGATAATTGAGCAACCAATTTTGAAGCTACTTAGAAATATATGGATGACAATTTGTGTCACATGTTCAAATATACACTTATAATTGATTTAACTTAAATGTATAACAATTCTAGACCCCACATAAGTCAATTTTCGAAAAGTAAAGAAATTCGATAGATGCTTAAGATGCTCGAAAGCATGCAGTTATATTTCTCAACTCTTCTTCAAATCTTTAATGCATAATTGGTTTTAGAAATCAGATACGGGCTTATTGTTTTAATGATTTTCATATATTTCCATAAACATTTCAAATAAGAAGTGTTATTGATTGATGTTAATCATTGAAATGGTACTTCCAACATATATATTATATATTGCTATAAAATGTGTAGTCTGTAAGAACCACAGTAGCTCAATCGGTAAAAGTACCCTGTAATAGGTGGGGTAGGAGTCCGACCCTGCCTAAGTTCCGTCGTGTTCGTTAAAGCAGGCTGGGGCACATAAAATATGCTCATTATCACAATGTCCTTCAAGTTCTCAAACAATACATCGGGGGGTGGCAGGTTAAGTCACATCTAATTTACATTTATTTTACATTCCTTATAAAAAATTAACAATTAATGAAGTTAAACACAGTTTTTTTTTTACAAAAAATCAATTAATTTCTAAAATTCTATAATACGTTAATGCCATTCAATTTTGCCCGGATAGGAAATACTAAAGAAAACTGGCGATTAAATTATTCCTTGGGTTTTAAAGTTCTTGCAGTGTTAAAGGATATACGTTATAACCTTCTCCACTTTAGTACTTTTACTATGATAGGTAGTAATCTTTCTTCGATGTACTATTCATTAATTAATAAGTCACTTACACTTTATGATGAGGGTATTAATCTACTTGTCAAAAGTTTTATTAGCATGAATATCTAAATTTATAATCAGTTATGAAATCCTCCTTGATTGGATCCTTATGTTGGTGAGTTCATTTTAATATAATTCAGAACACAATTCTATTAACTAATTCTAGTATATGATTTTTAATGATCATATAAACATAAAGAATAATGTAATATTAGCTATTAAATTGAAAACAATTAAAATTGAATAATAAAATTTATTTTAATCTACAGTCAAATACATTTTAAATGTCTTACCATTGTGTATTGCATACAGTTGTGTCAATATAATATAGTTGAATATTATGTAAATTTAACAGTAACTACGAATTATATATATATATATATATATATATATATATATATATACATATATATATATATATATATAATATATATATATATATATGTATATATATATATATATATATATATATATATATATATATATATATATATATATAAATATAATATATATATATATATAATATATATATATATAATAGTTTTTTAGATCTTTTAAACAGAAGGGAAAATATTAAAGAAAACTGGCGATTAAATTATTCCTTGGGTTTTATATTTATTGGAGTATAAAAGGACATGCATTATAACCTTTGCTTCTTTAGTGCTTTTACTGTGATACCTACTAATCTTTCTTCAATGAACTTTTCATTAATTAATAATTCACTAACATTTTATGATGATGATATCAATTTACTTGTCAAAACTTTTATTAGCATGAATATCTAAACTTATAATGAGTTACAAATTCATCCCTGGGTTAAATCCTTCTATTAGTGAGTTCATTTTAATATAATTCAGACAACAATTCTATTGACTGATTCTAGTATTTTTAATGATTTTATCCCTTAATTTGGAAAGATGTTTTTTCAAATATTTTTTTAATTTCTGTTATTTTCTCATGTCTGTATAGACATTAAGATCTCTATAAAATAAACAAAAAATTATATCATGTTCTATTTTTGAGATAATTAATGTACGCTGTGGCGAACACTGACAATTATATCTTATAGTACTTATAAATATACATGTCCGGTGTAGCTGAGAGACTTAGCCAAATTAAGGGTTAATGATTATATGATCATAAAATGTAATGTAATATAAATGTAATGTAAACGGTTTATCATTATATATCACACACAGTTGTGTTTATATATTATAGTTGAATACTTCGTAAATTTAACAGTAACTACAAAATATATTTATACATATTTTTATTGTTCTTATATTAAATAAATTTTAAATACAAATATATTTTATGCATTCTCTCTTCAAATCTTTAATGCATAATTGGTTTTAGAAATCAGATACGGACTTATTGTTTTAATGATTTTCACATATTTCCATAACCAATTTGAATATTAAGTATGATTGTTTCATGTTAATCAATAAAATGTTACCTCCAATATATTTATCATAGATTGTATAATTATGTATATACTCTAAGAACAACTGTAGCTCAGTCGGTAAAGGTACCCCGTATCAGGTATGTTTGGAGCCCGAGCCTGCTTAAGATTCTTCGTGTTCGTTAAAGTAGACTGGGACACATAAATGGACACAAAACACACATTTTGGAAATTTTTAAACATAATGCTACAGTGTTTAATAAGTGTACAGTGTATACCAAATGTATTCTATAATACTACAGTATATATAGCTTTATATAAGTCGTATTGAGATCAATATTTAAAAAAAAATCACTGTATTTCTGTCATAATAATAGGTTTACCGTTTCACTAATATCTATAATTTTGCTATATTCTAGAATTTTTTTTTCTCTTCCTTATTACATGATTAATAGAAAAATATACATTTATCTTGGTAAATGTGACAGACTTTACAAATTCTTTAGGCATGAGCAAAGAGTAAGTTCATTTTACTTTTCATTTTACAAATTGAAATAAAATCACCCCCACAGGTAATTTAAGTTTAACAGCCCTTTAGTGTTATTTCGAATTATTTCATAAAAATTAAAACTATAAAATATTAAATTAAATCGTTTAATGTTAGGGGAGGCGTTACTTTGAAGTTAATCAATTTTAGGAAGTAATATATGAAACAATATTACTTTAACTAGGGAGTTTTAGCAAAAAAAGGATCTACCCTTACTAAATCATAAAAATAGTAGCCTATGTTTCAAAATAAAATAAAAATTTCCTCATCATGATGTAACAATAAACCACTTCACAATAATCATCGTAATTTTGTAAAATATTATTATAATTTAGGAAATTTATGAGTTCATTTTTACACAGTGCAGCCCAATTTTCTGTCTAGCGCTAAACAATAGATATCTTCACTTTGCATTGTTTCGACTACTTTGTGCTCACAAAGTACTCCATGTGGCATTAAGTGAAAATATGCTCTAACGTTGTCGCAATTCAGAAAATTCTCTAGTGAATGAAATTATGTTTTATCATAATTTCGACTCTTCGTTATCTATTCAACAACTTGAATATAGCAATAAATTAAACTGAAAACACTGAGGGAGAATCACTTCGTTTCCAAATGTAATATTGATTAGGTAAATACACAAATTCACACATCCACACACACATATATACATGAATATATATATATATACATGAATATCTATATTTACATAAACATAAAAATATAATGCCTAAGTTTAATATAAAATAAAAAATTATACCTCATCATTATGTAACACATAAAGCTGTAATTACATACACAGATATATATATTTAAATGGCTTTACATGTGTGTGATTATGTACATGTGTAAATTATAAAAACAATACATGTATCTCACACTTTGAAAATTGTTCCGAAGATTTGTGTTCACATAAGAAATATATTATATAAATATATATATATATATATATATATATATATATATATATATATATATATATATATATATATATATATATATATATATATATATATATATATATATATATATATATATATATATATATATATATATTATATATATATATATATATACATATATATGTATATACAATATATGTATATATATATATATATATATATATATATATATATATATATATATATATATATATATACATATACATATATATATATATATATATATATATATATATATATATATATATATATATATATGTATGTATATATATATATAAATATATATATATATATGTATATATACATATATGTATATATATAAGTATTTATATGTATGTATGTATGTATATATATATATATATATATATATGTATATATATATATATATATATATATATACATGTATATACATACATGTAATATACATAAAGTGTGATATATATACATATATATATATTATATACACATATATATATATATATATATATATATATATATATATATATATATATATATATATATATATATATATATATATATATATATACATATATATATATATATATATATATATATATATATATATATATATATATATATATATATATATATATATATATATATATATAATATATATATATATATATATATATATATATATATATATATATATATATATATATATATATATATATATATATATATATATATATACATTCAATGATTTAAACTACCACCTGGCCGTGCATTGTATGCCTTAATTTGTCTCATGAAAAAAGAAATTATATGTTTATTCTTATTATCGTATAAAAATTACATTTTAATTATATAACAGTTTAGTAAAATTTCACTTCAACGCACAAATTTCAGAAAGAGCAGTGCCAAAAAATACTAATTTCTTTTTTTATTTTTCGTCCAGTTTCTTCTTTTGATTTACTGCTTCAAATCATGCAGATATTTGTAGGTATTGTTTTCCAGAAAATAGAACGTCCATCTATATTTTTACATTATACTCAATGTATCATAATAGAAATACTATTTTACAACCGATATTTAAATATTCACAGCA
>CM063500.1:28916811-28969311 GCA_032207245.1 Pardosa pseudoannulata | reverse complement strand
TTCAAAATTACTTTCATGATGAGATTTCTGTTAAATGTGTATATATAAATTATACAGTGAAATTTTAATCTACATCTTAATACGGAAGGAGTTTTGAAATGAACAAAACTACATTGAGTTTAGGGTTTTGAACTTTCAAAATATTCTTCAGTTAGATAACATATGTAATTTGGAAAATTCATAATATTCAGACATTTCCTGCATATACCTTAACTAATACAACTTTTATAATCAAAGGGCAATTAACTTTATAAAATCATATGTATTTCCAAAATCTTTCAAATATATATATATATTATATATATATATATATATATATATATATATATATATTATATATATATATATATATTTATCATTTAATTTTGTTACTTCTTTATATCTAATGCAGATAAATATACTTTAAACTTACGTGAAAATTCAGGAAAAAAATTGAACACAATTTATAATTAACAACGAATTATACAATTATACAAAAGTTTTGTGAACAAGTTCCATCTTTATACTATTGAAAATTTAATCTAAAATGACTATATTTAATGCTCCCATTTAGTGTTCAGTTTAAATACGTAGCATGCAAATCAAAAGATGAAACTAAAAATTCTTTAAAATGTGTTTACGAGTTCTGTGATACTGAAATAAAGTGTTAGTTACAAAATGAATGTAAAACCCGAAAAATATTTAATGATAATTATTTTGAGAAACTGAATAACATTACACAAAACTATATAAATAAAAATCAGCTAGCAATTTCTTGCTGTAATAAATGATGATTTTTCTGAATTAAATGATGATTCAAATGTTTCTAACCAATATAAGCTGTTTCCTAAATGTAAAAAGTCTTACACTTATTATTATTTGTTTATACCTTTAGAGAAAAAATAAAAGACAGTTTATATTTGTATATACATTTAAGAATGATTTTACTTTTAAACTTTTACAAATATTATAAATTATGAACCGATTATATTACCTATTTAATTTACTTTATTTCTTTTCAATTACATTCAGAATAATTCAATATTATGTCTACATTTAGTGTTTAGTTTACATGCGTAATTATGAAACTAAAAATTCTTTAAATATTCTTTACAAGTGGTGTGTAAAAAAATAAGGCGTTAATTAAAAAAATGAATTAGAAATCTAAAAAACATTAATGAGAATTATTTTAGAGTTCTGATAAGTATTATACGTTACTATATAAATAATAATCAGACAGCCAAATCTTACTGTAATAAATGGTGATTTTGTTTTATTAAATGAGAGATTAAATGTTTGGAACCAATATAAGAAAATTCCTAAAAATACTAATACTCGTGTAATTGTTTACACATCTAGAGAAATATTATACCCCATTTTATGTTTTTACATACATTTAACAATAATTTTACTTATAAACTTCTATAAATATTATTATAATTTGTGAACCTATTATATTACCTATTTAAGTGAATGTATTTCTTTTCAATTACATTAAGAATAACTCTATATTATGTACAAAACAGTTTTTCTAATATACTTGTGCTCCACTTTTATGTATAAAAGAGATTAAGAAATGTGGTCTTTAGAACTTCTAAAAACCGTTTAAAAAGTTTTTAATGACATATTTATATTTTCATATTTTACCTTATCTCTGTTTTTAAGATATATATTTTTTCGACAGGAGATCGACAAAATCCAATTTTTCCACTGAGATTAACCATAAACTAAAGATCGTATCACATTTGCATGTTTTAAGCATATCGAAGAACTGCTATAACCCTTGGGTGTACTTATAATAAGAGAGGATCCTAGCATGATGCTGTCTACTTATAATTATATTTGAATAGGGATATATGACAAAAGTAAGGATCCAAAATTTCTTTTGTAATTCAATTTTAATTATTTTTTTAACTTTATCTTTGGTGATGATTTAAATTTCTTGTAAATAATCCTGGTAAATAATCCTAAGTAAATAAATTATATCTCTATTGTGTGTAATTGATCACCTCTTCGTAACCTATCTGCAAAATCACACTAGTTTCATTCAGCATCAGAATAATGTACAAAATGTCACTTAAAAAATGGAATATATTTTCTTTAAAAAACATAAGTAAAGGAAATTGTGTTCAATTAATAGTGTAAACAGTAGTATCCTTAAAACTTATGCTGTCCCTTTTCAGTAAGTTTATTATTTTTTCTTTTGACTCAAACTTAATACAAATGATTGCTTTAACAAATATTTTACAGATGAAGTACAGTCTCTTCCATAAGAGAGTGTTGTCTCTTTCTCTGAAAATACAAACGAATTAGTTAAAAAATACATTTGTACCATGTAGTATACATATTAAACTAAAATGCATTTTACTTAATAAGTTGTCCAGTCCCCGTTATTATCGATTATGCGAGAATCACTTTATCTTTCGATTTTAACGATGATCGGCGTTTACCCCGTTCCGGCTGGTCGTCAACATTTTGTACCGCTTTATAACGTACTATCCACTTTTTGACGTACACTCCAGCTTTCTCATGTACCGGGCAGCGGCTGTACGAAACATTTTTGGTCCTTTTGGATCAGAAACACTGACTCAAAACGGCTCGCATTCGAGGCACTCATTTTTGAATTGTTGATTTAAACACAGCAAAACAAATAGAATAAAGATTATAACCATAAAGAATTCTTCTCTAATGTTTGAAGAACACGTGCAATTAAACCGGTATCTGCGCACTATCTATTGACCAAGTTATTATCGATACGCTCTTATGGAACAGCCTGTATGTTTAAATTTAGGAACTGAGAAAGGTTGATCATTACTTGTTACAACGCAATTAATAGTGAAATTTTAAGTTTTAAATTTAAATTCCATGTTCGTTCAAATTTTATATGTTTTACAAATAATAAATTTTGTTTCAATATTATATTCGTAATAACACTGTATTTTTATTTAAAGTGCTTTCAATTGCAATGTGGCCGAACGATAGCTGAATGGCTAGGACGCTGACCTTCGGAACCTTAGTTTTTGGGTTTGAATCCCACAGTGGCATGGATGTTCGTAGCCGGTCAGAATCGGCTTTAAGCAAAAGGTCCTGGTCTCATTAGCCCTCGTGCTTCAAAAAGTAGGCCGTAGTTATCCAAACCAAACCAAACCAATCGATTGCAATGTGATTAAATTATGTGTACCCCAGGATAATTTAAGGATTTTTAAGTAAATCTTTAATAACCTAATTATCTCTGGATTTACATTTCTCGTCGATTTTGGTGTTATCGTTTATATATATGTACATTATGTATAGCACCGATTCTGCTCTATTAGTCTCCAAGCAACACAGTATTTGTAATTATATAATAATGTTATCCATGCATATGAATCACATTCCATTTTAGTGTATTTTCATGATTTTGTTTATTTTTAACATTTTTTAGAAAAATGATAAACTGTTTTTGTTTATGTAGAATTTTTTCCTTTGTTTTTAAATTAATGTTGATCAGTTATTACAACAGGCATAATTCATAGTTTTTGAAAAATTCAGTAAATTGTATTTAGTTAAAAACAACAGTGAATATAGTTTTAGTCTATACATGTGTTATACTCGATTACTAAATGTGAAAAATTTGGAGACGAATGTAAACATTGATCTTTATAAAACAAAAAACCTTATTATATTTTTCAATGATTTTTTTTAATAATTACCTACTTAATATATGTACTTCGTTGGTTGTTTTATTATTTATGGTTAATTGTTTTTTAAGTCTTACAGTTATTTAAGTTTTATTGTATTGGTTCCTTACTCTTCGCTTTTATGAAATATCTTTTTGATGACACAACACGCTAAACACTAGACGCAACATTTGCATTATACATGTTCGTTCCGTATTATTTATTAAAATCTGTATTAAGTATAAATATAAAACACTACAAAGAGCACTTGATAACAGCTTATACGAAATTTCAGGAAAGTTAATTTAATTTATTTTTCTCCTTCTCTTCAATTATTAATTATCACAAGTATTTCGTCCTAAAACCTCTTATTTCACTATCCATGGTGACAAACGTGAACAAATTCGTGAAAGTCTTAGTTCTCAGTCAAATTTTCGATCATGTACTATTTTTTAGCATTTAATTCTCTCTCATATTAACACTGAATTTTACGAAAAAATTAGTTTGTATTTAACCTCCCAGTTAAATTTCCAATGACATTTAACTAATCTTTAAATTTTAACTTTACAACCAAATATCAGAATTCAGGGCGTTTCCCCCCCTTATAGGTATCCACAGTTTTCCGCATTCCTGATTATGGTTTACCATTGTCTTTACTTCTGAATATCGTGAAATTCTACCTTTTCACTCAAACGTTCGATCTTGTACTTTCTTAGTATTTACTTCTCCATCTCTCTTATTAACAGCGTTTTTTACGAAGAATAATCTGTATCTGGCCTTCTTTTTTGTTAAATTTCCAATACATCATTATTTAAACGTTTGTTATTTTGTCCCTCGAAAGCGAAGGGTATTCCTGACACTTACTATTTTATGTGTATTTAACATTTACTAAAATACGTCGTTCATAGGTGTATTATTTTCATCTAACTTCCATACATAAGTTCCAGGTGGCACAAAACATACAGACGTATATATAAATATTATGAAATTTTTGCTTTTTTTTACGTATCAAATATAAGTAATAAAATATTGTATGACTGACAGATTTTTAACCCCATCTAGTTATATACTGACAATTTGTTAACGTCATGTAGTATATAATGATAAGCTATCAGAATTGCATGTATCTCCAAACCACTTAGATCCTTTTTATTATTAGTATTAGGTATCTAAATTATAATCTTATAAATGTATGCTTATTAAATTTACATATTTCAGTAATAGTTATGTATTCAAATATCATAATTTAGTGTGTATGAAACGCTTTTAAAATACTATAATGAGCAACTAACCATCCGTAAGGCTGAGTTTTTGTACTTTCCGTTCGTGAAAACAGGGGTGAATTTTTTATATTTACTTTATCTACATATGTTAAAATTCACATATTAATCAGTTGTTTTAAAATAATACAAGGATTTTAATAGCTTTTACGTTTTCAGAAATGTATAATGCGACACCCGGTGTATAAATTAAAAAATTCATGCTATATTTGTCTTGAAAAATGTTACTGATATTGGGTAATACAACAGAAAAAAATAAAAGAAAATAAGCGTAAAATGAAGTTTTTTTAATCTACAAGGAGAATTAGCAGGATTACTATTGAATGAGGGAAAATATTTTCGTTCGGTATTTTCACGTGATATGTAGTAGGGAACGAAACTGATATCCCGCTATAATTACGGGAGCTGTATTAGGAGGTTTAAACAATAAATCACATTTACTTCACCTATGTTATTTTTCTCAGACAAAATGTAATTACACCTTTTTTAACACTCTAACCTGAAATCAAGTTTTTGAAATATTTAATCATTTACATTTACTTACTGGGTATACTTTTATATAGATTATATAAGATTGTATATTCTAAGGCAGAATAAATATAAATTAACAGAGAAATTTTTTTCTTTACTCAGTTACAGCAACAATAATTATTCTAATGAAATATTTTTGTTAATTTGTTTAATATTTTTTCAAGAAACATAATGCATCACCTAATTTAACTTGGTTGCATGTAATAAATAAGATTTAATTATTTATATTTACATTATAAATTATTATTATTATTATTATTATTATTCATATTTATACAAATGTTTGACATTTATTGTCACTCAAATTATTGTTAAAATACATGATAGTACAGAAAAATATTTTTAAAAAATAATCCGTTAAAGAAACAGATAACTTTAAAAATACTTTTTTTAAAGTAAAGTAAAAACAGTGTTTTTTATAATACTCCATTATAGACTTTGATAAACACTTAGTTTATATTTGAAAAATGTTTTAAAAATATATTGCATAAGGATTTAGAGATACTAATTATAAAAATAATAATGTAAAACTGCAGTAAAGTAATTTTAGTTAGTTTAACACTAGAAAAAATATCTAAACGAGTCTGGTATAGATTATGTAAGATTGTACAGCAGAATAAACATAAATAAACAAAGAACATTTTTCCTTAACCCAGTCACAAAAACAATAATTATTCTAACGAAATATTTTTGTTAATTTGTTTAATATTTTTTTTCAACAAACATACTGCATCACCTAATTTAAATTCGTTACATGTAATAAATAAGAATTAATTATTTATATTTCCACAAAAAATTGACATTTATTGTCGTTCAACTTATTGTTAAAATCATGATAGTATAATAAAATGCATAAAAAAATAATCCGTTAAAGAAACAAATAACTTTGAAAATACTTTTTTTATTTAACCGTTTAAACGCTGAATTAAGAAATAATAGACCCAATGACTTGAAATGTGGTTATTATATCAATTAAGAGTATATAAATACAAAAAAGTTTTAAAGTTAGGTGAAAAATGATTTGAAGGTGTTTTTAGAGATGTTCCATTATTGGAAAATTGGCGTGTTACATGGTTATTTTTGCATATTTTTAAAAGCTCATGAAAATAGTCAATTTAATGTCTAATAATTATATTATCTTCTTAATACTAACTTTTATGTTTATTTATCTTTAAATAATGTATAATTGATAACTGTTATGATGCTATTGAATTTATGCAATATTGGTACCGGTTTTTCCAATTCTGTAGGATTATCCAGTTTCACTTTTTTTCCATTTTACTACAGGGTTTTCAGATTTTTATTTCTTCTTGACCCTTGGATTTTTTTTCTGAAATTTGTCTTCATATATCTTTTGTTTTTAAATAACGTTAACTATTCCACACAAATCGAAGGGCATAAGAGCATCTAAATTATTTTCATAAATATCTTCTTTATTGGTTATATCACCAGGTTCATCGGGCTCTAACTAGTAAATATCTACATCTTTCCAAAACGATTTCGAAAGAGTTTCTAAAAAAGCCAGAACATCTTGTATTGTAAGGCAACTTTTAAACATGGTGTTAAATTTATGAAAATTTTATAAACTAAACACATAGTAAGCATTCATGTACATTTTTTATTGCCGTCCATTAAAAACTCTATATCACAGAAAACAGATAAATATTTCAGCAAACGTATGAAATAAAACACCTTTTATGTGAAATTGCACTTGTCTTCATAGACACAGGTGAAAGCTGTCCCCACACACACGTGTTTAGGAAAAGAAAATAATGTTTGCAATATCATTCTTTTCACATAAATGAAAAATGGACCCTTGAAAAGCCAATATTCCAATAATGGAACATAGCCATAAATTTTAGTTAAATTTTACCTTTAAAATTTAAAAATAAAATTTAGTTTTTTTGTATTCCTATAGAATATGATGTTTAATGATAAAGTATTGGATTTTTCCCATTTTAACTGGAATTTAGGTAAATTTAATTGTAAAGGAGAATAAAATTGACAAAATATAGTAAAATTAAAAAAATTGCAAAAAAAAGAATTATCTAAACAAAATAAAACTTACTATAAAAACACTTTATAATGTCATTTTCAATTACATATAAAAGTGGTATTCTTAATATTTTTTAACATGTGAATTTTTTATTTTAAAAATCATGTTCCATTATTGGAATTATGGCTGTTAAACGGATAAAAGTAAAGTAAAAAAAGTATTTTTTATAGTACTAGATTAGAAATTTTGATAAACACTTAGCTTATATTTAAAAGAAATTGAAAAAATATGATCCATAAGGATTTAAAGTCACTAATTCTAAAAAAAAATAATGTGAAACTTCAGTAAATGATTTTGATTTGTTTTAACAGTAGAAACTAAATCTAAAAGAATTTATGTAAAATAATCAATCAACTGCAAATATCAGATTTGAAAATAAAAGAATAAATTTAAATTTCTCTTTTGGAGAAAATTATAAATTTTGATCTAATTGTAAACTGATATATGTTATATTCTTTAAATTTTGACAACGTTCTGCATGCAATCACATAGTCATTCAGTTCTTCGCTATAATTCAGGCCCGTATTTAAAAGAGCACATTTATTCATGACAAAAACTACGGTGTATTGTCACATGAACAAAAGGATATATAAAGATAAGGACTGGGGAAAAAACGTGACACTTTGGCTGCCGAATTTTTCTCTCCTCTAAAGTACTGCGACACTTAGGTAAAACGTGGAAGATTGATTACTTCTTTCTAAGTTCATCAGCTGTGAGCTTCCATATGTTTATTCCCGATAAACTTTCCTTACATCTTGAAAATTGTGTAAGTGTAGGATGTCCACTTCAGAAGAACGCCTTATCGTCATCTATTCAGAATGAAGAATAACTGGAGAGTATGGAAAAGAAGTTACGACTTAAACATTTTTATCACGCTGTATTTCTTGGCTATATGCTTTTCAAATAAATAGGTTTTATAATTTTTCTGATGGTAAGTATTTAAACAACTCTTTATATTTCTTCTCAACATAGATATTTACATATTTGTACTAGTGCGAGTCTTATTTCGTATTCTATAAATGCCTGTATATATATATATATATATATATATATATATATATATATATATATATATATATATATATATATATATATATATATATATATATATATATATATATATATATATATATATATATATATATATGTATGTATATATATATATATATATATATATGTATATATATATATATATATATATATATATATATATATATATATATATATATATATATATATATATATGTATGTATATATATATATATATGTATATATATATATATATATATATATATATATATATATATAAATATATATATATATATATATATATATATATATATATATATATATTATATATATATATATATATATATAATATATATATATATATATATATATATATATATATATATATATATATATATATAATTTATTATACATATATACATAAAAAAAATATTTAAAATAATAATTAAGGAAAAATAATTTATTAGTAGTGTAACTGAATTATATCTTAGAACATATTAAAAGCACAGAGAATATACTTATCAAATAAGATTTCGAGATTTTATAAACAGAATTTATAAATGTCTGGGAATAATAATTACGAAAAATCTAAGAAAAACATTAAATTATTCTATTTATTACGCATTTCATTTTATTTTAAATTTTAAAGTTTAAATTCGTAATTCAAAATACAAGTATGTATTTATTTTAAATCCATTTGATATAATAAATGAAAAATTATATAAATACTAGTAATTGATAATATTAAAAGTCTCGTGTATGTTGCAAAGAGAGTATTTTAAACAAAAATTTTGTATCCCCATTTATAGATGAATTCTACTACATATCGACATAAGTATTTATATTTTGTTTTGATTTAAATTGGAATATTTTAAACGCAATTTTCAGATTGAGACTAACAGCATGAAAACTAATAGCTACGAAATAAGATTTTATTTTCTTTTTACATTTTAATGTCTGTATTTCCATTTACTTGCGTTTGCATTTAACATCGTATATTGCTTAATTATTATTTATATTTAAAATTAAACATAGCATGAATTTAAAATTTATAGGAAATAGAAAAATTACTACGGAAAGTTTAGAATTATATACTCAGGAATATGACGCAATCTGTATATATCCATGTATTTAAATTTCCCAAACTCAGTCATGTAAATTAGTATATGTATTCGTACGGAAACAGAAAAAGAAAGTGTTAATAGCTTAGTTTTTTTAAAAGATCTAAACCTATTACTAATATTTTTTTTCACTTGTGAAGGTATAAAAATTTACAACCTTAAATATTAAAATACTATTTTGATAACAAATATTCTAAAATTCTACATAATTTTATTATTTTCGAAAGCTTGTTTTACCTAGGTTTAACCCTTTAAAGGACACTAATATATATTTTTGGGAATTTAATAAAATTAGTTCATAAATGGTATCTATGAACTTTATGAATGCAAAAGCATAAATTTTTTGAGGGGGTGGGTCTTAATTTGAAGGGTGGTTAAAGTACAGATCCCAGTCCCTTGTACGGAGTAAAAATACTTTTTTATAGGTTTAAATATGCTGGGTTAAAAGGGTATAATAAAGAAAAAACTAAGCATTTTACAGTCGAACGATGACCGATTGGTATAGCGCTACTTTTTGGTACCGGAATTTTTGGGTTCAAACCCCCTGCAGGCATGGATGTTCGTAGCCATTTGGAATCGACTTGGGCTCATTAGCCCTCATGTTGAACAACAGTAGACATTATCGCTCCAAAGCAACCATAACAGGAAAAATTTATAAGGTTTTTGTTTGGATAGATGTTTTTTATTTGGGGTTTTAAGTGAAAAAAATCGTATTACTGAATTTTGTAGTCAAAGTAAATTTAACCACTTGTATTTCAAATGAAAACAATTAAATATACAGTATACAAGATAAATCTTGTATACTCTCTCACGTGCATATGAAATGTCATAAATATAGAAAACCTATTAAATCCACCATGGGTCTTTCAAAAGCAGAAAAAGAATTTAACAGGTGGTTGTGTTTCGAAACCACTATCCGTTAAAGGGTTAAAGGATATCAGAACATAATTCATTATAAAATGGTTTCATTTCTAATAAAAGTAAGAAAAACGTTAAGATATATACTTGCTTTAAACAAGATGTATGTATAATTGAATTTATGTATTTAAAAGCAGCTTAAACACTTTTCCTTTCTAATTTGAACTTTTAGCGATTAGCATTCAATTTTAACTATTACATTTATATAGCATTTGATCTGATTATAATATGCTGTCTGAGTGTTAATCCTAGGGAATATGTTTTAAAATATAACCGTTTTGTTTCAACAAACTTTAATATCAACAAACATTAATAAGAGTATAAGACCAGATCATTTTTAAAGTTACGTCTAATAGTAAATAATTATAATAAATAACAAAAGGAATTATTTTAAATATGAAGTATATATCTGTTCATATGGTCATACCTTTAATTTGTGCAGCATGTAAGTTTTGATTTTGAAAAAAAAAATTTAGTTAAATTTTATAATTGCACATAATTATACTGTCCTAATAATTAACACTAACTTAAATAAACATACCTGGCACATAATATTTATGTATGAATCCCAACAGCTATCATTTATTCAGAAAGAAACAAGAGCGCCTTAATTTAATTTTGGTAAGAATTTATGTTAAATTAACTCGGATTATTTTACCAGACTCCCGTAATGGATTATTCGACTGCTAAATAACTTTTCTCTAGAAACTTTGTTTCTTTTAAATTGTTCAGGTGTTTTAAAGAACCTTAGTAAATATACGTGATTTTGTTTATAGACATTCTTAAAATTTTTATACAATTTACTCTATTTAACAAATTATTTAACATACAAACAAGCATTTATGTAACATAAATATTTCTCCAGACGCTGCTTATATAATAGATGTACAGATTTAAATTAGATTAATCATTTAGAATTCGTCTGGATTCCCTTTTGTACGTTTATGGGGACATACAATCAATGAACTTACTGAAATTTCCAACGACAAATAAATATTATAAAGTAACATCATTTTTACTCCTTAAAGATATATGTGATGTTTAGTATGTCGAAGTGTCCTTAAAAATTCAACGCTGGTATCCAACTGAACTGTTATATATATATATATATATATATATATATATATATATATATATATATATATATATATATATATATATATATATATATATATATATATATATATATATATATATATATATATATATATATATATATATATATATATATATATATATATATTTGAAGGAAAAAATTTAATAGATTTTACATTATTTTTAATATAATAATTACCACAGTAAACAAATAATCTAGTACTCTAAACACTAATCAAAACTAAAGAGAATTTAAACATTTTTTTAATTATTTAAACATTTGACATGTTTATTTCTAACCTTCTTTTATCAAATTTATATAGAATTGAAGTAATTTAATAGAATGTACTTTAATACCTATAGTTTTTTTTTTCAAAATATTTTTTTATAAAAAAAAATTACTAATAAAAAGAAATGATATGCCTAATATACAGGAAAATTTCAAAATATTATGCATTTAACACTGATCTTCCGATAGTTAATGAAAAGTCTTAAGCTAAAATGTATTCCAGCATTAAAGATCTTCTTAAATTTAAAGTTATTTTTTATTAATAATTTGTGATAATGATTATTTTTAAATAATTAATCACTTTTTTTATTATTACGATATTACTTTGTAACAGTATATAATTTCATGAAAATATTTTACAAATAGCACATTAACTTTTTAAGGAGATTTACAAAAAAGAAAATATATATATAATTTGCAAAAGAAACATTTAATTTAAAATTACGGGCTCCAAAGTAAGTTTGATGTGCAATTTTTAGAAATTTGTGACACAAGACTGACAAGATGTATCTTAAATAAACTCAGATTATTTTACTAGACTCCCGTAATGGATTATTCGACTGCTAAAAAACTTTTCTCTAGAAAGTTTGTTTCTTTCAAATTGTTCAGGTATTTTACTGAATCTGAGTAAATATATGTGATTTTGTTTAAATATAGACATTTTTCATTTTTCCAAAGTAAGTTCGATATGTAATTTTTAGAAATTTGTGACACAAGACTGACAAGGTGTATCTAAAATAAACTCGGATTATTTTACTAGACTCCCGTAACGGATTATTCGACTGCTAAAAAACTTTTCTCTAGAAAGTTTGTTTCTTTCAAATTGTTCAGGTATTTTACTGAATATGAGTAAATATATGTGATTTTGTTTAAATATAGACATTTTTACAACATTTTATGCAAATTAAAGTATTTTTCTCATATAAACAAGCAATTACATAACGTAAATATTTCTACAGACATTATATAATAGATGTACACATTTAAATTAGATCAATCCTTTAGAATTCTTCTGGATTCCCTATTTTACTCTTACGGGGACATAGAATATATGAAGTTACTGAAATTTCCAACGACAAAAAAATACTCTAAAGTAACATAAGCTTTCCTTCTTTACGATATATTTGATGTTTAGTATGTCGAAGTATATTTAAAAATTTCATGCTGGTATACAACTAAACTGTGATATATAATTTTTAATAAAAATGAAAAACGTTTTTAATAGATTTTACTTTATCATTAATATAACTATTACCCCACTCAACGAATAAACAAGTACTCTAAACAAAATTTGTCTACTTTAATCAACGCTAAAGAGAATTTATACATTTTTTAAATTATTTAAAAATTTTAAAACTGTCCAAAGTTTATTTGTAACCTGCTTATATCAAATTTATATAGAATTGAAGTAAAGTAATAAAATGTACTTTTATTGCCTATTAGTTTTTTTTTTTTTTCAAATTCTTTTTTTTTCAAAAACATCTTTTTTTACTAATAAAAAGAAATTTATGCATAATGTACAGGAAATTTTTCAAAATATTGTTTATTTAACTCTGCTCCGGCGAAAGTTAATAAAAAGTTTTATCCTAAAATGTATTCCAGTATAAATGGTCTTTTTAAATGTAAAGTTAATTAATTATTTTTGATAATGCTCCTTTTTAAATAATTAATTATTTTTAGCATTATTACGATATTACTTTATAACAATAAATAATTCCAAGCAAAGGTTTTACTAATGGCATATTAACTTTTTAAGGAGATTCATCAAAAAGAATAAAAAATATACATACATATTTTACAAAAGAAACATTCAATTTCAGATTACGGGCTCGAAAGAAAGTTCAATATGCAATTTTTGAAATTTTTTGACACAAGACTGAAAAGGTGAATCTAAAATTAACTCGGATTATTTTACTAGACTCCCGCAATGGATTATCAGACTGCGAAATAATTTTTCTCTAGAAAGTTTAATTCTCTCAAATTGTTCAGGTGTTTTACTGAATCTGAGTAAATATATGTAATTTTGTTTAAATATAGACATTTTTAAATTTTTTAAGCAAATTAAAGTATGTTTTCATATAAACAAGCAGTTTTATAACTTAAACATTTCTCTAGGCAGTAGTTATGTAATATGTGTACAGATTTAAATTAGCATAATCGTTTAGAATTCGTGTAAATTCAATTTTATACTGTTACGTGGACATAAAATTTATGAACTTACTGAAATTTCCAACTACAAAAAATATTGTAAATTAACATTATGTTTCACTCTTAAAGAGATATTTAATGTTTAGTATGTCGAAGAATACTTAAAAATTCCATGCTACTATCCAACATAACTGTAATATAAATTTTTAATAAAAATGAAAAAAAAGTCATTTTAATATATTTTATATTGTTATTAATGTAATTATTACCCCACTAACGAAATCAGTTAGTACTCTTAACAATTATCTACACTAAACAGATTATAAAAATTGAAAAAAAAAATTCAAACATTGGAAACAGTCCAATGTTTATTTCTAACCTGTTTCTAATATCAAAATTAATAATATATTAAAGTAATGTAATAGAATGTACTTTTATTGCATACTAGCTTTTTTAGATAAAATGAGTTAAATAATGAAACAAGCAAAAAAATTATTCACTAATTAAAAGAACTGTCATGCATATTTTAGAGAAAATTATTTAAATATAATTATTTCTTTAACTCAATTTACTGCAAAAGATACTGATGACTTTTATCCTAAAATGTATTCCAGTGTTAAAGATAATCTTAAATGTAGAGTTATTTTTTCTTGATCCTATTTAATAAAGCTTCTTTTTAAATAATTATTTGCTTTTATTATTATTCAGATATTACATTGCAACAGTAAACAATTTTATGCAAAGGTTTTTAATAGCAAATTAACTTTTTAAAGATATTGATCAAAAACGAAAAAAATTGCATTTAAACTTTATCTGCTATATATATTTTACAAAAGAAACAGTCAATTTCAGATTACAGGGTCCAAAAGAAAGTTCAATATGACAATTTCAAAAATTTGTGACACACGATCGACAAGGTGAATTTAAAATAGGTAACAGCATTGAATAATAATTGTCAACTTATAGTTATATATATATATATATATATATATATATATATACAGAATAATGCATCTAGAAATAATCAAATCATTTTTTGTTTACACAGTGAATAATCAATATATATATATATATATATATATATATATATATAATATGGGTAATAATATGAAAATAAGACTAAATAGACAATTTGTAGAGCCCTTTTTTATTGATTTCACTTATATAAAATCTTTAGAAAAGAAATTATTTATTTTACTACAGAATAAGTAATAAAATATTTATTTTTAGAAGGACACCGGGATATGGTTTCAGACTCTTCTGAATTATGTCTTTGTTAATGACTGAAATGTAAAACCAAGAAATGATGTACCATCTTTATAAGAATAAATTTATTTTTATACTAATTAAATACAGTTTTTTTTGTGTATTGGTATGACATAAACGTTCAACATAACAAGTTGCCACTGATAGTCATTCAAAATATAATAATAAAATAATAAATACTAAAAATTGAATGTTGATGTGCAAAAAGTATAGAAAAATGGTTATTGAATTAATTTGTAAAAATAGTATTATAAAATATTTCACCGAAGCTAAGTTAGGGTATTATCTATTTGGGAGGTATATTTACATAATTGAAATATAAATAACTATAGAAACTCATTATTTTGCTCTGTTTAATTATACCAAAAGGGATTTATGAAGTAAAATTTTATGTTTTAAAAAAATGTTTAAACTTTTAATTATATTTATAATAGTTAAATATAATTTTTTTATGTTTTGATATCACAAATACGTTTAGCATAAAAAAGATGTCAATCATAGTCATTCAAAATAAAAATAATAAAATAAGAAATAATAAAAAAAATCTTGTTCATGCCAAAATAGTTATTAAAAATTGTTAATAAAACTAATTTATAAAAATAGTATTATAAAATATTTCACTGAAGCTCAGTTAATATACGGTATAATCCATTTTGCAATTTATATTTACATAATTTTAATACATATATCTACAGAAACTCATTATACTGCTATGTTTAATATATACCAAAAGGGATTTTTATTATAAAAAGTTTAAACATTGAATAAATTTTTAAACTTTTAGTTGCATTTACTATATAATATGATAAGTATTTAGACAGTATAAAGATAAAATATTTTAAGGATATTTTACTCGCCATTGTAATTCCCTGCAAGAAAAATATTGTGAGCTTTCTTTTTATATCTTGTTTCGTTTCTTTCTATATTTTCCAACATATTTTACAATTTATACTTTCACTTTGAGACCAAGGGTTCTTAAAGAAGTTCTCATGTTCTAGTGATAATGATATTATAATAGAAACACGAAGCAACTAAATAAAATAACTAAATATATTCAATAAAAACTGTCAAGTTAACGATTTTTATTATTGTACAAAGTGCATAAAAGAAACAAAAGAAGATTGATTACACTTTAGTCGGGTTCAACAGCTACCTACTTACATGCATTACCACTACGGATTTTCCCTATTTGGTTTTTGACACTGGAACAGCATATTGCATCTGGGAATAAAAAAACATTTTTCTTTTACGGAAAAGGGAGAACTAAGTTACACTGTGAATACATTTTAGTAATACCTGAATAAAATATCACATTCTTTATGCATATATACTTGTATTGATTTCATTGAATTGAAACTACTTGCAGACTGAAATGTAGATTTAGTTTTCTACTTTAAGATGAATACTTACGAGCATGTCCTTTAAACTAGCATCATGCTACAGTTCGAAAAGTTTTGAATTACGTGTAACTTTTAGTACAGATTGATATTAAAGTATTCTTGATAATTGTTATGTCCATACTAGATATATTTTACATGAAATAAATGCATGTCCGGTAGATTAGAAATAGAAAACGGGGAACTGAATATAACACTAATGACATCTTATCTCCTGTATAATAATACCTTAAGTTATCTGTCCATCAGTCCTTGAATTTATGAAGCGCCTGGACCTGGAATGTGTAAGGCATCCATATTGGAATTCTGCATGAGTTAGGGTTAGGAAAAACACTCGATATCCACCCCTTCCCCCTTTTCGGGCGTTTTATGCCATTATTTCAATCCATATTTCCCCGGGTTAATTGCAGGTTATTAAATTTATCAATTTATCACATAATAAATAGGTAAAAATAACATTTGTTTTCTAACATTATAACGTCAATCCTTTCATTTAACCATTTCTTATTTTAAATTATTTAAATACCGTCTGCACTATTTTCATACTTTTTATCACTAAACTTGGTTATGACATAAGTAATTTTATTTTATATTTGGCTTATATAATAAATTAGGAACATATGTGATAATTTTAAATTTAATATTCGACTTTTTTTTGTTGCTGTTGCAATGAAAATTTTATCACCGGTATAAACAACAAATTCTTTTCATAAAAGTCTAATAGTCGCATTTCCCTGACTAATAAATATCTAGTGTTTAAGTTATATATCTTTTGAAATAAAGAAGTTTGTTCGTTGGTGTGTGTTTTTTTATACATAACCACACGATTTGCAAAATGAATTCAACGGGATTCTAAACTACATTCACAATATCGGGAGACATTAGAGGAGTATGATGTAAACAAATTATTGAGATTGTACAAGATAATTATCAGCCAAAAAAGAAACCATTTTTAACCTTCGTCATACGGTAGTTTAGAACTCTGAAAAATTAGAACTTTTACTGATCCCGTCATATGATGGGCTATAGGTTAATCACTAACTAATAAAATAAATAATTCTACTTTACAAAGCACGACATTTTTAATACTGTGACTGACAAATTACTTCGTTATTAGAAAGTTTAAAATCGAAGCTTTGTTTTGCAAAAAGAAGCTAAATAAGAGTGACAATACACTTACAGTTAGGTGTCACGTATAGCATAATTATTCTCCATTTGAATGCTAGTAATAAAATATTTCCTTATTAGCATGCATGCGGCATATTATTGGCTTTTATATGGCAGAATTTATTTACTTCGGAGATCTGGTACTAGTTGAAGTTCCCCGTGTAAGCATTTGCTTTTTCAAACATTGTAAAACAATTCCATATCCTTCAGACCTAACGATGGCCGATTGGCTAGGATGCTGGCCTCCGGAGTTCGTGCGGTCGAATTCTACTATGGCATGGATGTTCGTAGCCATTCGGTATCGGCTTTAAGCTGTAGGTCCCGGTCTCATTATCCCTCGTGTTGCACAAAGGGGACCGTAGCACTCCAAACCAAACCCATATCTTTCAGATTTGTCTCCCAGTGCTACTGAAGTGACATGTACTTTATCCTTGAAGAATGTAACTTAGCTGGTATCAGTTTCCTATGGATAATATTCAAAATACTATTCAAAACTCCAAATCACTGTAACTAATTATGATAAATTATTGAAACTTCTATAACTTCAGATTTTATTTTTATTTACATTTCTTCAATTATTGAAATTTATTGCTTCTATTTTTATTAAAGAAAACGCCAATGAAACTCGACTATTATGTGTGTTTCGTATATTTCGGGTAAAAATGTGTCCTTTATAAGTCTATTTATTAAGAATCTTTTCTAGAAATCTTTTTGCTAAAAGAAGCTAAATAAAAGTGAAAATACACTTAGGAGTCACAAAAAGTTACTTTCCTTTTGAATGAGGCTATTAAAATATTTCCTTATTAGCATGTATCTGTCATATTATTAGCTTTTATATGGCATAATTTATTTTTACTTCACAGATCTGGTACTAGCTGTAGTTCCGCATGTAAGCATTTGCTCTACAAACATTGTAAACCTATTCCAAATCCTTCAAATTTGCTTCCCAGTAATGCTTAAGAGACATAATCTTTATTCTTGAAGAATGTAACTCTGCCACTATCAGCTTCTTATGGATAATGTTCAAATTACTATTCATAACTCCAAGGACTGATGTTAATTATGATTTTCGATCTTTCATATTCTACCATATTTTACAATATATACTTTCACTTTGTCACCAAGGGTTTCTAAAGAAGTTCTCATGTTCTATTGATAATGAAATTATAATAGACACACGACGAAACTAAATAAAATTACTAAATATAATCAATAAAACTGTCACGTTAAAGATTTTTATTATTGTAGAAAGTACAAAAGAAATAAAAGAAGATTAATTACACTTTAGTCGGCTTCAACAGCTACCTACTTACATGCATTCCCACCACGGATTTTCCCTATTTGGTTTTTGACAGTGGAACAGCATATTGCATCGGGGAATAAGAAAATATTCTTCTTTTATGGAAAAGGGAGAACTAAGATGCACTGTGAATGCATTTCAGTAATACCAGAATAAAATATCACATTCTTTGTGAATATATGCTTGTATCAATTTCATTGAATTCAAACTACTTACGAACTGAAATGTAGATTTGTTAGTTTTCTACTTTAAGATGAATACTTATGAGCATGTCGTTTCATCTAGCATTATGTTACAAAATCCCGTGTAGCTTTCAGCACAGATTGACATTAAAATCCTAGCATGTAGCCAATCATATTACGGGATCATTAAATTGTTAATTTTCCAGTATTGTAAAATACCCTATGAGGAAAGTAACAAAATGGTTTGTTTTTTAGCCGAGAATATAATGGTACACGCTCAATAATTTGTTTATCATCATACTCCTCTAAGGTGTCCCTATATTGTGAATGTAATTTAGAATCATGTTGAATTTATTTAGAAAGATAGTTGACCAACGTGGAATGTAATTGGTTCAAAGATATGGGTTGGGGATAAATCTTCCGAAATTTGCGAAGTTCAACAGCGATTCTCGGAAAGCGATGTCACTTGATTAGGGTTATAGTTAAATCCCAAACAGCCTGCGAGCTAGACAGTGATACAGTGATCAGCTATGGGGCTGTTTGAGTGTTCCCTATAGTTCAATGTACACTGATTAAATCAAAGAAATCTTTGAGATTGAAGATCCCGAATACAAGTCATTCCGGTTCACTGCTAAATGTCTGTGTTTCATACGTAAGATACGGAAGCGATCGAAATAAACATACTCCGTTCCCAACTATTGGAACAACCGTATGGCGAACCATTTCCCAGTTTATATTTAATAAATATTGTTCCTTTTTACAATTATGCTGACTAACTATGCCATTGTGAATAAAGTTATACGTTTTTAACATTATTCGCTTTGAATTTTACTAACCCTAACTCATCAAGAATCCAATATGGCTGCCTCTATCTTTTCCAGGCTCTAACTATTCTCTATCTATTTTCATAATAATAGTAACTATTAGTTTTATAAAGAGAAATGTAACAAATATTTAATATATAAGTTTTTAACCTTTTAAATTTAATACTTCATTAACTATATCAGTGTCACATAAAAAACCATATTAAGCTATTTTATGTATACCCCTTTAGTTTAGTATCTTTCGATTCCAAACCGTGTATATATACACGGTTAGTAAATGCTGTATTATTCGTGTGAAAATACTTTCCTAGAAGAAAGTATTTTCTCCTGAGCCTTTTCCGGTATGTTTGTCTGTGATTTCTATTTAAAGGAGATATGTGATATAAATTCAATAAAAAAAACCAGCAAAAGTATTAATACAAAAATTTCTTCTATAAAGAAAATATCTTAGAATAAAAAATATCATTTTTAAATTTATTCAAATGGGTACATCTTTCATAGGAACATGTATTTTCATGTCAGATAAATGATTTTCCCATAGGGTATAACCTCAGTGAATTCTCCTCACACACAATAAGTACTCTTTTTTCGATAAATCGAAAATTTTGGTGCTGAACTATAAATTAGGAAAGCTCTCAAAATTCAAGCAAACATACCCTGTGGCTAAGCTTCTCTCAGGTTTCAAGACTGCAACATTCTAGGAAGATAAATGTGAATAATAAAATCTACATATTCATCAAATATTTCGTATATATTCTAAACTGTGTTACGAGGCAAATCGGAAAACTTCTACAAAAGCAGGGCTTGTTGTTATTTTGCAGTAAATTTTATTATGCACGTATGTTTTGTACGTAAATACGATATTTTAATAACTAAGTACATAATATTTACCTCTTGGAAAATGATTTTCTGTTAAAAGATGATTAGGTTACATAAAAAAAGATTCGAAAATACACGAGAGGCAAATTCTTTATAAATTCAGTTCTAACAAAGTAGTTTAGAGCACAAATTTCAATTTTAGAGATTGAATCATAATCTCGAGTAACTAATTTTTTCTTTAAGCTTTAGAATTTTATTTTTGATATTTTGGGGTATTTTCGAAAATTAATCAATGAGCGGAATATGTAGTATTAAACCGATCATGTAGTATTAAACCGATTCTTTTGTAATCTAAATTTAAATATATGTATTTTGTAGAATTCTTTTCAATACATAAAGAAAAATAACGTTAAGATTTTATTGAAACCAGTCTATAATTATAATATTTATTTTTGTTAGTAAGATTTAAGAATTTTAATTATAATTTATTATTTATAATCATTCAAGAGCGTTAAACCAGTTTTAAATATTTTGAAACAGATGCATAAATAATTCGACCTATTTAATTTAACATATATCTCTATCTTATACATACATACATACATATATATATATATATATATATATATATATATATATATATATATATATATATATATATATATATATATATATATATATATATATATAAGAAACTAAATAAGTAGTTCGTTAAAAAAAGTGAAAAAATCATAATAAACGATGCTATTATTCTCAATGAGGCAGTATATTGCAGAGGATACTGTATTAATAGTATTAATTAATCATAGCTCACTAAATTAATTATAGACAGATATAAATTATATAAATATAATTTATAATAACACAAATTATAAATTAATTGGAATAATGACTTCAATGCCCAAACGGGAGTGACTCCCCTCTGACATCATTTCAATCTTTTATAATTTATATTATATTGGTCTATAATTCATTTAGTGATCTGCGGTTAATTTAAAGCCATTTTATTAATATAATATCTTTGCATAAACTTAGTATTTTAAACATATAAGCATATCAACAACTTAAATATGAATATATATATATATATATATATATATATATATTATATATATATATATATATATATATATATATATATATGTGTGTGTGTGTGTGTGTGTGTGTGTGTGTGTGTGTGTGTGTGTAATCAATAGTTGATAAGAACAAAAACTTCTTAAAAATTATATGGAAATTTTCTGGTATTTCAGGTTATTATTTAAGGTCTGTACTTTAGTACATAAAAATTAATTTTCAGTGTAGAATTTCTTTAAACTTACATAGTAAATCTTTTTTAAATATGTGTCTTTTAATGGTATTTATTTAAGTTTCTTTTTATTTCCAAAAGGAACTTTTTCATACAAATCGTTTCTTGAGAAATATTTGTGATTTCAACATACATATGCGATAGAAATTCAATAATACACACTACTAGAAGAATTAATACATACACTTATTCTGTATGTAAATGCTCTGAGAATACAAAATATTATTTTCAAATTTATTCCAGTGAATACATCTTTCATAAGAACAGGCATTTTCATTTCAGATAAATGATCTTCCCATAGGGTATAACCGCAGTGAAACGTATTCTTCTCACATGCAATAAGTACTCTTATTTCGATAAATCGAAAATTTTGCTGCAGAACTATTAATTAGGTAAGCTCTTGAAGTTCAAGGAAAACATACCCTTCGGCTAAGGTTCTCTCAGGTTTCAAGACTGCAACATTCTCTGAAGAGGAATACCAAAAACCAAAATAACACGTTCTACATATTCATCAAATACTTGGTATAGCTCCTAAACTTTGTTAAAATGGCAAATCGGGAAAGCTTTTACAGAAGCATGGCATCTAGGATTCTTTTTATGTTGCTGTAAACTTTTACTTTCTACGTCCATACGATATTTTAACAACTAAGTACCAAAATATTTACCTCGAGGAAAAAGACTTTATGTTGAAACCTGATTAGTGTAGAATAGAGTGAGTTGGAAAAACGAGAGAGGCAAATTGTTAATAAATTGAGTTTAAATAAAGTAGTTTCGGGCACAAATTGGAATTTTATGCTTACTGCTTATATTAAATCGTGGAATTTAATATAATTTTTCTTTACATTTTGTAATTTAATTTTAGTTTTTCGTCTTTTGGTACGATTAAAAGGCATAATAAGAATCTGGATATTATTAAACCGTTTATTATAATCTAATTTTAAGCATATATATTTGGTTAAAATCTTGTAAGTACGTGCTTAAAATAATCTTACGGTGTTAATGAAAGATAATCAATATTTTCTAAGTATTAATATAGTTTTAAATCTCAATTTTTTTTGTTATTCTATTCTATCATACAAATGCTTTTAAACATTTTTTGAAAATTTTTAAACAGAGACACATAAGTCAGATTTAATATTATATAAACTATAAGTTTAAAAATTTACAGTATTCAGTATTTCAATGTCAATGTTTTATAAAAACTACGTATATAACAATTAAACTTAATTCCACAAGGAATACATATAATTGTAATATGTTATTAAATCTATTAATATGTGCACTTTTCTAGCAAGTAGCAGTACAATAGTAATATTTGTTTAAAAAGTAAAAATAATGTATTAAACTATATTTTTATTTTTTAAAGAGAAACACAGTGAATACTTTCAAGTTTAAAATAATAAGTGTACCATTTCAATTTTTCAGCTTCTATATTAATAAATGTAATGAATATTTTCATTGACATTTATTCTGAAATGCGTATAATTGGAGTAGTTATTAAAATCTATAATTTTCATGCGTGTTTGATAAGTTTATATGCTTTAAAAACTTGAATTTTGTTTGTATATCATGTTAGTCTATTTAATTAAATATTAGAAAATTGATGAAATATATAATTTTATATTTCTCATAGTGTAATAGAAATAATATAAATCATTATGATAATATAAATTTAAGAGTGCTAATAATACATTAAACTTAAGACACATGGTGATAAACTCCATAAATTTATGTAAATACTTTGATGTTTAAAACAATCATTTCTCATTTTAATTTTTCAGATTCTACATTTATAAAAGCAATATATATTTTCATTGACATTTATTCCGAATTAAATGCATGTAATAAAAGGTGTTATTCAAAGCTATGATTTTGATGTGTGTTTCCTAAGTTTGCTTATATGCTTTCAAAATTTACTTTCAGATATCATGTTACTTTATTTAATTAAATATTAAAGAAATGTTAATATGTATAATTTTCTAATATAGAAATGGAAATAATAAAAAATATTTTACGTAATATACTTTTAAGATTAAAAAGATGCTTTAGAATTTTAATCTTTCAGATTCATCATTTTATAAAAGAGCATTATTATTTTAATGCTCAAAGATTCTAAATATAAATCCATATAATTATTAGGATTAATTAAAACCTATGATTCTAAGTACTGTTTTTAAAGTTAGTAGTTTTAAAGTATTTATAGTTTCTTATAAAATTCGTATAACCTGTTATGAAATTTAATTACTCCTTAGAAAATTGTTAATGTATATATTCATTTTTGTAATTGGTAATTAAAATACTCTCAGATATTTAATGGAAAATAATTTCAAGTTGCATTGTAAAAATATTAAGTGATTTCACTAATAGCTAAAGGAAAGTTATAAATTTGCCTACAATATGTACAAATGTCACTATAAAACATTAAGACGTAACGCATTATAACAAATATTTTTTATATATTTCTAATTTTTAATTATACTTTTATAAAATAGGAATATAATAAATGAGTACATTTTTCAATGTAAAAACATATATTGAATATTTTTATAGGCCTTTTATTTCAGAAATCGAACTTAATTTAATTGATATGAAGCTGTAATTTCAATGAATCATATCAATTATATTTTTAAGATACTACAATAAAATTTAGTATATTTTAAGAAATAATAGGTTATTTAAACATGTTTTTATTTTACAAACGTATTTTAAACAAATGTTCTGTTAATCCTACATATCATGTTCACATTTTGTTACTTTTAAATAGCCGTAAAACAGTAACGAAATTATACTATATGATACTGTAGTAATTATTAAGGTTAAGTAATACACTTCCACTTACAAAACTCAATATTCATGGTGCCTATAAAAATCTGTAGTTAATTTTGAACTTTATTACCTAGGTGTCTTTTAACAGATGAGATAAAAATG
Source organism: Pardosa pseudoannulata (assembly GCA_032207245.1). Classification (NCBI taxonomy): domain Eukaryota; kingdom Metazoa; phylum Arthropoda; class Arachnida; order Araneae; family Lycosidae; genus Pardosa; species Pardosa pseudoannulata. The sequence continues at coordinate 28,944,017 of CM063500.1, read as the reverse complement.
TGATGTCTAAATTAATTTTTTTTTAATTTCAATTAATTTGGAGGAACAATAAGAAGATTCTTTAATAAATATCCTAATAAAACATTTTATGTATCCAGGCACAAAAATTTAAAAACAATAAAAATCTCTCTCATTAGTATATACTAATTTATTGTTAATTACTTTTATGGCACATTCCTATAGTTATAAAATTCTGGTATCAGGCAATTCTACGCCAACGTAAACATGTATATCAATTTACGGTATCATTTATTATACTATACGTAACTTCACATATAGATAAAGATTGGGGATAGACAGGGAGGTTATAAATAAATAGAGAGTTATTATTTTTATAGATTTGCCCTTTTCCAAAAGTTAAAACTGTTATTTATTTATTTTTTACTGAAAACGCTTCATATATAAACTTGACTGTGTTTAGTTAACTCATTAATTGTTTGCAATTGATTTTTCGTCTTTTATTTGATATTTTCATCATTAAAGACTGTCAATTTAAAGGAAATATATATTAGATCCCATTTTGACTTAAAATATAATAAATGTAATAAACAATAAATGTAACAATGTTATTTTATATGGAAAAATATTGTATAAATATATAGTTTTATCAATATTAATTGCTGTATGATGTGAGTTGTTGAGTATCTACAGATAAGTTTTATAGTAATCTTAATTTTTTTTAATTTTGATCTTTAATATAAAAAATACTGTTGCATGTAAGCATATTTTACAAAGATTTAACCACAACGTAATATGGATACATAAATTTTTAATAATAATTATGAATGTATATCAATACATTTAAGACATCTAATTCAGAATAATATTGCAGAAAATAATAATTTGTGCTTAGTGTACGCTTTCTGATGTGAATAAATGAACATTTACAAAATCGCGTTTTTAGGATATCCTAGTCATAAGCTGCATGCAATTGCTATCATACATTACTTAAAGCATTACAGTGATAAAATATAATATAGAAAAATAAATAGAAAAATAAATAATATTATTGTATTACATAATTTAAATGAAACATTATTATAAGAATTTTGCTTCATTCATTTAAGCTTTAGCTATAAAATCTCTTTTATAAAAGCTTATAGTTCATATGAGATGTACTGATATATATATATATATATATTATATATATATATATATATATATATATATATATATATATATATCCAGAAATAGCTTTATTCATTTCTGCTTCAATTTAATCAGGTAAATAACATATTTTAATCAAGTTCTTAATTTTATTTGCAGTTGTGCATTGAGCATAACAACTACTATATTAAATGTTCATTTCATTCTGATACCTGGACGATACATGTAAATCACGGGACATTCACGGCTATTGATATTTCAATTATTTATTAAAAAAGATAAAATTGTGACATTTTTTATATAGAATATAAATATTTTCTTGTTATCTGATTAATTCTCTTTTAACACATATAAAAAATTGTTATAAATTATTAATGTGTTTATTATATAATTTAGTTATATATTATGTGTTATTTAATATATAAATATTATATAAATAAATTATTTAATCAAATTAAAATCTTATATATTTAATATTAATTTAAATTATTATTATATCTTATTTAGCTTATTTAGTTTATGTCAATTTGAATTATACTTATTTTATATTTAATAGTAACAATTTTACATTTTGTTCTTAAAATTTGACTTGTTGTGCTCAATATAAAATGTTATAATTATAATTAATATAATATTTAATTTAATAGAGCATATAAGAGAAATATGTTATTTAAAAATATATTATTAATATAATATATATAATATATACACATATACAAAACAAAATATTACATATTTATATATAATTAATTATTAATATTAATATATATATTATAAATTAAAATATATAATAATATTTAATAATTATTATATTCCTTATGTCTTTATAATATTTTTCGAAATTTAATATTAGAAAAAGACTATATTCTTTTTCTATATTATATCTATATTTTCTTCAAAGAAGACATAAAAATCCAGTTTCACAAATAATTTTAATTATACACATGTTGTTTTTATTCATATATAAAATTCAAAGAGTGATTTATTACTAAATTATTTGGTTTTTTGAAGTCTATGAAATTTTCTTCAATAATTTAGTATTTTGAATGATTCAATTGTAAATTGATTTTTTCGTCAGAAGAAAGTACTTTTTAAAATTTTATAATAAATTTTTTTATTTGCAACAATTTTACATGTTGTTCTTCATTTGTAAGTTTTATACATCATTCATTTTGCAAATTGTTAAGTTTTCTTGCTAAATTTTTAAAATTATTTCCTACAAAAAGCATTAAATTTATCACTCGTATTCAATATATGTGTATTTGCTATTGCTAAGATTCAATTATTTAATTTTAAATATTAAGTATATTTTAAAATATCTTAAGAAATATTTCTTTTTCTTAAACTTTTCTTCTTTTAATTCATAAACGTTGCAAAATGTTCGTGATAACCATCTTGTCGCAATAAAATAGTAACTAATGTACCACCTATGTCTTTCAAAGTCAAAAGATTCTATTTCATCTCATTTTATATAATTTACTAGTTTAATGTTAACACATATTAAACCAGTATTTCTTTAACAAATTCTCTTATAATAATGTGTCCAGACGCACTGTCATTTTTGTTTCACGAGCTTAATACTCTTGGACATAAACGAGCACTCTGCAAAGATTTCTTTCTATGTTTGCCTCGTTCATAAATCATTTAAGATAGCAAAATAAGTGTGCTGTTGCTGAATATTGGTTTGCAGAAAATAATTCTTCTACTACACAAATCATCACAAATCTAACATAGGCAATAAAATATTTTATTACTATCTGTGGCTCATCGAGTTTATGAAAAACAATTTTAAATTCGACAAAAGCTGACACTCTACTCTTCTATATCAGATTGTACAACAGTATATTTAAACAGGTATAGTCAATTGTTTTGCAAAATTATTTATAATTTCTACAATCTCAATTTAAAATAACACTTCACCAATTGTGAGGCTTTTTACATCTGGCTATTTTATATGAAATTTGTAACAAAAAGCTTTTTCTTTCACAGAAAGTTTAAACAAGATTCTTTTGCTTTTCATATAATTTTAATTTTAATTCGAAGAACTTTTGTTTACGTACTCACTATGAAGCGTTTCCAAATGCAATTTTTATTTCATGCTGTTATATTTTTTATGATACTTCTTCTTCATTTACTTCAGTACTATAAAAAAAATTTAAGTATTCTTAATATTTTCATTTTATTTTCAAATTCTGTTACTTGTTGATGCTTGTCTATTTAATGTTTACTTAAATATTTATCTTGATTTTTTTGCGTGAATATTTAATACCGTGAATTGCTTACACGAATATTATATATACATACACATTAAGAATAGATTCAATAGCGATAAGAAGGATCGACTCGATATTGTCTGGATTGAAATTGGCGTCATAGAACTTTCATTTCTTATGAGAAAACAATTGTTCAATCTGAATCAACTTACTTTTGCTGACCAGACAAATTCCAGACAAATCGACTTCTCGCGAAACCGTGAGAATGCCCGACATTACGCAAGACAATAAAACATTTATTTTTTTCAATCTGTTAAGCTGTCAGTGTTGTGTCTAATATTTTCCGTATTTTAATTTGCAATAAAATTAGTTGTATTTTAAGATAATTTAAAATACATTATTATTTATACATTTTATTGTCATAGTGCGATAATATTATGATTGAAAATTTAATACTAAAGGTTAAAACATTAATACAATCTGTTTTCTTTGTCATGCTCACTGTTTAGTGTAATTTTTTAGTTTTTAATGTCAAAATTATATATAGTTATACAAGTTAGTATAGAAGTCATCTACTTATTTATCTTTCATGATTTATCAACTAAATCTGATATTTAAAAACACAGGTTAAGTAAATAATGCTGTATTTTTATTCTCAAATAATTGTGTAGTAATTGTAATTTAAAATATTTGTATTTTTATATTCAAAACTGTAAACAAAACAACCCTGTCTAAATACAGGGGAGAAAAAATGACAACTTCAAGAGAAAACGTTATTTTATTTTACGTAAAAAGTTCTTTTACATGCTTAAAATAATTAGAAATATTACAATTAGTAACATTTTTCAGCTTACCGATGTAATCTGTACATAAATATGCAATAAAAATGTGATATTTTTTGTATCCAATCTGTAAAAAAAAAAATAAAAATGTTAAAGGGTTAATGTTAAAATTCAAATTTGATGTAACCTATTTAGTTACAACCTATTAATCTTGTTCAAATACTAACATTTCTTCATTTTCCGGAATTTCTTTAAACAAAGACTCGTCTGAGAAAATACAAATATATTTTCTATTAAATTTATTTTATACCTGTTACTCGAACAAACAGAACTTTTATCATAGTCCAATGGATTTTTACCATAATTAGGCCAGAACTATGACATTTGCTTATCAGAAATAATCAATTGCGATCTGGTATCAAATTCCCCATTTTTGGTACTGAAATACTAGAGTTCTTTTCTTAACACAAATTAAAACATTTGTCATTATGAATTATTTATTTGTTTCACTCCTGTTAAGCTGTCAGTTGTGGTGTGTTCCTAAATATTTTCAAGAAATATTCTAATTGCAGTATAATAGATTTTTTATAAATATTTGTTACGTCTTCATACTTATTTATTTTTACTTTCATATCATTTTTTATAACATAATTATTGAGTACAGATATATATTATCATTTATATAATAAGCAATTACTTCATGAATCTACTAAATACAATATTAAGTTTTAATAAGTATATGCTTAAAACGGAACAATTAAATAAATATAAGTCATTTTTTTAAGTATACATATATTTAACATTTATTTAAAATTATATAGAAAATATTTGAAAGATCTGCTAGACATTTCATTCTATAAAGTAAAGTTAGCTGTTTTATATTTAATGAAAATAATGTTTCTTAAATATAAGATAAAATAATACTTTTTTTCATTTGAAATATGTCTATTACAAAATCAGACACTGAATCTTCAATAGTAACATGTATTTAGTAATGAAAATTGTGTGCGTATATGTTTTAGTATTAAACGCTAAAATGACACTCTAAAATACTTTTATCTGATTTAATAAAATCTTCATTGTTTGTAAACAATTTTATGGGAAATAAAAAATGTGACATTTTTTGGATCGAATTCGTAAAAAAAAATAAAAATGTTAAGGTTTTAATGTTAAAACTCAAATCGGATGTAACCTATTTAATTAAAACCTATTAAAATAAAAAGATTAAGGTGTTAATGTTAAAACTCAAATTGCAAGTAACCCAATTAATTACAACCTATTAAAATAAAAATGTTAAGGTGTTAATGTTAAAACTCAAATTGGATGTAACCTATTTAACTAAAACCAATTAAAATAAAAAGGTTAAGGTGTTAATGTTAAAACTCAAATTGCAAGTAACCTAATTAATTACAACCTATTAAAATAAAAATGTTAAGGTGTTAATGTTAAAACTCTAATTGGATGTAACCTATTTATATACAACCTAATATAAACCTAATATTGTTTAATTACTAACATTTCTACATTTTCCAGGAATTTTTTTATACAAAAACTCGTCTGAGAAAATACACCATATTTCCTAATAAATCATTTTTATACCTGTTATATCGAGTAAACAGAACTTTGATCATAGTCCAGTGGATTTAATTTGGATGTAACCTATTTAATTACACCCTATTAATCCTGTTTCAAGACGAAAATTTTTACATTTTTGGGTAATTTCTATATACAAAGACTCGTCTGAGAAAATACAACATATTTTCTATCAAATTTATTTCCACCTGTTACCTCGAACAAACAGAACTTTGATCACAGTCCAGTGGATTTTTATTTCAAAGAAATACCAAAATTAGGCCTGAACTATGACATTTGCTTATCAGAAATAATCAATTGCGATCTGGTATCAAATTCCCCATTTCCGGTTGACTGAAATACTAGAGTTCTATTCTTAACACACATAAAACATTTATCTTTATGAATTTATTTATTTATTTCACCCCTGTTAAGCTGTCAGTTGTGGTGTGTTGTAAATATTTTCAAGAGAAATATTCTGATTGTAATATAATAGATTCTTTTAATAATATTTATTTCTTCTTCATACTTATATCTTTTTACTTTCATGTCGTATTATATAACACCAATTGAGTACAGATATTTACTACCATTTATATTCACAAGAAATTATATCATGAATCTACTAAATAGACTATTAGTTTTAATAATATATGCTAAACCGGACAATTAAATTATAATAAGTCATTTTTCTAAGTATTCACATATTTAACCTTTATTAAAAAGTATATAAAATATCCTTTTAAAGTACTACTAGACATTTCATGTTATAAGAAAAATTTAGCTGTTTTATATTTAATGAAAATAATAATGTTTCTTAAATATATGATAAAAATAATATTTTTTCAATAAATTTTATAAATCAACCTCATTAAATTAACTACTTTGAAATGTACGTTGTAAATTTAATTGTCTTATATATTCACCACTGCGCAATTTCATGTTAATACGCTTTTTTTAAATTATTTAATAATAACTTACTTGTATTTGTATTTAGTTACCACTATTAGTCATGTTTAATACAAGTACTATATGTAGAAAACACAACATATTATCAAATACATCCTTAATTTTTTAAACATCTGTTAAAATTATAATTAAGGAAATTTATTAAATTTCATAAATCAACCTCATCCATTTAACTACTTTGAAATGTATGTTGTAATTTTAATTGCCTTATATATTCATCACTATGTAATCTCGTGTTAATATTCTTTTCTTAAATTATTTCATAATTACTGATTTATACTTTTATTTATTTACCACAATTTGCATGCTTAATCCAAGTACTATATGTAGAAAACCCAACATATTACCATATATATCTTTTAAAAATTATAGTACTTAAAACACAATTATTTAAGTCGGTTATTTTAAATTTGAGATAATCCAGATTTAACAATGAATGTTTCCTAATGAAAATAAAATCAACTATACATTAATGTCAAATTTAATATTTAATATATTTAGAAATACCATGATTTAATGCTGCACCAATGTTTAAAGCAGTGTCCTTCCAACATTTTTAGCTTATATTTCGAGCAAGGTAATAGGATTAAAGCGAATTTATGTAACGTTATGAAACATATATAATCTATAAATATTTATTATAATGCGGATTAAATATTTATTATAATGTGGATTAATATAAATGGAAATTTATCCGTAAATATTACATTTAATGATGATATATATACGAAGGATTTATACAGATGTTACTGTATTTCTAGGAAATGCATTTTTTACAATTAATTATTAAATACATCAGTAGTATTAAGAATTTGGGAAAATTGGTATCTTAGATTTTTAATAATATATGACGATATTATTATATTAAAATCATATTTTTAATGTATTTACTGCAAATTCTATTCAGTAATATCAAAGTTTTGCACTTTATCGTTCAAATATTTAGATAAGAGGCTCACCTAATTTAGCACTACGTCTCTTGGGCAGCTGTTTCACTAACACTGATTTTGCAGTATCCCTCATTTGCAAAGCCTCTAGCATATTAGTATGAAACTCTTTACCACTTATTTATGTAAATAAATAATAAATTAAAACCATTTTCGAATAAATTTAATATATTTTATTTAATCATTTAACAGTTTTCTCCATGTAATCTTCAAAATATTTAGACACTGATCTTACCTAATTATTAATATGCCTTTCAACATGTTTTACATTGCTATAAAAATAGGGCATTGTAATGTCAAATTAAAGCTTTGTTAGCTCTTACTCCATCATTATTGAGAAAAAATATGGAAATAATTAATAACTGAAAAATTATTTACCCAGAGCTTCTGAACCTTTTTTGGACAATGTTCCACAGTCACTCTTATAGCGACCCTAAAACATATTGTATAATTGGAAATATATCCAATAAATGGAGTTTGCATAAGCATATCTCATACAACCTACCTTAACCCCTTCCGGTAAAATGACAAGTCTAGCTCGTCATTAGTTTTCATTCCATATCGCACAATGACGAGCTACACTCGTCATGCGATTAAAGTTACTGTTAAATATGATAATTAATTTAGTTTAAAATTTCTAGTGTACTGAATTTGGCAACACTTTTATCACTTGTGAAAATCACAAGTCACTATTGCATATTGTTTACTTAGAATTTCTTGGTACAAGTCATTGCCAAATTAATGAGTCAGAGTAAAAGAAAACCTACTAAAAAATGCCGTGTGTTACAAGAATCAAATTAAAAGTGAGACTACTTGGCGGTGTAAACAATTAAGAATTCCTTTGCACTTTGTTTTGAAAAGTACCACTAGCTTGAAGACTATTATCTGTATACCTTATTAATGTTTTGCTTTGATATTTTCTTAATTTTACTGTTTCTGATATTATTTAACACTATGTAAAAAGTTGATTTTAATTAAGAATATGTAAGAATTGTAAAATGATTTTTAAATAAAAATTAAATGGTTATTTCATGCACAGTTTTTCATTATTAAATCATACCCAAGTTAACAGTGTTAAAAATTGAATTACCCTTTCAAAATCAAATGCGACCCTGGAAAAAACAATACAACCTACAAGTGGAATGTTCCTTCCCACCTTGAGAAAAACTGATTTACTCAAAAGAAAGATATATATGTATTAAGAGAAGAGAATATGTTTATTTAGTGAACAACAAGGTTGATCAAAAAGTAATATACCTACACAAGTGTTTTTAGCAGAATCACTCAAACAAACATCAAAAGAAACAGACTCTCCAGAATATTCTTAGATATCACGTGTAGGCAGTGGCGAGCGGTACGTGTTAATGCAGGGTGTGCAGATAGCAATATCAGTAATAATAAAACCATAAAAATGTACATTAAACACTTCCTTAACGTTTATTATTCATTTGTACACAAAACCCATACGTCCATCCGTATTACTAATAAAATAAAGAAAAGCTTATATTTCCACGAAAATCTAATATTTTCATCAAACGTAGCACCACACGGCGCCCGCCGTGGGGTGCCTCATCAGGATGTTTATTCGTGCCGACAAACCGAAAGTCTATTCCACGTGCAGAGGATTTCACTGCACGCTGGCGCAGTAGAACGAACTGTTTCCCATTCGGTCAGTGGATTAAATTATATTTATTAATTGTTTTTAACATTTGGAAATCATATGCTCTGCGAAAAACATCTTCACAATTTTAAAAAACAAATCCAGGGATATGGTGTTACAGATGTAACTTATATACTGTCTGTAAAACATAATGAATGGTAAAATTTGGACTGTTCTGTTAGAATTCGTTTCTTTTTTGTCTAACAAAACAAAATTGCTTTTCAGCGAATAATACATCACCGAAATTATTTTACCACACTAAAATATTTTCCTTTATATTGATGAAATACTTTTTTTTATATTTCCATGAAAACAATATCTTACAACATATAAATTTAAACATTAACCGTCTGCAAAATCGTATAGCCAGTTAATCAGTTAAAAAAACCAAAAGCGCTTCGGCACGCTCTAATACAACGCTTAATTCCCAGCTCTAATACAATGCTTAATAAACCGTACCTTCGGATGATTCTGAATGCCAAGTGCAGGAAAAATGGCTGCACTTGCGTCAGTGCCATAGTATGCTGTGCTTCTCCAGTAGTCCATACATATAAAGCGTGATTTTCTATTAGTGCGCAGTGCGTACACATAAAAATTTCTTTTGTTTGTTTGCTTGCTTTTGAACACGTTACGTGGTGCAGCACCTAGTACCGCACGCACTGCGAGAATACAAGCAAGCAAATCAACATGATATTTGAATATATAATAAATAATTATTATATACCATGTAAAGATAGGTAGACATAGGTGCAGAAATGTATTGTCTCTCATAATTTTGCTAATAGTCCATATGTGCAGGGTGTGCAGTGCACACCCTGCACATATGGACCGCACGCCACTGCGTGTGGGTATTAATTTTACTGAAAAAACATGTCTCGCTTTTAAAGTTGTAAAACATAAAAATCATTTTTTCAAACTATTAGCAAGTAAAGGTATTAAAAAATCGAATGAAAATAAAAGACTTTCGCAATACTGAAGAATTATCACTCGTCACTTTTATGTTGGATGATTAAATCAATTCTATACCCCCCTTAAAAGAACATATTCTTCTTTGACTACGTTAGAAAGAAGAGAAAAAAAAATTCTGATCATTGTTTTTTGTGCACTCTTATCATCTCAGACCTCTAAAATAAGGAAGGAGGTGATCCGATGGGAGTTAGTGATATTAAATCACTTTTATCCTAACCAAAATTCTAATGTCAGAATTTGCTTTATGTCTAACACACTAGTATAATACACTTACTTTTTTTTATTTTACAGTAGTTTATATACATGCAATTTTACATAGACAATATTATAAAAATGTCTGTAGTTAACAGTAGTTCTAACGCATAGATAGGGTAGGGGGCAGTAAAAACTGTACATAGCATACATTGGGTTTATTTATTTTCATATAATCTTGTTCAGTTTGGCATTTTAAGTGTGGAAATCTGTTTTAAGCACTTTTAAAAAAATATACAGGAATCTAATTAAGAAATAAAAGTTTAACACTTTTATTATGTGTTTATAATAACTTAATAAGTTTTTAATGTATAAATCGTGATTTTTAGTGAAATATACCATTATTGTTTTCTTATGAATAAAAATTATATAAAATAATAAAATCTGAACTTCATGTGCACCAAACTGCCACCTTAAACAAAATAAATAAGCATAAAAGTATTTATTATTAGTTTACTTATGTTGGGGCACAATAATGGTATAAACAAAGCATTTTAGATAAACATACGTATAGGAAATTAAAATTAACTCAGTGGCTAAAATTTCAACAATTAAATTAATATTTTAAAAATATATAAAAGTTATATTTAAATATTAACTGTTTATTAACTGTTTACTTTAAAATTAAAACATCAAAGATTTTAATATGGGTGAGGAGATTATTATATAAAATATTTTAATAAAAATAAATTAATATATAAAGACATTTCAGGATTCATTCATTAAAGTTAAAAGCTTTACCACACAATTAAAATCAAAAGATCTAAATAAATTCTCCCAATACAACATACAAAAGGATTTTATAAGTAGGATGGGATACAAAAATTATTAAAGTAATTTATTTAAAAGTGTAAAAAATATGAAAATTTAAGTGTCTAAAAATGAGATATTTTTTTTTTTGTCTTTATTTAAAGACAAATAATGTACTTTAAGAAATACTAATATATATTCTAAATTAACTTTTGAAAATATTGATAGAAAACAAAATATGATAAAAGTATAAAATTAAAGAAACATTTAAAAAATTCGAAACTGTAAAAAGGATTTATAGAAGATATTAATTGATAAAACAGAACTATATTTAGAATATTAATAATTATTTGCATTTCGAACTTATTTAACACTTAGAGATTATTATTTTTTATGTTTTATAATTAAATTCAGTTTTATAATTTAAATATAGACTTTTTCAATTCCCGTACATATAAATATAATATGAAATACATGTATGTGTATATATATGAATTTATATATATATATATATATATATATATATATAATATATATATACATTCAAGAGCAAATACATTATGACCACCTGTCAATAACGAGTTGGCCCACTTTTGGCGTGCAACACAGCTTCAACCCGCCTTGAAAGGGATGCCACAAGCTCTTGGTAGATGGTCGGAAACAGATTATACCAGATGTTTATGCAAAGGTTACACAAACACAAGATTTTGCGAATTGGTGGTCTTTAAACTCTATGTTGCCTTCTCGTGTCATCCCAAATGCGTTGTATCGGATTGAGATCCAGTGAGTTAGGTGGGCAAGACATTAACTGGAATTCAGCATCATATTTCTCAACCACTCAAACACAATTTTAGCCTTGTGACAGAGGGCGTTGTCCAGTTGAAACATTCCATATCCAACTGGAAAAACAGAGGATATGTATGGGTGCAACTGGTGTGCAATGATGTTCAGATACACTGTGGCATTCATAGTCTGCTCTACCACAACCGCGGGTTCTCGAAGCGCCCAAGAGAACGTGCCTCAAAGCACAATACCGCTACCACCGGCCTGAGTATGACCTAATGTACATTGAGAGAGCAACTGTTCTCCTGAAAGCCTTTCAGATCACACACAGAAGTAAGTGAAAAAATAATTCTTTACACTTTCTAGAAGAGGTTAAATACCACTTCCGCCTGATCACGTGCCTTCCACGTCATCCAGGCTAGTTAATTTCAAAATGTAGGTGTGGTGATAATGTTTTGGCTCTTGAGTGTATTTCTTTAAATTATTCTACATTTTATTGTATATATAAAAAATATTGATGTGATAAATTGAAATTAAAGTTTCACATAAATTACGCTGGATTACTAAAATAAAAATTCCATTATATAAAAGTTGCAGTATATATTTTTACATTTCAAAATGTAGTCATTTGTTATGTTACTATTTTATATATTATAAATACTAATTACAAATGTAAAAAAAAGTTGTTTTAATGCGTTACGGCTTAATGTTGTATGGCGACAATTGTAAATTTTTTAGCAAATTTATACCTTTTATGGACATATTAGTAAAATGACTTAATAATTTTATGATGAAGCTTGAAAGATATAGTAATTTAAAACTTGAAAGTTATGTTCATTAAATATCTCAGAGTATTTCTTTTACAAATGAGAAATATTAATATAAAAATTAAAAAGTAGTAATTAAATTCTAGTCTTCTAAGTAGTAATTAAATTCATTAATAGGTTATACGAATTTAATAAGAAATTAAAAATCCTACTAACTTTAAAAATATTACTTTGAGTCATAGGTCATTAATGAATCCTATTAATTATATGAATTCATATTTAGAATCTTTGAGAATTTAAATATTCATTTTTTTTATAAAATGATGAATCTGAAAGATTAAAATTCTATAAACTTTTTTTTAATCTTAAAAGTCTATTACGTAAAAGATTTTTTAATATTTCTATTTGTATATTAGAAAATAAAAATTATACATTTTAACATTTCTTTAATTCTTTATTATATAAACTAGCATGATATCTGAATTTAATTCAATTTTTTAAATCTTATAAGCAAAATTAGCAAACTCAAATCAGATTTATAGCTTTGATTAACACCTTGAATTACATGCATTTACGAATAAATGTCAATGAAAATATGCATTACATTTATTAATGTGGAAGATGAAAAATTGAAATGATAAATTGAAATGATACAGTCATTATTTTACACTTGAAAGTATTTACATCCATTTTTGGACATTATCATTATGTCTGTTATTTAATTTAAAGTATTAATAATCCTTATAACTGTATATTACGAAAATGATTTTATATTATTTATATTACTCTATTAGAATTCAAATACACATTTTAACTCTTCTCTAATGTTTAATTTAATAGACAAGCATGATATCCAAATATAAGTCAAGATTTTAAATCATATAAACTTACCAAACACACATTAGAATTATAGCTTTGAATAACACTTCCCATTACAAGCATTTCGGAATAAATGCCAATGAAAATATGAATTGCATTTAAAAATATAAAAGCTGAAAATTTTAAATAATACAGTCATTATTTTAAACTTGAAAGTATTTACATCAATTTATGGAGACTATCACAGTGTCGCTTAATTATTTAAAATATTAATAGTACTTTTAAATGTATAGTACGAAAAATATTTTATATTATTTCTATTACTCTATTAAAAAATAAAAAATATATTTCAACACTTCTCTACTGTTTAATTAAATAGACTAACATAATAGCCAAATATAAATAGTTTTTAAAGCCTATAAACCTAGCAAACACCTATCAGTGTTATAGCTTTGAATAACACCTTCAATTACACGCATTTCGGAATAAATACGTATGAAAATATGCATTTCATTTATATATATAATCTGAAAAACTGAAATTCCACACTCATTATTTTGAACTTGAACGTATTTACATCAATTTATGGAGATTATCATCGTATCTTTTAATTCTTTAAATTATGAATATTATTTTTAAATGTCTATTCCGAAAAAGATTTTATATTATTTCTATTACTCTATTAGAAAAATAAAAGTATTTATTTTAACACTTCTCTAATATTTAATTAGACTAACATGATGTCAAAATATAATTCAAGTTTATAAAGCATATAAACTTAGCAATTACACATTTGACTTATGGCTTTTAATAAAACCTCCGATTACAAGCATTTTTGTATAAATGTCAATAAAAATATGCATTTCATTTATAAATGTAGAAGCTTATAAATTGAAATGGTACAGTCATTACATTAAAAGTATTTACATCAATTTATGGAGATTATCACTGTGTTTCTTAATTATTAAAATTACTTTTAAATGTATATTTCGAAAAGATTTTATATTATTTCTATTACTCTATTAGGAAAATTAACTCATACATTTTAACACTTCTCTATTATTTAATTAGACTAACATGATGTCAAAATATAATTCAAGATTTTAAAGCATATAAACTCAGAAAATACATATTAGAATTATAGCTTTGAATAACATCCCCAATTACAAGCATTTCGCAATGAAATTCCAATGAAAATATGCATTGCATTTTTAAATATAGAAGCTTAAAAATTGAATTATATTGAATTTGAAAGTATTTACATCAATTTATGGAGATTATCATCGTATCTTTTAATTCTTTAAATTATGAATATTATTTTTAAATGTCTATTCCGAAAAAGATTTTATATTATTTCTATTACTCTATTAGAAAAATAAAAGTATTTATTTTAACACTTCTCTAATATTTAATTAGACTAACATGATGTCAAAATATAATTCAAGTTTATAAAGCATATAAACTTAGCAATTACACATTTGACTTATGGCTCCAATTACAAGCATTTTGGTATAAATGTCAATAAAAATATGCATTTCATTTATAAATGTAGAAGCTTATAAATTGAAATGGTACAGTCATTACATTAAAAGTATTTACATCAATTTATGGAGATTATCACTGTGTTTCTTAATTATTAAAATTACTTTTAAATGTATATTTCGAAAAGATTTTATATTATTTCTATTACTCTATTAGGAAAATTAACTCATACATTTTAACACTTCTCTGATATTTAGTTAAACTAACATGATGTCAAAATATACTTCAAGGTTTTAAAGCATATAAACTTAAAAAAAATACACATTAGATTATAGCTTTGAATAACAAACCCAATTACAAGCATTTCGGAATGAAATTCCAATGAAAATATGCATTGCATTTTTAAATATAGAAGCTTAAAAATTGAATTATTTAGAATTTGAAAGTATTTACATCAATTTATGGCGATTATCACAGTGTATGTCTTTGAAAAGTAAAAATGTAGTTTAATACAACATTTTTACTTTTTAAATAGATATTACTATTGGACTACTACCTGCTAGAAAAGTGCACATATTAAAAGTTTTTAATAAATATTACAATTGTATGTATTCTGTAGGAAATTACAGTTTAATAGTTATATACGTAGTTTTTATAAAATGTTGAAACTGAAATACTGAGTATCGTAACATTTTAAACATGTAGTTTATATAATATAAAATCTGACAAATTTTATGTGTCTCTGTTTAAAATAATTAAAATATGTTTAAACTCATTTCTTTGATAGAATACAATTACAAAAAAAATTGAGATTCAAAACTCTACTAACACCTAGAAAATAGTGATGGCTTTAACACTGTATGGTTATTTTATACAAGTACTTAGACAATTTCCACCAAATACATATGCTTAAATTTAGATTACAATAAACGATTTAATATTAGAAGATTCTTATTATTCCTTTTAATCGTTTGAAAATACGAAAAACTCAAAAGAAATTCCGAAACGCAAAGAAAAATATATTAAATCCCATGCTTTAAAATTCCAATTTATGCCCCAAACTACTTTATTAAAATTCAAATTATTTACAATTTGCCTGTCTCGTTTTTCCAACTCTTTCTTTTCTACCTAATCAGCTTTGAACATAAAGTCTTTTTCCTAGAGGTAAATATTTTGGTACTTAGTTATTAAAATATCTTATGAACATAGAAAATTAAAGTTTACAGCAAAATAAAAAGAATCCCAGATGCCATACTTCTGTAGAAGCTTTCCCGATTTTCCATTTTAACAAAGTTTAGGAGCTATACCAAGTATTTGATGAATATGTAGAACGTATTATTTTGGATTTTGGCATTCATCTTCCGAGAATGTTCCAGTCTTGAAACCTCAGAGAAGTTTAGCCTCAAGGTATGTTTTCCTTGAACTTCGAGAGCTTGCCTAATTTATAGTTCGGCGGCAAAATTTTCGTTTTATCGAAATAAGAGTACTTACTGTATGTGAAGAGAATACGTTTCACTGCGGTTATACCCTACGGAAAGATCATTTATCTGAAATGAAAATGCCTGTTCTTATGAAACATGTATTCACTGGAATAAATTTGAAAATAATATTTCTACTCTCAGAGCATTTACATATAGAATACGTGTATGTATTAATTCGCCTACTAGTGTGTATTACTGAATTTCTGTAGCATATGTATGTTGATACAAAATCTAAAATATTACTCAAGAAATAGTTTGTATGAAAACACTGTCTTACACTTGTATGAAAATTAAAAGGAACTTAAATAAATGCCTGTAAAAGATACATATTCAAAAAATAAGTTTAAAGAAATAGTACGTTTAAAAAATGAAACATTTACATAAAAATAATTCACTTTTGTTATGTACTAAAGAACTGGCCTTAACTATCTAATAACCTGAAAAACAATAGTAGTAGAGTACACTCATACACACACACACACACACACACATATATATATATATATATATATATATATATATATATATATATATATATATATATATATATATATATATATATATATATATATATATATATATATATATATATATATATATATATATATATATATATATATATATATATATATATATATATATATATATATATATATATATATATATATTTATATATATAATACATATATATATATATATATATATATATATATATATATATATATATATATATATATATATATATTATATATATATATATATATATATATATAAATTTAAATTACAAAAATGGTTTAATATTACATTATGCTTTTTCTACTCCTCTATTAATTTTCGAAAGAAAACAAAATTCCAAAGCCTAAAAACCAATATGTTACGCGAGATTATGACTCATTCTCTAAAATTTAGAATTATGCTCGAAACTACTTTATTAAATCTAAATTTATTAAAAATTTGCCATTCTCGCATTTCATATATTTTCTCTGCAATCTAATCAGCTGATAAAAAAAAGTCATTTTCCAAGAGGTAAATATTATGAATTTAGTTATCAAAATATCTTACGAACGTACACAAGAATTACACTCACAATAAATGTTTACTGCAAAATAACAATAAGTCCTGCTTCTGTAGAAGCTTTTCGATGTTCCGATTTTAACAAAGTTCAGGATCTATACCAAATAGTTTATGAATATGTAGAACTTTTTCTCCCATTTATCTTCCAAGAATGTGGCAGTCTTGAAACCTGAGAGAAGCTGAGCGGCAGGGTATGTTTGCCATGAACTTTGAGAGCTTGTCTAATTTATAGTTCAACAGCAAAAATTTCGATTTATCGAAATAAGAATACTTATTGTGTGTGACGAGAATTCACTGTGGTTATACCCCATGGGAAGATCATTTATCTGAGATGGAAATTCATGTTCCTATGAAATATGTATGCAATTGAATAAATTTGAAAATAATATATGGTATCGTCAGATATTTTCTTTAGAGTATAAGTTCATGTGTTAATTCTTTTGTTGGTGTGTTTTATTGAATTCATATCTCATATCTCCATTGAATAGAATTCACAGACATTTCTACCGAAAATGCTATAGTGCAAATGCTTTCTTATACATCGTTTCAAATAGAAAGATTCTTAACGAAATACGCGTAAATAACACAGCTTAATACAACATAATATGCAACACTGATACTTTGGACAAAATATTACACTTGAAAATTTAAAATGTATATAATAAATAATTGTTCAATTTTTCTTGTTAAAACTAAACTTAAATCTGCAATTATTGAAAAAATAATAATAAACATTTAAATAAACCTTTATTAAAGTCATTTTTGGTTAATGTACATTGATTAGTATTGGTATAGAGACATTCATACAAACATACATATATATATACATATATATATATATATATATATATATATATATATATATATATATATATATATATATATATATATATATATATATATATATATATATATATATATATATATATATATATACAATATATAAGATAGCGACGTATTTTCAATTCAATGCGGTGGATTATTTCTGGGTATGGTTTAACACTTTTGATTGATTATTTAGAATGAATAGTAATTAAAATTCTTATATCTACTACTAAAAATAAATATTGCAATATGGGCAAGTTTCAATAAAGTCGTAAGATAATATTTTCGATATTTATTTAAAAGTGTTCTACAAAATAAATATATTTAAATTTATATTACAAAAAATGGTTTAATATTACGTGATGGTTTTTCTACTCCTCGATTAATTTTCAGACAAAAAAAAATCCAAATTCTGAAAACAAATATGTTACTCGAGATTATGATTAATTCTCTAAAATTCTGATTTATGCTCCAAACTATTTTATTAAAACTGAATTTATTAAAAATTTGTCTCTCTCGTATTTCCAACTGTTTTTCTATGTAATCTAATCAGCTTTCAACAAAAAGTCATTTTCCAAGAGGTAAATATTAGGTACTTAGTTATTAAAATATCTTATGAACGTACACAAAAAAATACGTTCACAATAAATGTTTACTGTAAAATAACAATAAACCCTGCTTCTGTAGAAGCTTTCCGATTTGCCTTTTAAGAAAGTTTAGGATCTATATCAAATATTTGATGAATATGTAGAACTTTTTCTCGCATTTATCTTCCGAGAATGTTGCAGTCTTGAAACCTGATAGAAACTTAGCCGCAGGTTGTGTTTGCAGTGAACTTTGAGAGCTTGCCTAATTTAGAGTTCTGCAGCAAAATTTTCGATTTATCGAAATAAGAGTACTTATTGTGTGAGGAGAATTCACTGCAGTTACACCCTATGGGAAGATCATTTATCAGACATGAAAATACATGTTCCTATGAAAGATGTATCCATTTGAATAAATTTGAAAATGATATTTAATATTGTCAGATATTTTCTTTATAGAATAAGTTTTTGCATTACTAATTTTGCTGGTGTTCATTATTGAATTTATATCACATATCTCTTTTAAATAGAAATCACAGACAAACATACCGGAAAAGGCTCAGGAGAAAATACTTTCTTCTAGGAAAGTATTTTCACACGAATAATACAGCATTTACTAACCGTGTATATATACACGGTTTGGAATCGAAAGATACTAAACTAAAGGGGTATACATAAAATAGCTTAATATGGCTTTTTATGCAACATATATACTAAATGATATACTGAATGATATACTTAATACATGATATACTTAATGAAATATTAAATTTATATGGTTAAAAGTTTATAAATTAATGTTTGTTACATTCCTCTTTATAAAACTAATAATTATTGTATATATATATATATATATATATATATATATATATATATATATATATATATATATATATATATATATATATATATATATATATATATATATATATATATATATTTATATATATATATATATATATATATATATATATATATATAATATATATATATATATATATATATATATAGATATATATATACATTGGCAATCGTTACTTTCCTTGAGTATAGTTAAATTGATATGCCCTACAATTTTGACGCAGTATTGATAATGAGAGTAGGACTTATTGCTGATTCGTAACGTTTTCGATTATTAATACATTTTCAAACCAATCACTTCGATACCGAAAATAGCGCCCTAAGATGCAGTCATTGTTTGGCAGTGCTTTGCAGTTGTTTTATCTTTAATTTCACCTGTGAGTACACGTATATAGTCCGTCTTCAACTTTTAAAGTGCAACATTTTCTTTTATCTAGTTAATAAAATCTATATTGTACTTAGTTTGCTAAATCTGATTTATTATTATATAATAATAAGAAGAAATATTTTACTTTTAATATTTTATAACACTATTTTTATAAATTAGTTTAATAATAATTTTTCTATACTTTTTGAACATCAAAATCATTTTTTAGTATTTATTGTTTTATTATTATTTTTTTGAATGACTATCATTAGCAAATTTTTATGTTGAACGTATATGTGATACCAATACGGAAAAAAATTGTATTTAATCAGTATAGAAATAACTTTAGTCTTATAAATATGGTACTTCATTTCTCGGTTTTAAATTTCAGTCATTAACAAAGACATAATTCAAGAGAGTGTGAAACCCTATCGTGGTGTCGTTCTAAAAATAAACATTTTATTAGTTATACTGTAGTAAAATAAATAATTTCTTTTCTAATGAATTTAAATAAGATAAATCAATAAAAAGGGATCTAAATTTGTCTATTTAGTCTTATTTTCATATTATTATCCGTATTAAATATATATATATATATATATATATATATATATATATATATATATATATATATATATATATATATATATATATATATATACATATATACATATATATACATATACATATATACATATATACATACATATATACATATATACATATATACATATATATATAAATAAATATATATATATATATATATAATATATATATATATATACATATATAATATATATATATATATATATATATATATATATATATATATATATATATATATATATATATATATATATATATATATATATACATACATATACATATATATGTATACATAAATACATATAGTATATATATATATATATGTGTGTGTGTGTGTGTGTAATATTTCTTATTCATTTTACTATAAAATTACAAAAAAATATTTTTTATGTAAATTTCATCTTAATTTCCACTGATGTAAAGCAAAAGTTGCTCTTAATAATTCAGGTTTATCATACATCTATTTAAAGTAAATAAAATTGTTCAACTAAATTGTCAATATTTTTTCTTTTTAAGATTTCAGTTTTTTCCATATTCAAAGTATACGAGAAAGTAAAATTTTAATCAATTTAATTTTTAATAAGTAAAATAAATGAAACGTAATTCAAAATATGAAGCAGTGCTTTGGATTGGATTGTGCAGTGTCATTGAGAATCTCTCTAAGATGTGTCATACCTTTTGGATATACCGTTGACTCATTATCAAGTTTACATACATTCACACTTTTTTTATATAGTTGTTAGGTGAGATATAGTTATCATTAGTTTGTTTCGTGCATAAGGTTTCTTATTAGCAACAAGAGGGCTAATGAGACAGATTATACTTCTTAAGTTGACATACGACTGCTAAATTGAAAAAATTACAGGACAAATATATCTGAAGATGAATTCAGTTCTGAAGATTTTACAACAATCTGTGTAAAAAAAAATATTAATATTGAAGGGAGTTATGAATAAAAACGTGTCAGCTGTTTACTGTAAACAAATTTAAACTTACAAAACTTTAACATGATTTTTCTTAGATAGTGTATTTTTCTTGTAAAATGCATGTTATCTATACACGTTTTTAACATTTTTTTCAAAAACTTTTTACAGGTTGTATACAATATAATGTCCATCCGATTGAACCTAAAGTTTCTTCCATATTTCCGAAAATATGTTGTTTTATTTATAATTAAATTTTAATTTTTAATTTTTAATTTTTTTTAAATATATATGCATTTTAAATGTATACAAATTTAGATTCTAAGTTATTTTAAGATATTATAGCATGTTTTAAAAATTTAGTATAACTTTGTTAGCATTACCTTTATTTACCTAGACCAGTGGTTAAATGTTGGTTTGTCAGTTTGTGTCTAATTTTCGATGTCTTCAAATGGTAAACAGTTTTTAATTGTACTATTTATTATTACTTATAATCTTTTCTTTAATTACTTAATGTGTGTATTTTGCTATTTTTCATGTATTTTTGTTTTTAACTTTCTGCAAATTTACTCATTTATTTGGTCAACCCAGTAGTATATAAACAGCAATTGTAGTTTCTGTGGTCTGACTCAGACGTTGTTTTTATCCCATTTGTGGGTGTTACAATAGTTGTATTATTCTATTGTTCGTGGAGCAAATTTATAATGTTAGTGTTTTTTTAATTCATCTTAAATAAACAGCATGTTTTCTTAAGTTTGCTTTCTTCACTCACCATACTTGCCAGTTTGCTTAAAATGTCATGTGAAACTCACAGTCTTAAATTACATTATAATTTTAGTAATCATGCTCCTTAGCCTTGATATCATTTTCCTTAACAACAAAGTGTCTGTTATCTAAACTTTCTAACGAAAATATTGTTCATTTTTCCAATTAGAATAAGATATGTGTGTAAATATAATGATTTGATCTAAGTATGTTCAAGAAATTCTGTTTGTAAAACTGTCAGTTTTCAAGGGGTGAGTTGTAAAAAATGTTAATTATTTTACATTTTTTCGAATTTTAAGAGTCGTATCATCCGTAAAAATCAATTTCAAAACTGCTATGAACGTTTATGCTTTCAGCAGAACTTAAATGCTCTAATTTGAAAAAAGCAGTAACTCACACATTCAGAAAAATTATGCGTTCGATTATGTGAACTACAATATTGTTAACATTATTAAGTATCAACGAAATTCAAATAAAGAATTTTTATATATTCTATAGTATTGTATCCCTGCATCACTTGCTTATTCATAGTATACGTCTAATTTCTCCTCTCTCTAATACAAGAAGAAAATTTCATACTCATATGCGATATGATTTTCATAACTCTCATAAAAAATGCTAATATCTGTGATGTAAATGCATTGAAGTAAACAGCTTATCAATTTGATTACATAAATGCTAACGGATAATCGTCTATTTTTTATTTGACAAAAAAATAAGGAAAAATCCTTAAAGCGATAAATGTTATTTTTAATCTTTGAAAATTTTCTTTTGGTTATCGATTTTCTATAAGAATTTCATCATAAAAAGAGTAAATTAATTTACTTAGAATTTTCGACATTTTAATAGTAAAGAATAGATTTTAAAATATGCTAAGAAATAAATAGGAAAGGAAAACATAAATGAGAAAAAACGTTATGTCAGAATATGTTCTAGCTCTAAATTTTAGAAATTTATTAAAAATATAGTTATTTTCTAAAATTCACAAAATAAATGTATTTATTATGTTAATACAAGATACAATCTTTTAAAAACGCTTGTAAATTGACAGGAGTATAACAATTAAACTCTTAATATTACGAGTATAAAAGTGTAAACTATTTTCAGTAATATAATTATATATATATATATATATATCATGATGAACGGTTTATTTGTATAGTATAAACTACTTATTTGTCCTTTTTATTTTATGTATTTTAAAACCTATTTCTCTCTATTAATTATAATTTATGTGATAAAAAATTTGTTCATATAAGATCAGATCAAAACATTTCTCGTTAAGGGCATTAATGCAGGTTTTCGATGTTTTTATAGCTCCATTACGGTTTCGTCAATGAGAGTACAAAAACATCGATGGTGATATTTCTGTGAAATGAGTCGAATCAGACCTACAAGATGTTTTACTTCATTTGGAATTTTGAAAACAAAAGCCAATTGACACTTTTGAAAAATGAAAAATATATATATATGGAAAAGAATGTTTGCTGAAAAAGGCATAGTAATAAAATTTTAAAGGGTCCAGGAAAACTGCAAAATATTTCAATATAAAGAATATGTCTAAATTACAGTTGTCATAACGCAGAATTTACACTCTATACAGTAGAACTCTCTAACAACTGCCATTTTGTCAAACCCGAACACTTAATAGGAGATTTAAATTGTCAATGTTTTTATCAGACCAGAAAGTTAAAATCAATTTCTAATTTTAAGCAGCAAATAAAGGAGTTGACCCAAACCCCAGGTACGAATCCTGGTCACGACACCAATATTGTCGCATAAAGAAATTAGCCAGCGAGCTCAGTGGCCGAATAGTCAAAGCACGTGATACAGACCCGCAGATTGTGGGTTCGATGCTTGCCACGGCGGTTTATCCAAAGTACGGACTTTTAATTTAAAAATGGTATTTATTGTTTCCTTATGTTCTTGAACATTCTAGATCTTTCTTTAATATGTAAGTTAGGTATTTCAAGAATGTTCTGTTCGGGTATAAAAGCTGATACCCACTAGTTGTAGGCAACTTCTCGATCTTGTAAAGTTGCTAGTTGCTACTTAGCTTCAATAAATTCTTTTGTTAAGTTAAACGGTGTGTTCATTCGAATCTTCGTGACAATATTACATACCAATGACTTATACCAGGCCTGTTGAGATAACGCAAAGAATTATGACACCAGATACAAATGATCGAAGAAAATTTTGCAGACTCTTTATTTACAATTTTATTTTTGAACAATCTGGTGACGCAAATAAAACGTATTAAATATCAGTATGGAGAAGCTGTAAACTACTGGAATTTGAAACAACTCTCTGCAGCTAATGAAGCTATGTTCAGATGAAAAAATGGTTTAGCATTTTCCCTGTCTTTGTTGAAGTTCTCCGTTCGCTCCGTCTTGGCCTGCTTTTCGTCAGAAGGGGCCTTCAAATCTGCCGAGCAAAATCCAACGACTACTGTTGCCACTGCCAGAGACAACTGACCCGAATTAGCAACACCTCTTGTCCAATGGAGTCGAAGGGGGGAGGGGGTCACTGACATTGCTTTCGTTCTTCAATGTCAGTAGGCGTTGTCCACTAGTGTAACTCAATTGGTATTGGATATTCAAATTGGTAAATCAGTTGAGTTGAATTCACAATGCTTCAAGGCATGTGACACGACTGGTATAATGAATATCCACTTTTTAGCCTTATAAATGAAATCTTTATTCAACACATATGAAATCGTATGTAACAGTCCAGTTTTAGTGGCACTTTCTATAATAGAAATAGAAGCAGTAAAATTAAATAATTGAAAAAAATATTAGTAAAAAGGAAATCCTAAGGTATAGAAATTTAATAATTTATCGTAATTAATTACAGTCCTTTGGAGTTATGAACAATAATTAAAAGATTATCCATACTGATACCAGCAGAGTTACATTCTTCAAGAATGAAGCATATATTTTTCTAGCAGTACTGGGAGACAAATCGGAAAGATTTGGAATTATTTACAATGTTTGTAGATGCAAATGCTTACATGTGCCACTACAGCTAGTACCAGACCTGCGAAGTAAAAAAAAAATCTGCTATATAAAAGACATGTATGGTAATAAAGTAATATTTTAAAACATCATACAAATGAAGAGATTATAACTTGCTAGAGGTGGCTCTTAATGTTAACAATCTGAGTGGAAGAAATCAGGGGGAAAACACTGAAAAATACACTTGTGTTCTACTGTGTTTGTAGCTAAAACATTCGGTGAATTTTTTCTACTCTCTTTCTCGGCTGGGATAAAAGAAGGGAAACATCCTGCTTATTGTCCCTTTACTTCCTGTGAAACTCCAAGAGAGAATGCCTATAGGGACTTCATTGATTAACCCTTACAATATAGTATTATCTATAGTGTCACCGATTTGAACCAAACGTAGTCTTTCTGTGAAGGTCTGGGCTATTTCATGCCGATCATAAAAAAACTGTTTTGAATAATATTTATTAAATATAAACTGGGAAATGGTTCCCCATACAGTCATTCCAATAGTTGGGTACGCAGCATGCTTACTTCTATCGTTTTTCTATCTTATGTTTCAAACACAGACTTTTAGTAATGAACCAGAATGACTTGTAATCGGGATATTCAATCTCAAATTTTCTTTGATTCAATCAGTGTACATTGAACTATAGGGAGCATTCAAACAGCCCTATCGCTGATCGCTATATCACTGATCTGGCTCGATCTCCGTTTGTGATTTAACTGTACAACTCACTATTTGGCATCGCTTTCCGAGTATCGCTGTTGAACTTCGGCAAACTTCCAAAGATTTTTCCCGAACTAACATTTTTAAACCAATTACATTCCGTGCTGTTCAACTATTTTTCTAAATAAATTCAACGTTATTCTAAACTGCATTCACAGTATCGGGGAACATTAGAGGAGTAGAAAGATAAATAAATTATTGAGAGTGTACCTGATAATTCTTGGCTAAAACGCAAACCATTTTTTTTTACTTGCCTTATAGGGTACTTTACAATTCTAGAAAATTAAAAATTTGAATGATCTCGTCATATGAGGGCTATATGCTAAGATTTGAATGTCAATATGTACTAAAGGCAAGCCGTAATTCATATCTGTTTGAATTTGTAGCATGATGATAGACTCATAAGTATTCATCTTAAAGTAGAAAACTAAATCTACATTTCAGTCTGCAAGTAGTTTCAATTCAATGAAATCAATACAAGTATATATGCATAAAGAATGTGATATTTTACTCTAGTTTTACTAAAATGTATTCACAGTGTATCTGAATTCTCTATTCTCCATAAAAGAAGAATATTTTCTTATTCCCAGATGCAATATGCTGTTCCAGTGTCTAAAACCAAATAGGGAAATTCCATGGTGGGAATGCGTATAAGTAGGTAGCTGTGGAACCTGACTAAAGTGTAATCAATCTTCTTTTGTTTCTTTTGTTCACTCTGTACAATAATAAAAATTTGTAACGTGACAGTTTTTATTGAATATATTTAGTTATTTTATTTAGTTGCGTCGTGTTTCTATTATACATTTATTATCAATAGAACATGAGAATTTCTTTAGGAACCCCTGGACTCAAAGTGAAAGTATAGATTGTAAAATATGTTACAAAATAAGGAAAGAAGGAAAACAAGATTTAAAAAGAA
>CM063500.1:28869311-28911811 GCA_032207245.1 Pardosa pseudoannulata | reverse complement strand
ATTTTATGACCACGTAACAGTACAAAAGGAAATCTAGACAAATTTTAAATGATTAAGCTAATTTTAATCTATACATCTGTTTCGTAACCACTGATTAGAGATATATTTACGTTATATAATTGCTTGTTTATATGAAAAAATACTTTAAATCGCATACAAATTTTAAAATGTCTATACTTTAGCGAAATCCCTCATATTTACTCATATTCTTTAAAACACCTGAACAATTTGAGAGAAACAAACTTTCTAGAGAAAATATATTTAGCAGTCCGATAATCCATTACGGGAGCCTAGTAAAATAATCCGAGTTAATTTAATGTAAATTCTTACCAAAATTAAATTAAGGCACTCTTGTTTCTTTCTGAATAAATGATAGCTGTTGGGATTCATACATAAATGTTTTATGCCAGGTAGGTTTGTTTAAGTCAGTATTAATAGGACAATATAGTTCTGTGCAATTATAAAATTAAACTTTTTTTTTTGAAAAACAAAACACACATATAGGAATAATAAAAGGTATGGGGATATGAACAGACATATTCTACATATTTAAATTCATTCTATTTTGTTATTTATTATAAAAATTTGTTAGACGTAACTCAAAAAAATTCCAGTCTTATACTCTTAGTAAAGTTTAATCATATAGATGTCTAAAAACAAAATGCCCATATATTAAAACATATTCCCCTGGATTAATATTTAGACAGCATATTATAATAAGATCAAAAACTGTATAATTGTAATAGTTAAAATTCAATTCTAAATGGTAAATGTTCCAATTGGATATGAAAAGTATTTAAGCTACCTTTAGATACACAAATTTTATCATACATACATATTGTTTAAAACAATTATATATCCTAACGCATTTCTTGCTTTTAATATAAATGAAAAACTTTTAGAATACATTGTATTCTGATAACCTTTAAATCTAGGTAAAATAACCTTTCGAAAATAATAACATTATGTAGAATTTTAGAATATTTATTATCAAACTCTTATTTTAATATTTAAGATTGTAATGTTTTATAACTTCGCAAGTCAATAAACTATTAGTAATAGCATTAGATCATTTAAACAAGGTAAGCTATTAAAGCATTTTCTTTCTGTATCCGTACACAATGCATATAGTAGTTTATGTGACTGAGTTTTAGGAATTTTAAATACATAGAAATATTTGCATTGCGTAATATGCCTCAGTATGTTATTCTAAAATATGAATAGTAATTTTTCTATTTCTAATACCTTTCATGTTCATGCTACATTTAAATTAAATATAACAAATTCTTAAGTAATATACGATGCTAAATGCAAATGGAAGTAAATGGAAATATAGGCATTAAAATGTAAAAAGAAAAAACAGCTTATTTCGTAGTTATTATTTTTATTATCTCGTGCTTGAAACGCCGTTAAATTATTCCGATTGAAAAAAAAAAGAAAATACAAAAGCTTATATCAATATGTAGGATAATTCATTTATAAATGGTGATACATAATTTATGTTGCTTAAACTAATGTCTTTGCAACTTACACGATACTCTTAAATCTAATATTAACAATGATGGAAATTTTTAGCAAAATACTAGTATTCATATAATTTAAATGTTTGAGTTATTTTATGAAACAGATTTAAATTAAATAAATACTAGTATTTTAAATTAGGAGTTTAAAATTTAAAATTTAAATAAATGTTTAAAAGATAGAACAAATCAAATTTTTTCTTAGATTTTTCGTCATTACTATTAGCAAAGCATATCTAAAGTTTATTTTTAAAAAAACGAAAAAATTATATGATAAAATTTAGTATATTCTCTGGTCTTGTAGTATGTTCTAATATATAATTTAATAACACTACTAATGAATAATCTTTACTTAGTTATTATTTTTAATAAATTTCTTAAATTTGAATTTTCAACAGTATTTTATACACAAAAATTTCGAGCGTATTCTTTGTTTAGTAAAGGGATTGGAGGAATAAAAAAAAATGTTCACTTTCAGAACTAGGTTAGTATGTTGGGCAATTAATTGTCCTGTTCACTAATATTGGGAAAATTATGCGGTTTTGAATAGTATGCAGGTTTACTCAGACGCAACACTCAATATAAAATCCATAACCTACTACTAGTTTATGCTGTTTCAAAATCATAAGCAATCTCCTGTATTTCAGAAGCAGGTCTTCTTTATCTATACAAAACAAAACTAGTGTGGGCATAACTTTTAAAAGCGAAACTCTTTTTAGCACTCTCGAACAATGTTTAATTGGGTAGGATGCTCATTTTCAGAATTCGTCAGATCGAATCACACAGTTAACATAGATATTCGAATTTGTTTGAAATCAGCTGTAAGCAGTAGGTACAGGTCTAATAATCTATCTGGTCTATCTATCTCTATCTCTATCTCTATATCTATATCTATCTATCTATCTATCTCTATTTCTATCTATCTATCTATATCTATATCTATATCTATCTATCTCTATCTCTATCTCTATCTATCTTTATCTCTATCTCTATCTATATCTATCTATCTCTATCTCTATCTATCTCTATCTATATCTCTATCTATCTCTATCTACCTCTATCTCCATCTCTATCTCTATCTATCTCTATCTCTATATCTATCAATCTCTATCACTTATATCTTATATCTTATATCTCTTATATCTTATATCTTATATCTCTTATATCTTATATTTTATATCTCTTACATCCTATATCTTATATATTTTATCTTATATCTCTTATATCTTATATCTCTTATATTTCTTATATCTTGTATCTCTTATATCTCTTACATCTTATATCTTACATCTCTTATATCTTATATATCTTATATCTTATAACTCTTATATCTTATATCTTATAACTCTTATATCTTACATCTTATATCTCTTATATCTTATATCTTATATCTCTTATATCTTATATCTTATATCTCTTATATCTTATATATTATATCACTTATATCTTATATCTCTTATATTTCTTATATTTTATATCTCTTATATCTCTTATAACTTATATCTCTTATATCTTATATCTCTTATATCTTATATCTTATAACTCTTATATCTTATATCATATATCTTATATCTTATATCTTTTATATCTTATATCTCTTATCTCTTATATCTTATATCTTATATCTTATATCTTTTATCTTATATCTCTTATATCTTATATCATATATCTTATATCTTATAACTTATATCTCTTCTATCTCTTATCTCATATCTTATATCTATCTATCTATCTATATATATATATATATATATATATATATATATATATATATATGTGTGTGTGTGTGTGTGTGTGTGTGTGTGTGTGTGTGTGTGTGTGTGTGTGTGTGTGTGTGTACTTCTGTTGCATTTGTAGAATACAAAATAAAACTCTCACTGGTACAAATAATATGTAAATATCTATTTTGAGAAGAAATATAAAGAGCTATTTAAATACTTACCATCAGAAAAATTATAAAACATATTTATTTGAAAAGCATATAGCCGAGAAATACATCGTGATAAAAATGTTTAAGCCGTAACTTCTTTTCCATACTCTTCAGTTATTCTTCATTCTGAATAGATGAGGATAAGGCGTTCTTCTGAAGTGGACATTCTACACTTACACAGTTTTCAAGATGTAAGGAAAGTTTATCGGGAATAAACATATGGAAGCTCATAGCTGATGAACGTAGAAAGAAGCAATCAATCTTCCACATTTTACCTAAGTGTCGCAGTACTTTAGAAGAGAAAAATTCGGCAGCCAAAGTGTCACGTTTTTTTTTTCCAGTCCTTATCTTTATATATCCTTTTGTTCATGTGACGATACACCGGAATTTTTCTCATGAATGAATGTGATATTTTAAATAGGGCTTGAATTATAGCGAATAATTCAATGACTATGCGAATGCATGAAAAAATTTATCAAAATTTAAAGAGTATAGCATACGTCCGTTTACAGTTAGATCAAAATTTATAATTTTCTCCAGAAGAGAAATTTAAATTTATTCTTTTATTTTTAATTCTGATATTTGCAGTTGATTGATTATTTTTCATAAACTCTTTTAGATTTATTTTAATCTTAAAATAAATAAAATTCCTTTACTTCACTTTTACATTATTATTTTTAAAAATAGTGACTTTAAATTCTTATGCATCATATTTTTTAAATTTCTTTAAATTTAAGTCTAAAATGGAGTATTATAAAAAATATTTTTTTTACTTTACTTTTAACCATTTACCCGCCGAATGTTCCAATATTGGAACATAATTTTTAAAATAAAAAATCCACATGTAAAAAAATATTAAGAATATCGCTTTTTACATATAATATAATTGAAAATGATTGTTTAAAATAAATTTTATTTTGTTTAGATAATTATTTATTTTTTAATTTTACTATATTTTGTCAACTTTTCTCTCTCTCTTACAATTAAATTTACCAAAATTCCGGTTCAAACGGAAAAAACGCAATACTTTAAAATATATTATTAGACAATCAAGCGCAAACCGGGCCCATATGGCCGTGAGGCACTCCAGGCTTATCCCGGCTGCGGTGGGCAGATCGCAAGTATGGGGCCAACCCACCCCGCACTGAACCCTTCGAAGTGCCCAGCACGCACCCGTCGCGTCGCTGGCGCCGCTTGTGGTTGAACGCAGTAGAGGTGCGCTGCTGAGGAGAGGTAATTTTGAATACTACTGGATGCTTAGCGGACCTCCTGACGCCGAAGTTGAGAATTTTGCTCGTTGCACCAAACAGGAGGGAAACCGCGGTGACTGAAAGGGAGAGACTGGAAATTTTGAGAAGCTGCACTCGCAATCTTGGGCCTCAGGACCATTACTTAGGGGGTCATTGTGACGGAACATTTTGGCCCACCCTGCGGAACCCCCGTGACCCGGCGTGCTCGAAAAAGGGAACACTGGGTACTCGCATAGCCCCAGGAACCGAGAAAAGAAGCCCTAAACTAGACTATTAACCTAGCCTAACACACAAAAAAAGTCCTTAGTGGGAATGGGTCCTGCTGAGTTAGCTGCGGTGTCAGCCCTGAGGGTCCGACCTCGTCTGATGTGAACAAAAAAAAGGGGGGAGCTGAAAAATGAGCGGTGGTCCAATCAGGGGGTTGGATCCCCTTGATTCACTGCGCCGACCTGCCCTTGAGGTCTTGGCTGTGTCTTATGTTAACTACCTTGCCGAGTCACTCATCATAGCAGATATCATTAGACAACATATCCTATGATAATACAAGAAAAAGCAAAATTTTATTTTTAAATTTTAAAGGTAAAATTTAACTAAAATTTATGGCTATGTTCCATTATTGGAACTTTGGCGTTTCAAGATTCCATTTTTCATTTATATGCAAAGCATTGTATGATATGCAAACATTATATTCTTTTACTAAACATGTGTGTGGCGGGGGGGGGGGGAGCTTTCACCTGTGTCTTTGAAAACAAGTAAAATTTCACATAAAAGGTGTTTTATTTCATACGTTTGCTGAAATAGTTATCTATTTTTTTTATATAGAGTTATTTCATGGACGACAATGTAAAATATACATGCGTGCTATGTGTTTCATTTATAAAATTTTCATAAATTTAACACCATGTCTGAAAGATGCCTTATTATACAAGATGTTCTGGCTTTTTTAGAAACTCTTTCGGATTCGAATTGGATTAGGGCCCGATGAACCTAGTGATATAACCTATATTGAAGATATTGTTGAAAATAATTTATGTGTTTCTTAAACCTTTGGATGTGTCTAGAACAGTCCGACGTTATTTAATATATATATATATATATATATATATATATATATATATATATATATATATATATATTATATATATATATATATATATATATATATATATATATATATATATATGAAGACAAATTTCAGAAGCAGGATCCAAGGGACAAGAAGAAATTAAAATCTGAAAACCTTGTAGTAAAATGGGAAAAAATGTGAAATTCGATAATACGACAGAATTGGAAAAATCAATATTTCATAAATTCTATAATATCATAACAGTTATCAACATTATTTAAAGATAAATAAACAAAACAGTTAGCGTACATGATGCTACCCTCCACTTCATCCCGAAACTTATTAAAGTACTAAAGAGCACTTAAAAAGAAAAAAAAACATATTGAATTTGAAACTAGAGGAGTTAAAATTGATAAATCTAGTGTTTTTTTTTTTTTTTTTTTTTTCTTGCATAAAACATTCTGATTTTTCTCAAAATAGCATTTTTGGGTCCATTTTGATCACCCATGATAACATAACATATCTCAACAAATTGAAATTCATACGCTTTAAAATTTTAAATGTATATTACATAAACATGTAGAAATGGAACAGACTACTATCATGGTTAATACAGACTAATTGTGATTTTCAGCCGTTGAATTCATAGAATGCATGAAATGTTTGGGAAATTTCGCAAGGTGTTGAACTCAAATTCCCATAGATTCGCAGATATGTGAATGGTCACAATAATGAAAGTCCATTACATAAAGAATATACTTTGAAACATTAAGTTATAAAATGATGATAATTATTCTTTTTGGAATTATAGTGAATTTCATAGGGCCTAACATATATTACCTACTTAAAAACAGCAGTCTACTCTTTGCAAAATAAAGCCCAAGAATATATTAAAAGGATTCAGAAAGAAAATAACCAGCATCATACAAAGAAAAAAAAGCGGGCTTTACATAATAGGTGTATATTAAGGCATTATAAGTGTCTACATACAGTTTTTATAATATATTAAGTTGTTTTTTCATTTTTCTCAAAATTGATTTTTCCGGGATTTTGCTTACCGCAAAACATAACTCAAAAATATTTAGCCCGAATGCTTAGATATTTTAATTGTGTTATATAATTATATATTCAGGGAATAGAATACAATTGTAATTAAAGATTAATTACTTTGGGATTTACAGCAGTTTAACTCTTTACTTGTTTGAAAATTTTGTGAAATTTTCAATGTTATTCTACCCAAGTTCCTATAACTTCACAAATATATTTGCGATCACCATGATTGTAGTCTATTCCCTGAAACATACAATTAGAGTGGGTTAAGAAAAATATTTCTCTGTTAATGTATATTTATTCTGTAAAATATACAATCTTACATAATCTATTCAAAAGTATACCCAATAAGTACATGTACTAAATAATAAAATATTTCAAAAACTTGATTTCAGGTTCACAGTGTTATAAAAGCTGTAATTACGTTTTATGTGCGAAAAATATCATAGAGGGAGTAAAAGTGATTTATTGATTAAAGCTCCTAGTACAGCTCTCGTATTTTTTAGCAGGGTATCAGTTTCGTTCCCTACTACGAGAAAATTGCGAACAATGAATTTTTCCTCTTCTTTCAATAGTGATCCTGCAATTTCTGCTTGTAGGTTACAAAAACTTCATTTTACGATTATTTTCTTTTTTTTCTATTTTATTACAAAACATCTCTAAAAATTTTTGGGACAAAATGTTTAAAAATTATATAAATATGAAAATAAAAATATTTCATGAATTTTTTAACTTATAACCAAGGCACCGTATTATATATTTTTTAATCGTAAAAGCTACTAAATTCTTGTATTATTTTAAAACAACAGATAAAGATGGGAATGATAACATATGTAGATAAAGAAAATCAAAAAAAAATCGTCCCGTATTTCAGGAACAGTAAGTACAAAAACTGAGTCATACGGAAGGTTACTTGCTTCTTATAGTATTTTAAAAGTGTTTATTATAGTATTTTAAAGTGTTTCAACACGTTAATTAATGATACTTTAATAAATAACTATTACTGAAAAATGTAAATTTAATATGCATACTTTTGTAAGATTATAATTTAGATACTTAAATAATACGAATAATAAAAAAGCATCTAAGGGGTTTCGAGATACCCGCAATTCCGATAGCTTAACATCATATACTAGATCCACAAATTATGAGTGTGCTAAAATTTTATTACTTATATATGGTATGGAAAATGACTGGAAAGATACAAAATTTTTATCTAACTAAAATCTAAAAAAAGGCAAATATTGCGTCTAGTGTCTGGAGTATTGATGCATCATAAAAAAGACATTTAATAAAATCAAAAAGTAATAAAAAAATAAACTGAAACTTCAAGACTAACTGCAAGATTTAAAAAAGCAATTAACCATAAATAATGAAATAGCCGCAAAAAAAAACAGATTTTAAGTAGGTAATTATAAAAAACATTGAAAAATATAAGCAGATTTGATTTTTTACAGATCGATGTTTTCAACCCCTTCCGAAATTTTCAAATTTAGTAACGGAGTAAAACAGATGTATAGACTAAAACTAAATTCAAAGTTGTTTTTAATTAAATATAATTTACTGATATTTTCAAAAACTAGGATTTATGCCTATTGTAATAACTGATAATTATAAATATAAAAATAAAAGGAAAAAAATTCTACATAAACAAAAATAGTTTATCAGTTTTCTAAAAAAATGTTAAAAATAATCAAAATCTTGAAAATGCGCTAAAATCAAATTTGATTCATACTCATGCATTACATTATTATATAATTATAAATACTGTCTAAAGAAACAGACGTGGAACTGTAATGAACAGTAATTTATTCAGCTATCTAGATGTTCCGGCTTTGAAGTGCACGCTTGACAAATAACAAATTACTTGAAATGACACAGTACTTGAAATTGAAGTAAAACCGCTCACATAAAAGGTTCATCAAATGTAAACCATAAAATTTGTAAACTTGACTAAAACTCAGAAAAGAATAAACTTGATAAAAAACAACTCAGTCTTTCAAAACGGCACTCCACACCACGTTTACTCGTAAGGCTGAATCTCGTATGAAAGCTAGAGTCACTCCAAACCTTGAATGCACCTTCAACCCCACTACTCCACGACGGCATAAATACTGCAACACCTCTTGCTGAACTATGGGGAAAAACTTAAACAAAACTGGAACAAATACTGTGTTGGAGACTAATAGCGGAGAATCGATGCTATATATAAACATACATAATGTACATATATATAAGCGATAACACCAAAATCGACGAGAAATGTAAATCCAGAGATAATTTGGCTATTAATGATTTACTTAAAAATCCTTAAAGAATCCTGGGGTACACATAATTTAATCACATTGCAATTGATTGGTTTGGTTTGGAACGCTACAGCCTACTTTTTGCAACACGAGGGCTAATGAGGCTAGGATCTATTACTGAAAGCCGATTCCGAAAGGCTACGAACACACATGCCACTGTCTGAATCAAACCCACGAACTCCGGTTTCGAAGGCCAGCACTCTAACCATTCGGCCATCGTTCTGCCACATTGCAATTGAAAGCACTTTAAATAAAAGTACTGTATTGTTACCAATTTATGAAGCGTAGCGTTCGTGGATTGAGTAGACTTTGAATTAAGACAGCAAAAATAACAGCATTTTATTCGTAATGCAGGGAAAACACGAATACAGCAGCCAACACCGCGAGAACTAGCTAGAACAGGCGATAGTTCACTCAAACTCTTAGCGCCAAACAACGTAGGTCTTTACCTCTACAAATTTCTCAGCTAACTGAACCTCGATCAGGATCGGCCCCCGGTATTTATATCCTCGGGAGAAACTGGAATATTCTAGAAAGTACTAGGTACAAACGGTCGCCAAGGAAGTCTCCAAGTCGCCAAATTTGGCGATAAATCCCCAAACTTGGCGCCAAAAATTAGTCGCCAAAAACATCGCCTACGAGCCAATATATCGCGAAATACATGATTTACCCATTATAATACACAGTGTACGACAAAAATACATGCCAACCTGCGAAATTCGTAACAGTATTATTGCGAATCTAATATTGAAACAAGTTTTGTTATTTATAAAACATATAAAATTTGAACGAACATGGAATTTAAATTTAAAAATTAAAATTTCAATATTAATGGCGTTGTAACAAGTAATGATCAACATTTCTCAGTTCCTAAATTTAAACATACAGGTTGTTCCATAAGAGCGTATCGATCATAACTTCGTCAATAGATAGTGCGCAGATACCGGTTCAATTGCACGTGTTTTTCAAACATTTGAAAAGAATTCTTTATGGTTATATTCTTTATTCGATTTGTTTTGCTGTGTTTAAATCAACAATTCCAAAATGAGTGAATCGAATGCGAGCCGTTTTGAGGCAGTGTTTCCTTATAACCATCCAAAAGGACCAAAAATGTCTTGTGCAGCTGCAGACGGGTACATGAGAAAGTCGGATTCGCTCGTCAAGAAGTGGGTAGCATGTTATAAAGCGATACAAAATATTGACGATATACCGGAATGGGGTAAAAGCTGCGCAACGTCAAAATCGAAAGATAAATTGATTTAATCGATAATAATGGGTACTGTCCAACTTATTAGGTGAAATGCATTTCAGTTTATACTATGTGTACTATATGTATACTACACGGTACAAATGTCTTATTATTAACTAATTCATTTGTATTTTCAGAGATATAGACGACACGATCTTATGGAACAAACTGTACTTCATCTGTAACATATTTGTTAAGGCAATCATTTGTATTAAGTTTGAGTCAAAGTAATAAAATAATATACTTAATGAAAAGGAATTTCATAAGTTTTAAGGATTCTGTGTACAGTATTAATTGAACACAATTTCCTTTACCTATGTCTTTTAGACGAAACATTTTTCATTTTTACTTGACATTTTGTACGTTATTCTGATGATCAATGAAACTCGTGATTTTACAGATAGGTTACGAAGATTTCATCGATTACACAAAATCGAGACACAATTTAATTACTTAGGATTATTTACCAGGATTATTTACAAGAAATTTAAATCATCACCAAAGCTAAAGTTTAAAAAACTAATTTAAATTAAAATACAAAAGTAGGTTTGGATCCATACTTTTGTCAAATATCGTTATTCAAACATAATACTATGTAGATAGCACCATGCTAAGTTCCTCTCTTGATTTAATTACACCCAAGGGATATAGCAGTTCTTCGATATGCTTAAAACATGCAAATGTGATACGATCTTTAGTTTATGGTTGATCTCAGTGGAGAAATTGGATTTTTTCGATCTCCTGTCAAAAAAAAAATTATATCTAAAAAACAGAGATAAGGTGAAATATGAAAATATAAATATGTCATTAAAAACTTATTAAATGTTCTTTAGAAGTTCTAAAGACCACATCTGTTAATCGATTTTTTACATAACAGTAGAGTACAAGTAAAGAGAACAATGTTATTTACATAATATTTAGTTATTCTTAATGTAATTGAAAAGGAATACATTAAATTAAATAGGTAATATAATCTGTTTAGAAGTTATAATAATATTTAAAAAAGTTTAAAAGTAAAATTGTACTAAAATGCCATATATTATATCTCTAAATGTGTAAACAATTATTGATAAGTATTAGAACTTATAGAAATTTGGGAATTTTCTTATTGGTTACAAACATTTAAACCCTCATTAAATCAACAAAAATCATCATTTATTATAGCAAGATTTGGCTGTCTGATTATTATTTATGTAGCAACGTATAATACTATAGAAAACGTTTCAATAATAGTTATTATTTTTTTAGGTTTTTATAATATCCTTATTCAAACATAATGCTATGTAGATAGCATCATGCTAAGTTCCTCTCTTAATTTAAGTACACCCAAGGGATATAGCAGTTATTCGATATGCTTAAAACATGCAAATGTGATACGATCTTTAGTTTATGATTGATCTCAGTGGAGAAATTGGATTTTTTCGATCTCCTGTCAAAAAAAAATTATATCTTAAAAACAGAGAAAAGGTAAAATATGAAAATATAAATATGTCATTAAAATCTTATTAAACGTTCTTTAGAAGTTCTAGAGATCACATTCGTTAATCAATTTTATATATAAAAGTGGAGTACACGTAGAGAAGAAAAACTGTAATTTACATAATATTGAGTTATTCTTAATGTAAATGGTAAGGAATACATTAAATTAAATAGGTAATATCTGTTCACAAGTTATAATAATATTTATAAAAGTTCAAAAGTAAATTCATATTTAAATATATGAAGAAAGATAAAATTCCGTATATTATTTCTCTAAATGTGTAAACAATTACTGATACGTATTAGCACTTATTGGAATTTAGAAATTTTTTTATATTGGTTACAAACATTTAAACCCTCATGAAATCAACAAAAATCATCATTTATTACAACAAGATTTGGCTATCTGATTATTATTTATATAGTAATGTATAATAATATTCAGAAATCTAAAATAACTATTATTAATTTTTTATGTTTTTTATTTCATTTTTAAATAACGCCTTATTTTATTTACACACTACTCGTAAACAAAATTTAAAGAATTTTTAGTTTCATAGTTTAGTTTATATGACATTTGATAATCCAAATATAATCAATCATGGTTTGGTGTCGAATTCAACATTTTTCTACTCTGAAGTGTGTTTGTTCTTTTCTTTTAATACTTACAATTTTTTCCCTCTTGAATTTATTAGTTTGTTTCATTTATAATTAGGTTTAAGCTATGGTATGATCTAAATATATTCTGTATAACTTTTATATTTTCAAAATAACAGATAAATCTTAGAAAACTACTTATCCCCTAAATAATAATAGCCTAAGTTATCTGTCCATCTGTCCACGTATTTATGAGGCGGTTGGACCTGAAATGGATAAAGGCATCCATATTAGATTATTGATTATTTAGGATTATCAAAATTCAAAGCGAGTTCGAAAACGTTCGAAATTCATCTAGTCCCCATTTCGATCGTTTAATGTTATTATTTCAAGCCCTATTTTACCCTGTTAAGATCAGGCGATTAAATTCATAAATTTATGACTCTAAAATTGGGTGAAAATAAAATTTTTTCTAGTATTATGACGTCAATCCTTTAGCAACCTCATTTAATAATCTCTTATTTTAAATTATTTAAATATAGTCTGCATTATTGTCATACATTTTATTACTGAACTTAGATATTACGTAAATAACTTTCTTTTATATTTGGATAAAATAATAGATTAGGTACATATGTGATAATTTTAAATTTAAACATCGTTTTAAAATTTAATCACCGATTATTTTTTCTAGCAAGAAAGTTTTAAACCCGGTATTAACAACAAATTCTTTTCCTAAATGTCTAGGAATCTATTTCATGGGAAAATAAATATCTAAATTATAAATAAACGAAATAAATAATCTAACGTTTAAGTTATATATCTTTGAAAATTAAGAAGTTTGATCGT
Organism: Pardosa pseudoannulata; assembly: GCA_032207245.1. Taxonomy (NCBI): domain Eukaryota; kingdom Metazoa; phylum Arthropoda; class Arachnida; order Araneae; family Lycosidae; genus Pardosa; species Pardosa pseudoannulata. Next base: position 28,898,515 of record CM063500.1, on the reverse strand, counting down.
TTTTGTCTTATTTTATGTACAATCACACAGTTTGCAATTTAGTCTCTAAATTTTGGACATCAGTCATATATACCGCCAAATAATCACTGTCAATTTTAAAACATCTGCTGCCATTCTATCACGGCATACGATACAAATAAGATAAAAATAATACTTTTTATGAAATTAAATGTATCTATTACAAAACTAGACACTGGATGTTCTACAGTAACATATATTTACTAACGAAATATATTTGCTTATATTAAAGTTTTTTATGTACAATCTCACTGTTTGCAATTTAGTCTTTAAATTTTGGACATCAGTCATATATACCGCCAAATAATCACTGTCAATATTAAAACATCTGCTACCGTTCTATCACGGCATACGATAAAAATAAGATAAAAATAATACTTTTTATAAAAGAAATTGAAGTTGGCAATTAACATACAGTCAGTAAAGATAAACAAATTTTTGAGCGTGTACTAGATAATTCTCAGCCAAAACACAAACTATTATTTTACCTGCCTCATAGGGAGCGTTGCAATTCTGGAAAATTAGAAATTTTACTGATCCCGTCAAATAACGGGCTAAATGCTAATGATTTCATAATTTTATCTCTTTACTTCATTAATTTTTTATAACCGTCTTCCGCCTGACTCTTGGTTACACATCTACACCTATGGCACAAAATTTCATAGATATATTGTTGCAGGAGACGGAATTTTCTGTGAGTATTTCTCACATTTCCACCCTCTAGTAACAGACAAGACAAAGTTTAATGGTGAGATTAGAGAAAAAGATTGCTTTAACCTATCTAATTATTTTCCTTTTCCTTTAGGAATAGTTTTTTTTATATTTTCAATATCTCAATCAGAAATATTGGCAATTGAAAATGATTGCTGGCGTCATCTTCAGTATTTGTAATGCGATACAGGTTTGTACTAAAAGAATTGCACAAAAAACCTAAAATGGTTACAGTGAATTACAGATTTCAAAGGGTTACTTCTCATTGTGTCATCCCTGGAAACGAAAATGGAGTTCAACTGGCCATATAAGGATGCCATATTATACAAGTTTTAAATGACCGGGTTGGTTAAAAGTTTGTAAAGTCAAAAATCAATTGGACCCACAAGGCAAACAGGTGTCAGGACTAATACAAAGACTAATAGACTCTTGGTTACACATCTACACCTATGGCTCAAAATTTCGTAGAAATAGTTTTGCAGGAGATGGAATTTTCTGTGAGTATTTCTCGCATTTTCTCCCTCTAATTACAGACAAGACAAAGTTTAATGGTGCGGTTAGAGCAATAAAGGTTGTTTTAATCCATCTAATTGTTTTTCATTTCCTCTAATAATAGTTTTTTTTATATTTTCAGTATCTCAATCAGAAATATTGGCAATTGCTAATGATTACTGGCGTCATTTTCAATATCTGTAATGAGATACAGGCTTGTACTAAGACAATTGCACAAAAAACCTAAAATGTTTACAGTGAATTACAGATTGCAAAGGAATACTTCTTATTGTGTCATCCCTGAAACGAAAATGGAGTTCAACTGGCCATTTAAGGATGCCATATTATACAAGTTTTAAATGGCCGGGTTGGTTACAAGTTTGTAACGTCAAAAATCAATTGGACCCACAAGGCCAAACAAGTGTCAAAACTAAAAGAAAGTATTAGAAGGTCAATTCAGCTAAAGTAACATCGAAAATCTCCCAAATTACTCAAGAATCAAAGTAGGACTTCTTATGTACACATCTTCACATATTTCAAATTACCGATAGCTCTGCCTGATTTTTTGTTCTACTGCTTTTAATGTCATTATCTTGGTTTATAATGTCCTATATTTTATCCATCGGTAATTTGTTTTTGTGTATTGCTTCATTTGTGTTCATTTGTGTGTTTGTTTTTATGCACAATCACACGGTTTGTTATCGAGTCTCTAAACTTTGGACATCATTCATATATACCTCCAAATAATCACTGTCAATACTAAAACCTCTGCTGTCCACCTATCACGTAATATGACAAGAGAATTTAAAGTTGGCAACTAACATACTGTCAGTAAAGATAAGCAAAATTTTGAGCAAATGGTTCAGATAATTCAGATGATTCTCAGCCAAAATACAATCTATTTTTTACCTGCCTCATAGGGAGCGTTACAATTCTGGAAAATTAAAAATTTTACTGATCCCGTCAAATGACGGGCTATATGCTAATGTTTTCATAATTTTATCTCTTTACTTCATTAGTTTTTTATTATCGTCTTCCTCCTAATGCTTGGTTACACGTGTACACCTATGGCTCAGTACTGGACAGAAATAGTGCTGCAGGAAACTTAATTTTCTGTGAGTATTTCTCGCATTTTCTCCCTCTAATTAGAGACAAGACAAAGTTTAATGGTGAGGTTAGAGAAACAAAAGTTGATTAAGTTATCTAATTTTTTGTTTTTTCCATTATAAACATTTTTTTAAATATTTTTAGAATCTCAAGCAGCAATATTGACAATTGCTAATAGTTGTTAAGCGTCATCTTCTGTATTTGTAATGTGATACAGGTTTGTACTAAGACAATTGCACAATAAACTTAAAAAGAATACATTGAATTACAGATTGCAAATGATTACTTCTCATTGTGTCATCCCTGAATACAAAAAAGGAGTTCAACTGGCCATATAAAGATGCCATATTATACAAGTTTTAAATGGCAGGGTTGGTTACAAGTTTGTAACGTCAAAAATCAATTGGACCCACAAGGCCAAACAAGTGTCAGAACTAAAAGAAAGTATTAGAAGGAAAATTGAACTAAAGTAACATCCAAAATCTCCCAAATTACACCAGAAGCAAGGTATGACTGCTTATATACTCATATTCACATATTTCAAATTATCGATAGCTCAGCCTGCTTTAATACTTCTAATGCTTTTAATGTTCTAATCTTGCTTTATAATTTTCTATATTTTATCCATCGGCATTTTTTTGTGTATTGCTTCCTTGTGTAACATTGTAGGTTTTTCATTGGAGCACTATGGTCTACTTTTTTGAAACACTAGGGCTAATAATATCCGGACCTACTGCTTAAAGCCAATTCCAAATGGCTACGAACATCCGTGCACATGAGGGATTCGAACCTACGAATTGCGGTACCGACGATCAACGTTCTAAACGTTCTGTCATCGTTCGGCGTAATGTTATTCTAGTTGTACTATTTTGCATAATTATATTTCTTTATTTTATTACTGATCTCTGTAAAGCATAAAGATATCTGTCTGTAATTCCAACTGTATTGGAAATAAAAATATTCCTCTACTTAAAATTTCCCTAATTAAATTTATTATAAAAGACTAAAGAACCGTAAAAAAGAAACAGATACATTTGAACAAACACAGCAGGGGTACATAATTTCATCTGATATTATATTAATTAATTTTGTATAATTAGAACTGCGTACAGGTATTAAGTGTCTATTACATTAAAAAACAATAATTTCATAAATTTTCTAGATTTACATTAAAAAAAAGGCAAGCTAATACGGAGAGTAAAATCCCATTAAAATAAAAGCTAATAATAGCTACAATTTAAATATTTGTTCACTAGTTTTATTAAAAATAAAATTTGTAGAAATTTCTTATTAAAGTTCTATTAGACATTTTACGAATATGAATAAATTTGAATAGAAAAACATTTGGCTCTTTTATATTTATTGAAACATTTCAAAACATAACAAAAATAGTGCACTTTCTAACAAATTACATGTTTTATAAAATACATATTACATATTTATTGTAATATCAATTAATTGTATGCTAATATTTTTATTACTATCGTTAAAAATAATACAAATGTTCACCCTAAAGTAATTTAATCTCTTAATATGTTAAAAATTTATTTATAATCATATTAATTAATATAAAATTTAAAATAATAAAACGATAATTAGTAAAGACTGCAATAACCAATTAAAAAATTAGTCTTTAAAATGATTTCCTACTTATATAAATCATGAATAAACTGTCTATATATAAAAGTATTATATAAAAGTATTATATAAAGTACTATATAAAAGTATAATAATAAGTATCAGCCGGATTGTTAAACATTTTTCTATACTTAGAATGAGTAGAGAAAATTATAAAACTGTGATTGGGGAGCAGATAAATAGATTTTTTCCTAATGCAGCTGGCAATACAGACAATATATGGCTTTATGGCAATAATGTTACCCATTTAGCATCACCCGAGGAGCAGGTGTAGCTTAAGAAATGCTACGAACTTGAGTAACATAACCTCCGCTGGGTCCTCATAATTTAGAAGCAGGGAACAAGCAGATGACACCCTCAAATTTGGCCTCCCACATCCAGAGGTACAAGGGTATATGCAGAAATAGATATAGGTATGTTTATATACAGGCGTAAATATATTTATGTTTACACAATAAAGTACAAAAGCAAATATACATAAATTAGGTTTTCCTATTGGGACATATAATTTTTTAGTAATTTTATGGCTTAGTAACGCTGTATCGGACGCATTAATCTGTCCTGTTGTTGCTGTTGGGGTTTCTGATGCTATTTGGTCAAACCAAGCACTATGGAGCCCGAAGCTACTCCTATTAAGGTAAATGGGTGAGCCTTTTGTTTTAACTAGCTCCTCAAGGGTAAAAGTATGAGTTATGCTCAAGCGGGTCCTTGTAATTTTGAAGCATTGACCAAGAAGAAGACCCGTAGACTTGGCCTGCCACTCCCAGAGGTATTCGTTGAGAACTTAAAGGACATTGTGACCACACACATATTTTACTTGCCCCAGTTACCTTTAACCCTTTTGCGACGGGAAGCGCAAACTCGCGCGTATCTCTGAGGCCGGCAGTCAGTTTCGAAAGTGAGTATCCTGGGCCGGAGTGTTTTTTGCTATTAAGCCTAATTCATGAAATTAACGAAATAGCAACGCGTTATTTAATAATGCTGCGTAAAGTATTTAAACGGAATGTGATTTATATCATATGTTTATAGATTATTTATTTAAGCTATTTCTCACTTAAATATATATTTTACACTTTCCTTTTTTTTTCATTTTTTACTTAGTATTTAATGACTTTTAAAATTGCAAAACTGATTACTATGTTATTTAAACTTTTTTTTTGTATGAAAAATTTAAAAAAAACAGGTATCTACAAACAAATCTACATTACAGTCCTTGCACTCATAGTAACTCATTTGTCGTTTGGGAGGATTTTTTCCGGAATGTGAAAAAACGAAACATCGTCAATTTCTTTGTCAGAAATGTGCTCCTCATCATTAAAATCACTAGATCCATTATGAACATAAAGAACAAACAGAATATATTATAGTGTCACTATTACTAATATTCTAATCAGTTTCAGAATCAAAATCTGAAATATTTCGTGTCATTTCAGCTATTTTAAGCTCAGTTAAACACATTCGACACTTCGAAAATCTAACAATAAAAAAAAATCATGTCTGTCAGATCTAATTCTGTACTAAAAACTGGACTGCAAACCGAAATACACAAAGCTTGAACAAAAATAAAACTCCCCTGTTTACATAAACAAACACCACGTGGGAATTTAAAGAGCCGTCATAAAATATGTCAACCGGAAACATTCCTTTACCCTCATGTTTATATAATCAAAAACCACTTGCATGTGTATCCTACTACTCTCCTACTGAGTACAAGGTCAAATCTACATGTATCTAAATCCATATGGACATACAATACCATCTTGTGTCAAAGCTTATAGATTTTAAAATGTTCCACAACGCTGGCACACATATGTGACAGTCGGGGGTGGACGAGAAAACGCACTGGCACGCCAGTGTGTCGGCCGGGAAGTGATTGCGTTTTTTGCTGGCACGTATTTGTGACAGTAGGCGCGAAAAGATAACGAGCACTCCAGACCCGAATCCACAACCTCTCAGTTACGATATCGTTGCCTTTGTCGACTGAGCTACAGCGGCTCACAGATCAATAGAAGGAAATATATTTCAAATATTTAACAAAACAGTAATGATTCCCATATCATGCACAGTAGATCTGTCATCCATTCGACATTCAAAATAGCAATAGTACGTCTAATAGATATCTCCGACCTCAATCGTATGTCCATTGTAGCATGGGATTTACATCATCATGTTGACAGTTTTACAAAATATATCCTTAATTTCTTAAATGGATATTAAACTTATAATAATAAATTTGGTAAATCATTTAACTACTTTAAAATGTACGTTGCAACATCAAATACCTTATATATACATCACTATGCACCTTGTGTTAATACGCTTTTCATAAATTATTTAATAATTACTGACTTGTATTTTTATTTATTTACCACTATTTTTCATGTTTAATCCAAGTACAATATGTAGAAAACACAACATATTACCAAATGTATCCTTAATTTTTTAAACGGATGTTAAAATTATAATTAATGAAATTTAATAAATTTGGTAAATCAATCTCATCCCTTTAACTACTTTGGAATATACATTGCAAGTTTAATTGCATTATATATACATCACTGTGCAATCTCGAGTTAATACGCTTTTCATAAATTATTTAATAATTACTGACTTGTATTTTTATTTATTTACCACTATTTTTCATGTTTAATCCAAGTACGATATGTAGAAACCACAACATATTACCAAATTTATACTTAATTTTTTAAACAGATATTAAAATTATAATTAATGAAATTTAATAAATTTGGTAAATCAATCTCATCCATTTAACTACTTTGGAATGTACGTTGCAAGTTTAATTGCATTATATATACATCACTATGCAATCTCGTGTTAATACGCTTTTCTTAAATTATTTAATAATTACTGACTAGTATTTTTATTTAGTTACCACTATTAGTCATGCTTAATCCAAATACTATATGTAGAAAGTACAACATATTACCAAATTAATCTTTTACAACTTATAGATGGGAAAAACAATTATTTCAGTAGGTTATTATAGATTTGAGATAATCCATATTTAACAATAAATGTTCCATAATGAAAATAAAATCAACCATAGATTAATGTCAAATTTAATATTTAATATATTTAGAAAGACCATGGATTAATGCTGCAACAATATTTAAAGCAGTGAACTTGAAACATTTTTAGTTTATATTTCCAGTGAGCTAATAGGATTAACAAGAATTTGTGTAACGTTATGAAACATATATAATCTATAAATATTTATAATAATGTGGATTAAGATAAATGGAAGTTTATCCGTAAATATTACATTTAATGCTGATATATTCATGAAGGATTTCCACATGTGTTATTATATTTCTACAAAATGCATTTTGTACAAAAAATCATTAAATACATCTGTAGTATTAAGACTTAATTTGCAAAAATTCGTACCTTAGATATTTAATAACATATGACGAAATTAATTTATTCAAATTCTATTCTTAATGTACTTACTGCAAATTATATTCAGTTAGATCAAAGGTTTATCCGTATAAAGTTCAAATATTTATATAAACGGCTCACCTAATCTAGGAATACGACTCTTGGGTAGCGGTTTCAGTTACACTAATGTTGCAGTATTCCGCATTTGCAAACCCTCTAACATATTAGTATGGAACTTTTTACCTTTTTCTTTTAAAGATATAAATAAATAATAAATTAAAACCACAACCCCAATATATTTGATATATATTGCATTCAATTCTTTAACAGTTTTCTTCGTGTAATCTTCAAATTTTTACTTAATGATCTTACCTAATTAAGCAATATGCCTTTCGGCAACTTTTTATACTGCTACAAATATATGGCGTGTGTTGTCAATTCTCATATTAAAGCATCGTCAACTGTTACTTCATCATGGATGGGGAAAAAGAGTAAATATTTATAAATGAAAAATTATTTACCCCAGTGCTTCTGACCCGTATTTGGACAATATCCCACCCAATCACTCTTATAACGCCCCAAAAATATGTTCTATAACTGATGAACATATTGAATAAATGGACTCTAAAGGAGCATATATCATGCCACCTAATTTAAAAGAGGTAAAAATTGAACAGCTCCGTGTTCGCAAATATGTTAGCCAAATATTCTCAATTAAGTGTTCGTCCCACGTTGACAACCAATGATTTACCCCAACGAAAGAAATATACATAAAAAGAATTATCTTTTTGTTATGTATAATATGCTTATTTAGTAAACTACGAGGTTGATCAAAAATAATATACCAACACAATATTTTTTAGTAGAACCACTCAAACAAACATCAGGGAAAACTACTTTCCAGCATTCCCTTAGCTGTCACGTGCAGGTATTAATTTTACTGAAAAACACAACTATCTCTCTAAAGTTGTAAAATATGATAACCAATGTTTTTTTTTCTAAATCTATTTCCATGTAATGGTATTGGAAACGTTGAATTAAAACAAAAGACTTTCACAGTACTGAAGAACTATCACTCGTCATCTTTACGATAGACGGTTCGTTGATTTTTCGTTGTGCACGTTTTTCACCTCAGCCCTCTAAAATGGGGAAGGAGACAATCCCATGAGAGTTATCTATGTTTCAGCACATTTATCTTTACCAATATTCTAATGTCAGGAGTACATATTGAATTGATGGAATTTCCGGGTTTGGATTGTTTTTCGAGTGCTACGGTCTATTTTTTGCAACACGAGGGCTAATGAGACCGTTACCTACAGCTTAAAGCCGATTCCGAAAGGCTACGAACATCCATGGCACTGTGGGATTCGAACCCACGAACTCAACGAATCGGTCATCTTCGTCGTGGAGTTTACAGGAGCATATATCATCCTAAATTGCTTGAAAGGGTCAAAAATTGAATTGCCCCCTGAAAACCAAATGCGAACCTGATAAACCTTATACCCTACAAGGCAAGTGTTAGACCCACATTGCGAACCACTGATTTACCCAAAAGAAAGAAATATATGTATAAAAAGAAGAATTATCGTTTTGATTTGGATAATATGTTTATTTAGTAAACTCCGAGGTTGATAAAAAGATAATATACCAACAGAATAATTTTTAGTAGAACCACTCAGACTAATATCAGAGAAATCTACTCTCTAAAATTTACTTAGATATCGCTTGCGGGTATTAGTTTTACTTAAAATCCCAACTCTTGCTTTTAAAGGTGTAAAATAAGAAAAGCAATTTTTTTCTTAATCTATTTGCAAGTGAAGGTACTGGAAATGGTGAATTTAAACAAAAGATTTTCGCAATACTGATTATCACTCGTCGCTTTTACGTGGGAAGATTCCATTCTTTTTTATCTCCCCCCTCCCCCCAAATATCCCACATCCTTCTTTGAAATCGTCGGATAGAAGACAAAAAAATTTCTGACCATTGTTCGTTGGTCGTGCTTTTAACTTCAGTTCTCTAAAATTTAAATGAAGCCGATCCCATGAGAGTTAATGGTGTTTCATCACATTCATCTTTACCAATATTATAATGTCATCAGATTGTTTTATGTGTAACACATGAGTATAATACACTTATCTACTCTTCCTCTGCAGTACGCTTCGTACTGCTCTTATCAGTTTATAATTTATTTATTTCCTACTTTACTGTTAATGTCCAAACTCAAGCAACCTAATGCATTATTACTCTATCCCATAACTATACAATCCTCTGTTAACTTAAGCCAGCTCATATAGTTTATGTGTACTATTACTAATAATTCCTAAACTAACGGACTTGACCCAGGAAGTTCATTTGCTGACTCCTCCCATGAGGTCCCGTGAGTAATACGCTTATTATTTTTTTACTTTACATTAGTTTATATTGTAACGTCACGGGATCCTCGGGTAGAGTGGGGATATCGAAGTGGTTATGACATGACGTACAGCTTAGAAACAATAACAACGTTTATTCTTGATTGAAATGGAATATGTACAAATTTTCTTAATGGAAATCACAGAGCTCAGGTGGGTTGCTACGGACATAAAAATCCCAGGTTCAAGCGAACCTAAAAAGCAATCTGCGAACAGGTGCCGACAGATATCGTTGTACAGGGAATAACTGGATCTTCTGGAGTCTCACAAAAAGGCTGGAGAAAAACTCTAAAAAAAACGCCGCAAATCAAACTTCTGTCAGTCATCTTTTTTCTGGGGACTCTCCGGAGAAAAACTCGCAACGCCTGACGTCACATTTCGCCTCTTCCCATTGGCTCTTCCTTTCCGCGTCGATGTACTGGTAGCCTTTGATTGGCTTCTTAGGGGACGCCTTAAGGTCTGACATTTCGTTGTCCCGTCTGTCCTTCGGATTCCGGTCAGACATCTCAAGGCGTGGTCGAAGCGACATTCTTTTGTAGTGTAGTGTCAAAAACCGAGACAGAGTGTCGCTCTGCCCTGGGATTTAACAAAACCCCTTTGTGAAAGCAATGGGGTGTAGCGAAGTCACAATATACATGCAATTTTAAATAAATTATATTATAAAAATGTCTGTAGTTAGCATTATCTATGAAACATAGATGAAGGAGGGGGTTCAGTAAAACTATATAACTAAATAGGGTTTAGTCATTTTGATATAAGACAAAAAATAATCTTATTTAGTTTGGCATTTCCCGAGTAGAAATCTATTTTAAACACTTTCAACAATATATAGAAATCTAAAAATGGAAGAATAATATACACTTTTATTATGTGTTTATTACAATTTAATTAGTTTTTAGGGAATAAACAGCAATTTTCAGTAAAATATACATTTGTTGTTTTCTTCTGAATAAAAATAAAAATAAAATAGTAAACTCAGTATTTCATGCGCACCAGATTACGTCTTTATACAAAATAATTAAACATAAAAGTGTTTATTATTAATCTGCTTATGTTTGGACGCAATAATGGTATAAACAAACCATTTTTTTAGATAAATATACATATAGGAAATTAAAATTATCTCAGTGACTAAAATTTTAACAATTAAATTAATATTTTAAGAATATATCAAATATATCTTTAAATATTAACTGTTTACTTTAAAAGTAAAACATCAAAGATTTTAATATTGGCAAGGAGATTATTATATAAAACATTTCAACAAAAATAAATTAATACATAAAGACATTTTAGGATGCATTCATTAAAGTTAAAAGCTTTACCACACAATTAAAAACAAAATATCTAAAGAAATTCTTACAATAAAATATAAAAAGGAGCTTTTATAAGTAGGATGGGATACAAAAAAAATTAAACTAATTTACTTAAAAGTGTAAAAAATACGAAAATAACAAAATTTAAACAGCAAAATTTAAGAGTTTAAAAAGGAGATATATATTTTTTTTTATTTTAGTGCTAAACAAATAATGTACTTTAAGAAATACTAATATATATTCTTAATTAACTTTTGAATACATTGATAGAAAATAAATAAAATATGATAAAAGTATAAAATTAAATAAACATCTAAAAAAATTCAAAACAGTAAAGAGGATTTATAAAAGATATTAATTGATAAAACAGAATTATATTTAGAATATTAATAAATATTTGCATTTTCGAATTTATTTTACATTATTTTATCTTTGCATTATTATTATTTTTTATGTTTTATATATATATATTTCAGATTTATAAATTATATACAGGCTTTTTCATTTACTTTCCACATAAATACAATATGAAAAATATATATGTGTATATATACAAAGGTAGCCTTTTAGGTGTTAACAAACTACCAATAGATATCGCTAAAGAAATTTATCTTCAGGATATTTGTAAAATTCAAATTTTTTATCATAAAATCAGTAGCCTTAGAAATCATCTGCTTATTTTGTTTACAGTGAATATTCAAAAGAAGCAAGTGAGTGAAAAAATGGAGATAACTCGTGAAGACATCCGTTGGATTGCTTTTATAATTTTAAGAAAAAACTCACTCTACAAGAATGCATAGAATCTCTACGTGAAACTTTTGGTACTGAAGCACCATCAGAAAACACAGTTTATAATTGGTTTGCAGAATTTCGTTGTGGACAGTCAATGATGAATGTCGTAAACGACTACCAAAATCCGTAGTGATTCCAAATAACATCGATGCCGTGCTCAAGATGTTTGAAGAAAATCGGCCTGTCATGTAGTGTGAGATAGAAGAACTGAGACTGACAAAAGTTGTAAAGTCTTTGGAGCCAGAAAAAATTCTTAGGAGACGATGGCACAAGTTCTTTCTTCAACTTAATGAATTTAACGCATTCGCTGCAGAATAAAACAAGGGCTACTCATAATTAAATAGGGTTTTTTTTCTACAACAGTACAAGGACAATCTTTATTTGATTACATTATGCAACGGAAAATTATATCAGGTACTCTAACTATAAATCTTACAATGAATTATTATCATTAACAGTGTCTTTTAGTTTTTGTCCTGAAATACCATCTATCAATTGACTTCTCAAGATTGAATTCCTGCCAAGATGGTCCATTAAAGTGTCTAAACGTATCAAGTGTATTAGGCTGTTTAAAGATTATCTCCTTAAATTTAAACGTAGTGTGTTTTTGATGACATTCATTGTACTGAAACCTCTTTCACAGGAACATGTTGAAACAGGAAAGTTCAGTACAATCCCCTATATAATAATAGCCTAAGTTGTCTGTCCTCGAATTTCTGAAGCGGTTGTACCTGGAATGGATACAGGCATCCATATTGGATTTTTCATGAGTTAGGGTTAGCAAAATTGAAAGCGAGTTCGAAATCTACCCCATCCCCCCTTTTCGAGCGTTTAATGCTATTATTTCAAGCCTTATCCTTCCTCTTATTCTATACGAAATTCATTCTTGATAGGATGGCAAAGGTGGAGAGTAATATTTAAATTTCTGGACTGTTTCTACTTGAACCTTTTTATACTCTATTCAGTTCACTCACAACGTGCAGTCGTTGTGCGCTTCGTAGAATGTCCGCCCACTTGATCGTCGTACTTCTCGGGTTGACGGTCCTATCCCCGACGCAACCAATTTTTTTCAATGTCTAATAAATTTGATATTTTCTGCTTTTTCTTTTAAATTCTTATTCCGAAAGTTGTTTTATTATTTTTAAAATAAATTTTTACTATTTTTTCAACTTTTTATAATTTTTATTATTTTTATTTTATTAAATTCACTTATTGCTTTACGGATGTCCCTGGCCACATAAACATTTCATGTTGTGTATCCTTAAACTTTCTTCTCGTAATGTAATAATAGCCTAAGTTATCTGCCCGTCTGTCCTCGAAGTTATGAAGCTGTTGGACCTGGAATGGATAGAACATCCATATTGGATTTTTGATGAGTTAGATTTTGCAAAATTCAAAGCTAGTCAAGTTTATCTTTTCCTAAACTATAGATCCGCTTCTGAAGTAAACTGGTATGAATAAGCTTCGTATCACAGCAAAAAATACTATCTTCTTTAAAACGTTCAAAATCCACCCCGTCCCATTTTCGAGCGATTAATGCCATCATATCAAGCCTTATTTTAAGAGCAAGCGATTAAATTTATCAATTTATCCCATAATAAATAGGTAAAAATAACAATTTTTTTCTAACATTATGACTTCATTCCTTTAACCATCTCATTTAATCATTTCTTATTTTAAATTATTTAAATATTTTCTGCATTATTTTCATACGTTTTATCACTAAACTTAGATATTACATAAATAATTTTCTTTTTTATTTGACTTAAATAATAGATTAAGTACATGTGTGATAATTTTAATCGATTATTTTTGTTGAAAGGTAATTCTCAGCCAAAAAAAAAACAAACATTTTTTTACCTGCCTCATAGGGTTCTTTACAATTCTCGAAAATTAAAAATTTTACTGATCCCGTCATATGACGGGCTCTATGCTAGTTGAAAGAAGATTTGTTAAATCAGGAAATCTTTCCTTCATCAAAATACACCATTCAAAAAGAGAATTAAGTGACAAATTTTTCCGAAGAACTTTGAATTCATACCATTCATCAATAATTTTAGAAATATCATCTTCACTAATAGCAAGGCAATCAGCAAAATGTCGAGAGAGCAATTCAATTTCACTTTCTCTAAAATCTTGCAGTTTTTTGCCTTCAGGCAAACGAAAAGTATTAAATATGCCAGTAGCTGCAAGAAAAGTAGCAAGGGGCATTTTTTAGTCGCCCGGTTGACCTGGCTCCCGGGTTTTGTCGAACCGTGTAGAGGGATATATAAAGATAGAGACTTCTATAAAATAAAGTGACTAACAAAGATTTTGGAGGTTTTATGCATTTTAAAAGTAAATGATAAAACAATAAAATTAATTTTAAAAAGTCCAACGAATCAATTTTCACCATATATTCGTTCTTCAGTACATAGTAAGAGAAATTCTCTATTCTACAGACTGAAGAAAGGAAGGGTAAAATTGTGAAATAAATACATTTCTAATCTCATGGAATGTAAACTATTTTAAAATAGTAATTTCAGAGTATAAAAATCCATTTGAAATACAATTCCCCTGCAAAGACATTATATGTATAACCCTTTAAAGAACAGTGATTTCGTACTGAAACCAGATGATAATTTTTTTTTTCTTTTTCTATTAATTATATATGAATGACTTTTTGTATTTTATACGTTTTTGACACTTTAAACGATCAATAGATGGGAGCACATAATTTATTTTTCACTTTCAAATATGCATTTTTAAACTTGCTTTGCTTGAAACAATTAGGAATTCTATTTTCGTCTTTTATAACCCTAAATAAAAGTACTTACAGAAAACTACAACTATATAGTGTACTATATAGTGTATATATATAAATATTTCATCATATTAATGATTATTATTCCTTATTATTCCAATATAATTTAAATTTCATGGAAGTATTATTTTCACGCGGCACAAGGCGTGGGTTGTTTTACAGTTAAACTACTTCTGACTACAACCCCTGAAGGAATGTAATTTTTTTTACTAATTTCACATTTATGTTGTTCATAGATAACATTATAAACTATTTCTATTAAACACCAAAGAATTTTTAAGCGTCAAACTGGAAAGGGATAACTATCCTTAATATATCCAGATTTGATTCATTTCGTAAGAAAACTGGTGGAATTTGGTATAATTTACCCTCCGGTTCTCGGACAGTAATATGCACTTACATATTTATAATAGTGTATTTCTGTTTTTAAAAAGATATCCTATCCGTCAACAGTCTGCAGCATACAAGATTTATTCAACATTTCTATTAATACGTTTATCTTTAATATTGGTTTTAAACCTTTATTTGAGAATATGTATAACCCAGACTGAAGGCTCGGTGCGAAGCAGCTAGTTTTATATATTAATCGGGTTGTAACTAGTTATGCATCTCTTTATTGCCTCGATCTATATGGGAACAGCTGGACCCAAAAGACGTGAAATAATCTCAGGAAGATCGTTTCGCCCATTTGCGGTCCGATATTCCAATTAGTTCGAAAGATATAAATGAAAAACCCACCAAAATATCAATTTAATTTTGCGGTATGGGCAATACCATTTTTGAGTTTGTGCAAACATCGGCAGTGTTATTAAATATAGGCATAAATATCACCTTTTATTTCGTATTTCAGGTAACAAAAAATGTATCTACGATATCAAAATTTAAGTATACAGAAATATATTTTTACCAGATATATTTATATAATACAGTAAAACATCTATTTAACGACACCTTCGTTAGAACGACCATCCTAAAAAGTCCCAATTATTTTACCATAGGAATAATGTTAATTTTGAATCATTACAATGACCCCAAGCGTATTATTTTTCGTTAGAGAAACCGCCAATTTTAGTCCGAAGAACTCATAAGCAAGTGGGCTATTTCAAAATTATTGTACTGTGGTGCAACTTCAGATCGTCTAAGCTTTTGAAAAAGTGAATGAAAAAGATGCAATGCAATCAATGCCTTGGTTCAATATTTTGAAAGACAATTTATTTCTGAAGATTTCCTTCAAAATCGAACGCATGTGGAATCAGTGACAATGCAAAATTCCCAAATGAACTTGAAACAGGCGTCAATCAAAGACTTTTTTTCAAAAATTCAATAATGGATATACATATAAATAGAAGTGTTCTCTAGGTATACTCTTCTGCATCATTTCTTTGCTCAATTTTTGTTATTATTTTTTCAATTCATTACAACGGCCTTTCGTTACAATGACCATATGATATTGCTCCCACAAGGAGTTGTTATAGCGAGGTTCTACTGGTTTTATATCTATAGGAGGCTATTTTTTCATTTACTAAACGCTGAGCTCATTTTTAAGCATTATTTTATTATTTCGGCGAGATTTTTATTTTTAGTAATTACAAACTCGCCAAGTTCTATCAAGTTCTTTCTTGTATTTCGTTGTTGCAATTTCATAAAAAAGATTTAACAGGTCGTTAAAGGTTTTGTTGTTTAAAACTGGCCTTTTATTTTAAAATTTTATACACTAGAAATAAAATAGGCAAATTATGTACTTAGGTACAGGGAGCAAATACATTTTCATTTAAGAAATGAGAACTATGAAATTTAAACAAAATTGAAATACTACAGTTCTAGAAAAAATATATAAAGCCTATAGAAAAATTTACAAACGTCTAAAAGTAATGAAATTATTGATAACCCAAATTATGGTTTCAATTTTAGGATAAACATTTTAATAATAAGCATAAACTTCGTTTAGAAAAATGGAAGTGGAAACATAAAATATGTTAATTTCTTACAACCTAGGAAAAACAACTTGGAAAAAATTATAAAGCCGATGGTTCTAGCCTAATATGTCATAATTCCAAACTTGAGAAAGAAGAACGCTATGAAGGCTTACGTAAATGTAAATGCGTTACGTGCATTCATTTTGTATTTGGTGTGTTTAATGCAATGTCCAGAGGGAAATAGTTATCCTATGTTAAACAAATTAAAATATAACTTTAAATGAAACTGGAATGTTTGGTTAAAAAATTGCCAAAAGAAAATAGTAAGAAGGTGCAAGACTGAAGTAAACAGTAATCCCGAAAATTATTGCAGTAAGAAATGTACAGGAGGACCAAAATCCTTAACTAGAAGGCAATCAAGACAAATCCTGAAGTGATTTTGAGGAGCAAAAATGTAGTCTGACAAAATTCAAGAACAGTTGCAACCATAAACAAGCATAATGGAAAGATATGTTTAAAGTAACACTTCCATTGTTCTGTTGAAAAAATTTAAAGGAAAACCAACTCTTTCTACTCACTATAAAATTGTTCGCTTAGACTGTGTCCGAAAACATTTAACCGAGAGCGCAAATTAGAGTGACATTGTCTTTTTATATGAAACAAAATTTATTTTTGATCCGATGTTTATAATTTTTTGGCATGATTTACGACAGGAACCTCTTATTTTTCAAAGCATCAATTTGGAGGTGCCTGGATAAGGTTGTGAACTGCATTTGCTGTCTGTGGAACTACTCTAATTGGTTTCATGCATGATAAAATGAATTCAGTTATGTATGAAGATATGTTAGGAGATTATTTATTACCCGTTCGTCTTTTTAGAACCTCAGCAGACTGGACATTTTAGCAGGGCAACGCTTGTGTTCATGTTTCGAAGTTAATTAAACCTTGGCTGGATATCAAGCAGATGAAATGCCTTCAATGGACTGCTTATAACTCCAATCTTAATCTAATAGAAAATATTTGGGGAATTTTAGCTCGAAATGTTTACAAAAATAGACGACAATTCAAGTCAAAGCTAGATTTTATAAATGCTATTTAAATCTGACGGAACAATATTGATACATGTACTTTGGTCTGATAGATTCAATAATCAAGTGACTATTCACAGTTATCGAAAAAAGGGTTCCAAATGGAGTACTGATGAAATACATGTATTGACTTTATTATTTCTTTTGAGAATTACTTTTCACAGAATTTGTTTAAGTCTATTAATCTTTTGTTAATGTAAATATTAATAACTTATTTTTTTCTCTAGTTCTTTGCAGCATATAACATATATGTATGAAATTTCATAAATGTTTGATCTTTTGTTTTTAATTATGTCCTATTCTCAAGTGACTTCATAATGTTTTCACCACTGTATTGTCACTTTTGATTAACTCCTAAAATGTGTTTTTAGATAATATAATTGTTCTCGACGTTTAAGCCTTATTTACCTCTTTCGCTTCATCCATATTGATTTAGTATATTTCTTTTATTTTCAATTCAACTGTGGCATTTTTATTTATTCAATTTTGAGACTTCAATTTGTATTCGACCTATTATTAATTAGACTTGGCGGCATTACATACTTATTTACATATTTATTTTAAATATGTGTTATAAAAATTAAAATTTGGTAAGTAACTTATTTTATTCAATAACGTTTTCATGTAGTATAATTTTTCTCGGCTTTTGACCTTATGTACTTATATCATTTTATTAGTATTGATTTCGAATAATATAGTTTGTATTGAGTCGACATACTTTGAAATCGAAAACTACAACAAATTGAGAAATATATGAAATCTATAAAAAGTTAGATATTATCACTGAGATAAAGAGAAGACTAACGACTGTGTCATTTGGGAAGAATGGAACTTGCAGAAAAAAATAATTTTAAAACAAAACCCCAATGGATATAGATCAAAAGGAAGGCCAAGTAACAAATGGATGGATGGTCATAGATGATTTGGAGTTGGTAATCACTTGTTGGTGGAATGGAAAAAAGTCTTAACTCTTTAAGACCGACACACTATAATTTGAAATCTCCTTCTGTCTCATGCCCAAAAGCCCTAAGTTTGCATGTTTTCCTTCCCTCCAGTCTTTTGTGTTTTGTAAAATATCAAATGTTTACAATGAGTTCTCTTTTTACTGCTATCAAAATAATAGCAGTCAGATATTGTCACTGAGATAATGAGAAGTAGAGACCATAGGGTATGTCATGTGGGGAGTATGGAGCCTAGTAAAAATAATTTTAAAACCAAACCCCAGTAGATATAGATCCATAGGAAGACCAAGAAAGAGTTGGATGGATCAGGTCAACGATGATTTAGAGTTGGGAAATCACTAACTGGAAACAAAATTCATCTATTCTAGTGGAATGGAAAAAAGTCTTAACTCTTTAAGACCGACACACTCGAATTTGAAATCTCCTTCTGTTTCCTACCTAAAAGACCTAAGTTTGCATGTTTTCCTTCTCTCCAGTCTTTTGTTTTTGTATGTCAATCTAAATAAACATGTTCAAAATCGAATAGGGTAGCATTGAAATCTTTCACGCCATCCAGCAACAAGTAGTGTTTCTCAACGTGTATGACAACCTCATACGAAAAACCTGCAAATATGAAATGTTTACATCAAGTCCTCTTTTCACTGCTATCAAATTTTCCTGTTTATAATAGCATTCAGATATTGTCACTGCGATAATGGGAAGGAGATACCGAAGGGTATACCAAGTGGAGAATATGGAGTCTAGTAGAAAAAGAATTAAAAACAAAACCAGTGGATATAAATCCATAGGAAGACAATAAAAACGTATGGATGGATTAGGTCAACGATGATTTAGAGTTGGGCAATCACTAATTGGAAACAAAATTCATCTGGTCGGTTGAAATAGAGAAAAGTCTTAACTATTTAAGACCCAAACAATAGAATTCGAAAATTCCTCCGGTTCAAAGCCCAATAGCCCAAAGTTTGCATATCTTCCTTCCCCCCAGTCTTTAATTCTTTGCATGTCAATTTCAGTAAATAAGTTCAAAATCGAATGGAGTAACATTGCAATCTTTCACATAATCCAGCAACAAGTCGTGTTTCTCATTGTGTTGTAAAATCCTTAGAAGAAAATACCGGCAAATATGGGATGATTACAATGAGTCCTCTGTTTATCCGGTATCAGAATTCCCTGCAAAAATTTGAGGTCAAGCTTCTAAGGAGGAAATAAGTTTTCTCAGACGTCCTAGGCTATAATGGGACCCAGAGGTTTCGGCTATCGAGATCTATTGTGGGAACGAAAGGTTTAAAGAAGTCAAGGACCTTTCAAGGGCTGTAAGACCTATAACGATGGTGAAAGTGAACTTGCAATAAAAATAGTAAGTGAAAATTAGTTGGGAAGTGTATATTTTCTGCGGATAATAGCACTCACGCCTGTAGGAAGGGAAGGAAATTTTCTCAGATATCTTCTGCTGTTGTAGAACCCAGAGGTTTTGGATATAGAGACCTATTGTGGGAACGGAAAGTTTAAAGGAGGCAAGGACGTTTTAAGGGCTGTAGTACCAAAGACGATGATGACACTAAACTTGCAATTAAAATGGGTAAGTGAAAAACAAGACGTTATAACAGTCTTAAATATATATAGAGACTCTCAAAGACTTACCCTTTTCAAAATAGGGTCTACATCAAGATTTTCTTTTAAAAGAAGCAGACTTTCATATTTTATTAGACACTGAAAAGTGGATGTTATTTAATAGATTATAGCTCTATAAAGTACCCTATAAGTATTACATTTTAAAAATTTTTTGTTTTGATTTTGTCTTTGAATGACATTTTAAAGCTATCATTTTACATATAAGTAACACTGAAAATGCACATTATAAAAACATTAGTAAATATACGCAATTTTAAAACTTAAAATTACTTCGTGCATATAACATAAACTTAGTACAACATATCTCTAATATAAACATAGATTTCTAAACTATATTCATTGCATTGACTCTTTGATACAACTCTCTGTTACAGATAGATTTAAACGCATCAAAGTGCTTTAATAATATGCTTTCGCACAGACTCTTGTAAACTTGAGTAAATCGGAAAGGGATATTTGTCCCGTATATTACGTCCTATTCTAAACTCTTGAATTTGAATGGGGCAATTTGCTTGGAGTTAAAAGACCTAAATAGACAGCGAGAGAGTGACAACTACTGAATTTCAAATCATAAAGGCATCGCTTAGATCTTATAGTAAGCAGGATTCATGTTATATTTATTAAATTGTTGCTAAGATTGAATGTAAAGCTACAATTCATAGTTACACACACACACACACACACACACACACACACACACACACACACATATATATATATATATATATATAAATATATATATATAATATATATATATATATATATATATATATATATATATATATATATATATATATATATATATATATATATATAATATATATATATATATATATATATATATATAAATATATATATATATATATATATAAATATATAATATATATATATATATATACATAAATATATATATATATATATATATATATATATATATATATAAATATAAATATATATATATATACATCTATATATACATACATATTATACATATATATACATATATATACATATACACATATATATATATAAGTATCTATCTATCTATCTATCTATCTATCTATATATATATATATATATATATATATATATATATATATATATATATATATAAATATATATATACACATATATATATATATATGTATCTATCTATCTATCTATCTCTCTCTCTCTCTATATATATTATATATATATATATATATATAAATATACACATATATATATATGTATCTATCTATCTATCTATCTATCTCTCTCTCCTCTCTCTCTCTCTCTCTCTATATATATATATATATATATATATATATATATATATATATATATATATATAATATATATATATATATATCGGAATCGGCTTTAAACTGTAGGTCCCGGTCTCATTAGCCCTCGTGTGCAAAACAGTAGACCGTAGCGCTCCAAACCAAACCAAACCAAACCAATCAAAACTTAGCAACCTCTAATTTCGATTAAGGGGCTAACTACAGATCTGAAAGAAAATCAGTGTTCCACCCAAAACGGCAGCTCAATCTCCGAATAACAATGGTCTAAAAAATTTACGAACTTTTTATACAGTTGGTCACTGTTCCTCTCTATTCTTTTTCGTTATACAACAAGCCATGGGATAGGTATAGAAATAGTATATTTCTATAAATATATGTGATATAGGTATAGAAACAAATTGAAAAATTCTACACATTAATGTTGTCAAATGAAACACCTTGGTTTGTTCACTCATACACAAAATACTAGTCAAAAGTACGTGTCTTAATCTAACCTTTGGCCAGGCCGACTTCTCAACTCCATAAAATAGTCAGTTTCTAATTGGGTAAGGGAAATTTATCCCAACGAATTTAATAATACAAGTTCTTACTTAAGCGGCTCATTTTAACTTGTTTGTTGAAGAAGTCGATCTGCGTAATGAGGGGGTGCAAAACAACTTCGATTTATGAGTTTCTGCTCGTGCCTGGTTCTGGGTGAGCCTAAGTTTTAGTAAAGTCAAATGTATTCATTTTTGTAATCGTTTTCAATGTTTTTCTTTTACTAGTAATAATATTGTTTAACAGTTTAAGTTACCAGTTTAAAGGATTCTATACCATGTTTATTTGCCTTAAACCTTTTCTTTGTATGTTTTAAGTAAATTAAACGTTAGTTTTATTTTTAAAAGTTTGTGTATGTTCATTTACATTTAAAACACATTGCTGATACTCTGCAACGATAACTTTTACAATTCCTTTTTTTACAATTTAAGACTGTTTAAGAAGTCTGTTTAATTTTTAGTTTGACTAAATTAGATTGAATATCAATTAACACTATTTTATTAAAAATACTTTAACATTCTTACAGTCAAATCATTTAACTGATCTAATGTTATAATATTAGATGCCGAACGATGGCCGATTGGTTAGGGTGCTGGCCTTCGATACCGGAGATCCTGCGTTCGAATCCCACTGTGGCATGGATGTTCGTAGCCGTTTGGAATCGGCTTTAAGCTGTAGCTTCCGGTCTCATTAGCCCCCGTGTAGCAAAAAGTAGACCATAGTACTCCAACCAAACTTGCAATCTTAATTGAATCAGCTCCTGCTGAAAAAAAACTACCCCCTATTTAATAATTGCCTAAGTTATCTGTAATCGAATTTATGAAGCTGTTGTACCTGGAATGGAAAGAGGCATCCGTATTGGATTATTGGTGAGTTAATGTTAGAAAAATTCAAAGCGTGGAAAGTTTATCTTCTCCTAAACTATCTATCCGATTCTAAAATATATTGGTATAGAAATGCTTCATATCGCAACAAAAAATACTGTCGTCTGTAAAACATTCGAAATCCAAACCGTCCCCCATTTTCGAGTGTTTAATGTCATTATTTCAATCCTATTTTTCCCGGTTTAGAACTGGCCATTAAATTTATCAATGTATCACATAAATAGATACAAATAACATTATTTCTAGCATTATGACATCATTCTTTTAACCATCTCATTTAATCATTTCTTATTTTAAATTATTTCAATATCGTCTGCATTATTTTCTGCATTACGTTTTATCACTGAAATGAGATATTACGTAAAAAATTTCTCTAATTTATGAAACGGTTGGACCTGGAATGGATAGAGGCATCATCATTGGATTCTTGATGAGTTAAGGTCAGCAACTTTCGAAATCCACCCCTTCCCACCTTTTCGAAAGCATTTAGTACCATTATTTCAAGCACTGTTTTCCCCGGTTCAGAGCAGGACATTTAATTTATCTCTTTATCACATCAATAGACGCCATTCCTTTAACCATTTCATTTAATCATCCGTATTTTAAATTATTTAAATATCGTCTGCATTATTTTCATTACGTTTTATCACTGAAATTAGGTATTAGGTAAATAATTTTCTTCTCTATTTGGCTTAAATAATATATTAAAATAATAATATATGACTTAAATAACATATTAGGTACATGTGATAATTTTAAATTTAATCATTGATTATTTTTTGTTGCATGATAGTTGTCAACCAAAAAAACCAAAACATTTTATTACCTGCCTAATAGGGTACTTTACAATTCTGGAAAATTAAAAATTTTACCGATCCCATATTATGATTGGCTGTATGCTAGAATAAGAAAAATTTTTGTTAGAATCTGCATTGAAATTATTTTATTAAAAAAATAACTTTACTAATTAAAATTGTATCTCCCTCTTTGGCTCACCAACTATTTTCGGCGACAATTTCACTTTTAAAAATAGATCCTAATTAGTGCAGAGTTAATGTTCAATATTTCTCTCGGATGACCAAAATCATCTAAGAAATCTAAAATCTCATTTAATTTTTTTTCCTGTAGTAAAAGTTTTAAAAAATAACGAAAAGGAATTAAAAAGAGTATTACTCTATTATATGAAGCATAATATCTCTTTCTAAAATATCTTTATTCTTCTACAGTAAAGTAGCTGCAGAAAATAGATGTATGCTTAAACCATCATTGTAATAACTTGATTGAAAAATAACTTTAGAAAACTAATTAAAAATGTTTTTCATACTCTGCTTTCAACCAAATGTTGTCGACGATAAATCGACTTTCTAAAAAAATTGGGAGTACTATCGCGTTACTTAGCACAATTTTTCTCTCAACAGATGTCTAATTTAAAAGCCCTTGTATAAAAAATATTATTTTGATAAGAAAATAAGAATGATAAATTAAGAATTAAGAGTGTTTTCATTCTTTCACGTATAATATTAATATAATATCTTAAAAATTTAATTTTTTTTCACGGCAAAATTTGCAAAATATTATACATATCCAAAATAATAGATTTTCTGAATCTCTTGCAGAAATTTTAAATAATTATTCATAAAGCTACTTAAAATGTGCAGTACCCTTTCATTTTATTTAGTTCGAAGTATAGTAGGAATTATTGCAATTATTATGAGAATTAGAAACAAGTTTAAAACCCATTTAGGAAAATTAATTTTTTCAAAATTTAATGTTCGTAACATTTTTAACTTTTTAAACTCCTTACCCTTTATCAGGTATCAACATTTTTGCTACTTGTTTTATAAATTATTCATTTAAATCTTATTACACTAACGAATGAATTTTTAGATATTTCTACAATTATATTTTAAATAATATATTACTGAAATGTATATTTATAAGCCATGAATTTTTTCAGTTTCTTTTATATACTAGTATAAAATATTAAGCAACTTTACAATGGATCAATAAGCATTTATTCGAAAAAAAAAATGTAAAACATTATAAAATTTCAAAATATTCATTTTGAATTTAAAATATGTCTTAGAATTTTTAACTGATGAAAGTCGAAAAAAAATAGGAAGAATAGCAATTTAAATTTTTCAATTGTTAAAAGAGCCTCTATAAAAATTAAATAATACATAATAAATGTCTATATTCATAATAATCACATAAAGCTAAAGCATATTTGAAATTTTTTAAGCATTAAAATGAAATACAAAAGGCAATTTTAAATACATGTTAGTTAACAGTTAAAAATTCAGACAAGAACATCCTGTCTTGCTTTAAAATTTCTTTAAATTTTTCTATAAATCTTATCACTGATTCTTTGCACAGTTTTTATCAATTCACTTTAAAAATCTCTATAAAAATGTAAAACTTGTACTTTAACAACAAAAAAGTTTTAGAATTTTTAATGTCTAGAATTCAAAGTAAAACAAATATGGGGAAAAGACTATTTTTAAAAATATCTGAAGCTTGCCATAAAAAACAGTTTTCTCTTATTAATAATCAAAAAATAATTTGTATAATCTTTATATTACTTCAGTCAGATTTATTGAGCAAATAACTTGCAGTAACATAATTGTACTGACACTGTTAAAGTTAGTATAAAAATGCCTTGTCCATATTAAAAAGTAAACTTCAACTTTATCTTTCTAATTTTATTGTAAAAAAATGTAAGTAACATTTCAACTATCAATGATTTGTAATAATGTACAGAATGGTTAGATAGATTCATTGAGACAATAAAAATAGATGTTTTTGTGATGAGGAGATTTAGATTAGTAATATAATTGATTCATTCATAAAAGAAGTAAAATGCTCGGGATCTAAATCTTACATCATCATATCTTTTGTAAAGGATAGAGGACCATAAAATTATATTCAACGGATATTGTTGTCTTGTAAGGTTGTCTCGGGCGGGGTTCTTATCACAGTCCCAGATTAGAATCCCGTCTCCGTACTTGACACTAAATAAGAATGTACCTTTGTGGAGTTATTTATAAGTCCCTAAGGGACAATGCCCAATTAGAAGGGATAAGGTTTTCCACGTTGACGGTCTCAAATCGGGGTTAAGCAAACCAATTAGATTTTTACAGCTATCCCGATTGAACAATAAGAAGAAAGAAGGGACAAAAATGAAATTAATAAAATAAGAAAAATCTAAGAAAGAGAGAAGGTGTTCGGGAGTGCAGTTTAGGAGAGATGTCCAACGGAAGGTGTTGGGGAGTCCAAGGAAAATAACCTTGAGTTTGACAGAGACTCCGGAAACATCTAGAGACTACCAGCAGTGTTCTTGTATCAAATATTACGGCAGTACCCCAAACACTGAGAAGGAAACCCCTGACCAGACAGATGGAAGATCCATACATACCTAATCCTGATCAACCCTCAACCAGCAGTGTTCCGGGCACACCATATTAACTCACAAAGGTACCCCCTTTCACATATATTTGAAATTGAGATTAGGTCCTCTCTCTTATATTTACATATTTACTTTGGTGATGAAGAATTATTGTCAGAACTAGAGTGGCACCTAATTTGAAGGTGTTGATAAAGTAAATTTTATGAAGATAGAATCAGATTGTGTGTACAAAGATGTATATATACCATTATAATAAATTTACTGTTTTTTATCTTAAGATGGTTTAAGTTTCTTTTAATTTAGCTTGTAATTTATTTTCATATTTTATGTGTGTAGTTTCTCAGAACCTGTGGTTTAATTTAGTACTAAAATATATTTACACAATTCAACCACACTAAATACCACTTTACATTTGATCACTGGTTAATACCCAAATATAAACGAGAACTACACGAGAAATTTGACTGTATTTTCGGTAATATGTTTCCTAAATATCAATCAAAAATAGTCAATTGGTCACACGGCAGTTTCATGCAGAGAAAAAAATCTGAATTGACTTATCTATTTCTGTTTTGAGGTGCAAAAAACATAGTTCTTTAAAGCTTACAAAATACGGCTTATTTAAATTTCATAAATAAATGAATTTTACTCTAATTAAATCGAGAATTGAGAATATTTTGCAAAAGAAATTATACAAAATTATTTTTATAATGAGGTACACAGGAATTCTAGAGTCATCTAATTATGCTAATTTATACTTTACATCGACGCTTTTTCCGTATTAAGAGGGACACTTGATTTCCATAATACTCCACAGTATGAGACATATCCGTAACAAAGGCTAGATAAAGAATTTAAATTACGGACAAGAAAAAAAACTAATACATTTTTTGCAGGCTTTAAAATAACGAGTAAAATTGCTTTTACTTAATCCGTTACATTTAAAGTAAAAATTAAGAAAATATTTTTTTTTTAAATATTCGTCATTTTTATTATCAATTTTACATAAATCTCGTGAGACATAATATGAATAACCTTGAAGAATTTACTTAAGACGATAAATACAAATAAAATGCAAGTAGTTTAGTAAAAAGTTTATTTTTTTACAATATTTTTGCTTTAAAACTAACAAGCATCAAAACTGGGACCGCTATCGTTTCTTTCTTTTTTTTAATAAATAAAATCATAGCATGCATTTACTGCTCCATTCTTCAATGTGGTTCTCATGGGAACCACATAAAAAATTTAATCCTTAAAAAAGGATCATGAACAGTTTGATGGAAAAATGTGGAAACATTATCAAAATGTCTGAAAAATGTCAGATTAATAGAGTCAAAACAATCGTGGTTAAAATAATTATTTAACTTCAAATTCCTTTTTTAAAATAATAGGAAAATCGAAAGTAAGAGAATAAATTTAGGAAAACTCGTATTTAATGAGATGTTAAATATTCATATTCTAATTACTGCAATATATATTTATACGAAGGTTTGAATTTTAATAGTGACAACAATGTTGTTAAAATACTACGTAACAAAACCAAAGAACATTGCGCATACCACACGTGAGATACATACTTACCTTACATCTCAGCAAAATGAATCGTCCCTTCTACGTCATGCGCAGGCTGAGTGACGCGAAGAACTCATCCTTGTATTAGCTTGCGGTCTAAAGTGTTGTCAGGATGTTTTCAAAACAGTGAAAAATAGTGAATTTGGATAAAAATTATAGAAAATAAATGTGCCAGAGGTCGTACAACAGGACAGTGTCATCTAGTGCTTTACTATGAATCTTATTCTCCAGGTCTAAGGCCTTGTGACTTTATTTTAATTCCTAAGATGAAAGAGCCACTTCATAGCATTCGCTTCAGTACTGTTCCAGAGATTGTATCAATAGACCAAACCAAATAATATCGCTTATACCATACGTGAGCTACATACCTACCTCACCTCTCAGCAAAAAGAATCGTCCTTTCTACGTCATGCGCACGCTGGGTGACGCGAAGAACTGATCCTTTTATTAGCTTGCTGTCTAAAGTGTTGTCAGGAAGTTTTCAAAACAAGAACAGCGAAGTTGGATAAAATTTCCATGCGCCAGAGGTCGTAGAATGGTACAGTGTCATCTAAGACTTTACCATCCATCTCACTATCCAGGTCTAAGCCCTTCTGACTTTGTCTTAATTCCTAACATGAAAGAACTACTTCGTGGCATTCGCTTCAGAACTCTTCCAGAGGTTGTATCAGTAGAATGGTCCATTCGAACTATCAACAGAACAGGCGCTGCTAGAGGTATTCTACAACGTCCACATCTTTTGAAACGGGTTATACACAAAGCGTGCGACTATACTGAAGGACTGTAGAACATGGTGACATGAATCACTTTTGTATTCCATATAAATAAATAGTTGCCACTATTAAAGTTCTAACCCTGGTAAAAATCATCATATGGAAAATTGCTGATGGCTATTGTTATTTTATTGAATAATAAAAACAGTGCAAAGAATGAAAAGAAAAATAATGAAAGCAACAGATATAATAATAATATCGGTATAATAGATATAATAAGCAACTCTTTCCGACATCATGAAATGTACCAGCAGAAATTCACATGACAATGTCTGTTTTCACATTCTATAACATTCTGTCATTAACATTTCCGTCCCATGACAATTTCTGGTTTTTAGTTACGGGGTAGCTTGGTCGTAAAATTTACACCTTTCAGTTTGTGGGTGAAATTTAGGTAAATGTTTTTTTAGGTATTTTGTAATGTTGTATTTGTAATTCATGAGCATTACTTTAATATTTTT
>CM063500.1:28841811-28864311 GCA_032207245.1 Pardosa pseudoannulata | reverse complement strand
TTATAGTACAATACATACAGTATAATATAACAAGTTTTGTTTTAAATAGAATATGATTTTCATCTAAAAATGACTTATTTCCACATTATGCAAATACGTTAAATAAAGTAAAGTGGATGGTGAAATCTACGTAATAGTTAAACGTAACAAAACAAAGAATATTCAATGCATTCTGTATACCAGCATTTCGCCACTTTCTCTGTAAATGATAAATTATTCCATGTAAAGTATTTTAACAAAATATGCAATTCAAAATACTTGAGATGTTTTTATTCCTCAAGCTAAAACGTATGTAGGAAATAATATAAACTGTATGTTTTATCGTTATACTTTTATTTAATATCTTTTTTAGTTTACATATTTAAAATGAATGGCATATATATTATGGTTTGATAAATCTCAATAATATCTGATAAAACCGTAGAAGAATTCGATATTAAAATATTATATACAACATAATGTAATAATTTTCATAACAAATATGTAATTTGTTTTACAAAATAAGATATTCATTTAAAATTGACTCCTTATCACATTATCTAAACAAATTAAGTAAACGAAAGTGGATGATGTGGGTTTATGTAGCAACACTTTCTCAAGACGCTCTCTCTCAATCTTTACTCTTTAAATTATTTTATTATGAATTATTAAAGATGCATAAACCTTCATTAAATTAGTGTTCTGCGTTTTTTCTCTCAAACCCCTGAATTATTAATTTCACTTTTTCAAACCTAAAATATATACATCTTTAATTTTTATAATATGTAGATGTATTTATAAAGGTTAGAACGTGTCGTATGACAGACCACATTTCAATCTATTGTAATAAATTATAAGTATCCACATTTAAAATACGATACCTTCAGTACAATTTAACAAGTTTTCTTTTAAATAGAATATGATTTTTTATGTAAAACTGACTTATACCACATTATGCAAATACGTTAAGTAAACTAAAGCGAATGATAAAATCTACATAATAGTTAAACGTAACAAAACAAAGAATATTCAACGCATTCTCTATTTCCGTATTTTGTCAATTTCTCTGTAAATGAAATATTATTCCATGTGAAGTATTTTAACATAATATGCAATTCAAAATACGTGAGATGTTTTTATTCCTCAAAGCTAAAATTACATAGAAAAAAAATAAAAACTCTATGTTTTATCGTTATACTTTTATTTAATATTTTTTGTAGTCCTTGAAAGTGTGTTACGAAATAAAGTTATGTTGTTACATTTAACGAAGATATGACTCCATTATTAATATTAAACTATAAACGATTCTCTTTGCAGAGTGTAATAATGATGTTTAGGATATGAAAAGCTATGTGTGAAAATTTTTCTTTTACATTTTCTTTGAATCTGGCTGTATATATATTTCTTTTATTTTTTACCGTTTCACAAGACTTCAATAAGTCTTAAGTATTTTAAACTATTTCACAGTGTAAAATATTGCTGATTTTTTTAAATACATAAACTCTTTTTAAATTATTAACTTTCTACTTTACACAATCAGCAAAATGTTAAATGGACAGAGATTCAACATGCATTTATAAATGAATATCATCTACCGTACGGTTTATAGCAACAGAGCGTTTGAATTTAATTTAATTTTAGCAGGGCTTCGAACCGTAATTTATTTTGTTCCGGTTTTCGTTCCGGTTCAACTAAAAAATTAATATCGATTCAGTTCCGGTTTTCGCTCCGCCAAAAATAACTGTTTTCATTTCAGTTCCAAATGAATAATTTCATTTTATGTATATTCTTATTTGCACTAAAAATATAATTCTATCATAAACAAAAAAATGTAATTCTATCAAAATTTAGAAGATTTTATTCTTTTTTTAATTGGTACACTATGTGAATTGATACAAACAGCAGGCCTAATGAAATACTACTATTCCGAAACATTTGAATTGCCGCCATTACCAAACACCTATTTGATGCACAGAACATTTGATAGATGCTTCATACCACGTCACTTAGGGCCTCTCCTGTCTATTTACTCCTCCCTGATCTAAACAGTCTATACAAACATCCGTGGATGATCGCATGCTGAAATGTGAAAAATAAAATATAACTCGATATTTTTCTTAAAAAATCATCTATACTTCTAGTTTAATCAACTGAATTAAATATGTCTTCTACAAGTAGTTTCATGCGAAACTGAAACAGAAAAATACTAGTGAATATCAAAATAGGAAATCGAGAAGCAGTATACATGTAATGATAATTATAAAGTTCGCGTTAAATTAGAAAATATTAATAAGTTGGTAACAGTAACAAAATGACTGAAAGATATATCGAACCGAAATAAACCGATATTTTTTTCGGTTCAGTTCCGGTTTTCGTTCCAACCAAAATAACGGTTTTTCCGGTTTTCGGTTCAGTTCCGGTTCGAAGCCCTGAATTTTAGAGTCTGTTATGTGTTATCTCCAGTACATATACTTACTAATATAATGTAATAATCTTAACGCGTAAGTATGTAGAAATTCATTTATCTAAAACTAATACCATCTGTACATAGTATAATAAAAAATTACTGATTGTGATAATGTGATTGAAATCTTTCAGACGTAGTTTATATATATGTTTATATATATGTATGACAGGCATATAAAAATTCATAGAATCATTGATGTAATGATAATGTCTTTTTCCATGTGCATTGCGGAGTTTGACGGACAACCATCAAATATGGCTATGAGGTGCTAGCTTTCACTCTCTAACAAAGAACCACTTTCAGTCAGGGATCATGCCGTAACTTTTTCTCAAGACACTCTCTCTTAAGCAGTACTAACTAAGTTATTTAAATATAAGTTATTACAGATTCTTACACTTGCATTATTAAACACCTATATTATTAATTTTAAGTTTTAAAATCTGACACACACACATATATATATATATGTATATATATATATATATATATATATATATATATATATATATATATATATATATATATATATATATATATAATATATATATATATATATATATATATATATATATATATATATATATATATATATATATATATATATATATATATATATATATATATAATATATATATATATATATATATATATATATATATATATATATATATATATATATATATATATATATATATATATATATATATATATATGTATATATATATATATATATATGTATATATATATATATATATTATATATATATATATATATAATATAATATATATATATATATATATATATATATATATATATATATATGTATATATATATATATATATATATATATATATATATATATATATATATATATATATATATATATATATATATATATATATATATATATATATATATATATATATATATATAATATATATATATATATATATATATATATATATGTATATATATATATATATATATATATATATATATATATATATATATATATATATATATATATATATATATATGTATATATATATATATATATATATATATATAATTATTTATAATATACGTAAATGTATTTATAATGAAGAGAACATGTCGTATGACTGAACACATTTCAATCTATTTTAATAAATTATAGGTATCCACATTTAAAATACGATACATGCAGTATAATATAACAAGTTTCTTTTAAATAAAATATGATTTTCATGTAAAAGTGACTTATTACCACATTATGTAAATACGTCAAGGAAACTAAAGCGTATGGTAAAATCTATATAATAGTTAAACATAACAAAACAAAGAATATTCAACGCTTTCTGTATTTCAGTATTTTGGCACTTTCTCTGTAAATGAAAAATTATTCCATGTGAAGTATTTTAACGTAATATGCAATTCAAAATATTTAAGATTTTTTTATTCCTCAAAGCTAAAACGTACATAGGAAATAAATATAAACTTTATGTTTTATAGTTATACATTTATTTAATATTTTTTCTAGTACTCGAAAGTTTGTTACGAAATAAAATTATGTGGTTACATTCAACAAAAGTATGACTCCTTTATTACTATTAAACTATAAATGGTACACTTTGCAGAGTGTAATAATGTTGTTTTTTTATATGAAAAGCTATGTGTAAATATTTATCTTCAAAACTTTTTAATCCGGCTGTATGTATCTTTCTCTCTTATTGTTTGATAAGACTTCAATAAGTTTAAAGTATTTTAAAATATTTTAAAGCTTAAAATTTGTTAAATTTTATTTTGAAATGTACTTGTATAAGCTACTTTTAAATTATTAACTTCCTACTTTATACAATCTCAAAATAAAATTTTAAATGGACAGAAATTCAGCATGCATTAATAAATAAATATCTAAATACAGTAAGCGTAGAATAAAATTTCATAGAAGCATAACGTTTGAATTTAATTTAATTTTAGTGTCTGATATGTGTTATCTCATATAAAGATGCTTACTTTCATTAAATACTTACTATTAATACAATAAGTTTAAAGTTTTATATGTATTAGGAGAGTTGAAATGGAAAAAAAAGAGAACATTTTTTTTTTAAATACGCAACCCGTATACTTTTATCACAAACGTAATTAGATTAAATTTAAATTCCCAGATCACCTGTACAAGAATTCGCCACTGGGACTTCTCGTACTGAAGCCCATTGCGTTGACTGTTGTGCCATAGATAAGTTGAAAGTGAAATGTTTCAATCTGCATTATAATAAACTTAATAAAAACCCAATTCTGGATTTTTTAATAAAACAACATTTTCTATCGGATCAAATTGTGAATCTAAACCGTTCTCCAATCAACTTTTTACATATTCAAAGCTTCATCCAAATCAGTTTAACTGTTTAGGAGTTTTTTTCCAAACACACTGGCAGAAGAATTTTATATATATATATATATATATATATATATATATATATATATATATAATATATATATATATATATATATATATATATATATATATATATATATATATATATATATATATATATATATATAATTATATATATATATATATATATATTTTATATATATATATATATATATATATATATATATATATATATATATATATATATATATATATATATATATATATATATATATATATATATATATATATATATATATATATATATATATATATATATATATATATATATATATATATATATATATATATATATATATATATATATATATATATATATATATATGTATATATATAATGAATATGATATATATATATATATATATATATTGGTTGAATAATTCTTAACAATATATGATAAATAAATGTAAGAATCGACATTTGAAATATGATATACACAGCATAATATAAAAATTTTCAACAAAATATGATATTTTTCTAAAAGTGACTTGTTACTACATTACAAAAATTTGATTTATCGCAACATTATAAACTAAAGTGGTTGTTAACAAATGTGTAATAGTTAAAAGTAAAAAAAAAAGGAGTGAACATGCTAAGGATTCTGTCTTTTAATATTTCGCCACTTTGTAAGAATACAATGCGCCACTTTGAATTTTTTTCTATAAATGGAAATTTTTTCAAGTGGAACATTTCAACAAAATATGTAATTGAAAATGGATTATTTTATTTATGTCCAAACCTGAAACGTACATAGAAAATTAATGCAGAATCTGTGTTTTACCATTATAGCTTTCTGTATCTTTCTTGTGTATAAATATATATATATATATATATATATATATATATATATATATATATATTATATAAAATATATATATATAGTATATATATACTATATATATATATATATATATAATATATATATATAATATATATATATATATATATATATATATATATATATATATATATATATATATATATATATATATATATATATATATATATATATATATATATATATATATATATATATATATATATATATATGTATATATATATATATATATATATATATATATATATATGTATATATATATATATATATATATATATATATATATGTATATATATATATGTATATATGTATATATATATATATATATATATATATATATATATATATATGTATATATGTATATATATATATATATATATGTATATATATAAGTATATATGTATATATATGTATATATGTATATATATATATATATATATATATATATATATATATATATATATATGTTATGTATATATATATATATATATATATATATATATATGTATATATATATATATATATATATATATATATGTATATATATATATATATGTATATATATATATATATATATATATATTATATATATATATATGTATATATATATATATATATATGTATATATATATATATTATATATATATATATGTATATATATATATATATATATATATATATATATATATATATATGTATATATATATATATGTATATATATATGTATATATATATATATATATGTATATA
The DNA here is from genome assembly GCA_032207245.1 of Pardosa pseudoannulata. Classification (NCBI taxonomy): domain Eukaryota; kingdom Metazoa; phylum Arthropoda; class Arachnida; order Araneae; family Lycosidae; genus Pardosa; species Pardosa pseudoannulata. Next base: position 28,857,840 of record CM063500.1, on the reverse strand, counting down.
TATATATATATATATATATATATATATGTATATATATATATATATATATATATATATATTATATATATATATATATATATATATATATATATATATATTATATATGTATATATATATATATATATATATATATATATATATATATTATATATATATATATATAATATATATACATATATATATATATATATATATATATATATATATATATATATATATATATATATATATATATATATATATATATATATATATATATATATATATATATATATATATATATATATATATATATATATATATATATATATTTATATATATATACATATATGTGTGTGTAAGTGTGTACATAGTTTCAGTTCCTTAAATGTTGTGAGTAAATGTATTTCTTATGAATATGATATCCTGTGTGTTTGAATAAATCTTAACAATATGCAATAAATGTATGTAAGAATTGACAATTGAAATACGATATCTGCAGCATAATATAAATATTTTCAACAAGATGTGATATTTTTCTGAAAGTAATTTGTTACTACATTACAAAAATTTGATTTATTACAACATTATAAACTAAAGTGGTTACTAAAACTTGTGTAATAGTTAAAAGTAAAAAAGTGAGAATATACTATGGCTTCTGTTTATTAGTATTTCGCCCCTTTTTAAGAATACAATGCGCCACTTTGAATTTTTTTTCTATAAATGAAAATTTTTTCAAGTGGAACATTTCAACAAAATATGTAATTGAAAATAATTTATTTATGTACAAATCTGAGAAGCACATAGAAAATAATTAGAGACTATATGTTTTACTGTTATAGTTTTCTGTATCTTTATGTTTCCTTGAGAGTATATTAGGAAATACAGTTAGGAGGTAACTTTCAAAAGAATTAGAATTATAATATTATAAAAAAATATTAATCTAAAAATAATGCTCTTTCATGCTGTTAAGAGTTTTCTATATTAAAAGCTTTCTGTTAAAGTTCCTCATCAAAAACTTCTTAAAAACCTTTTGTCTAGACATTTCTCTCTTATTGTTTATTGTCTGACTAGACTACAATATATCGAGAGTATTCTAAAGAATTTCAAATCGTAAAATTTTATTTAGGTGTAGTTTGATATGTGTAATCTACTTTTAAATTGTTAAAAACCTACCTAACACAATCAAAAAATGTTGAATGAAAATTGAGTTAGCTCACATTGATAAATAATGATCTTCTACTAGAATTGTGAAAGAAAATTTTAAAGAAACAATATGGTTAAATTTAATTGATTATAATTTTAGAGCTTATTATTAGGTATTTTTAACATGCAAGCATACATGAGACATGATACTAATATTATATCTATAATCTTAAAATATAAGTAGAAGTTCACTTATCTAATAAAATTATCGTCTACTCAGTGAGAAATAAAATAATATTAAAATTCAAATTTTTTGCTTCCTTTATACTGTAATATGTATTATTCACAGCAAAGTGACATATACATCTAAGATGAAATTAGAGATAAATAATATTATTATTATGCTTACATTATTTATATATTATTAGCATTAACTTGCATTCATTTATTTACATTATATTATTTTACATTATTAGTATTAACTTTTCAGAATTTGAAAAGATTTATTATCATAAAAAACATGAGTTATGTTGTATTTCTAGACAGTCATATCTTGGAATGAAATGAAATAGTTAACCCTCCGAGTGGAACACATAAAGGAAAAAAGTCTCCGAAAATACACTAAAGGTTTATTGTGTCAGTGGCCAAAGCGTTCTATGATTTTTTACTTCTCCCTTTGTCGACTAGAATGGAATACGGGAAACCCACCCTCGTTATTGTCCCTTTACTTCCGGTTATATATAAATATATAAATAGATATTATAGATTGTTAATTTTTAATACACATAAAGCTCGTCAAGTCTGGAATATTATCCCATAAGAAATAATGGATTCTAAAAGTACAAATAAAAATATTCTTTAAGAGAATTATTTATATTTTTTTAAGAAAGTCATTCAAGATATTTAAGTGGTGCAATTAGAGATACATCTGTTACCACAAACGAAATACTTCAAAATGGAGATTAACAAAGACATGAAAAGCTATCAGCGTTTTTGTGCCTCGGGGAGAAGGGGTGCATCCCTCAATAAATGTCAGTCAAAGAGGGGTGCATTTCCTAAACAATCAACCTGACCCTCCTATCTCAAAACTCCATGGTGGAAAACACTGGCATAAATGTACATTACACCCATTTTCGAAACGATTTTGGAGGTCAAAAATTGTACGTGACATCCGCTTTGAAGAAATCATCGGTTTTGCGGAATTGTACTACGTGCGAACCGCTTAGAGGGTTAAACAATATAGAATGATGAGGTCAGATAAAACATAGTATGTATTTATTGCAAATGCAGTTGTAATATGCATTGCTATTACATCGCCACGGTAGCTCAGTCGGCAAAGGTAATTCTGAAGTAACTGGAGGGTTATAGGTTCCCGAACCGCCGTGTTTATTAAAGGAGACTGGTTCACTTAAAATATATTCGTGCCGCAATGTCCTCTAAGTTCTCAATCAATACCTATGGGAGTGGCAGGCCAAGCCACTTGGTCTTCTGCTTCGTCCCTGCTACAAAAGTACGAGGACCCACTTGAGTAGAAGTCGTAATTTCACACTCAAGGTGCTCGTCAATAAGAAAACCTTAATCCTTTGCCTTAATACAAGTAGCCTCCAGCTCATTCATGATTGTGTTGACCAAGTAGCATAAGCCAACAACAACAAATTGCTATTACACCAGCTTCAATTGACCCACAATATGTGAGTGTTTAGGAACAATATACATCTTTTTTTAAATAAGGCGCTACAAGGACTGAAATTCTCCTGTACAAGGGTAGAACCCCTTCAAAGTGATTTCTAAACTCGAAAGCTCGAACCGTATTGTCGTCAATGTATTGTTCAATTTCTTGCCATCTTGCATAATTGTTGCAGATTCTCCAGGTTAAGGGCAAGCTTTTCAGTTTGTTCTTTGTCTTCCTCTTTATTTTCTTCCTCACTTACAGACTTTATCATCTCAAGAGCCCGTGGTATGTACACTCAGTCAACTCATATCTTGTTTGGCATGCAGGGATATTTCTCTCTAGCGCATCAACATGAAACAACGCTCCTTTTTTTCAATGTGGCTGCCGACATGGTTGTATTTTTTTCTTTTTTATTTTTTGATGAATATTTTGGAAAAATCAGCGAAGCACTGAAGCAGCAAAAGATGAAGCGCTAAGTGGCGAGGGTACACTGTATTTGTATTAAAACAGCACTGTATTTGTATTAAAACATCAAACTCTCTTAATGATCAGTCGCATATCGTTCTTATAATTTGCTGTTTACATTGCAACAGATAGGTGGCGCTGTCTTCAGTTTTTTTGAGGGCTGCTAGAGGGCGTAGTTATATAGAAAATTTATAAAAGTACCTGCATCTAGAAGGGAGGGCGGGTTGGGTTTCCTAATAACCAGTTGCATATCGTTCTCTAGAATTTGCTGTTTTAATTGTACACTGTATATTTTTTTTCAATCAACTCTATTTCACTAAAACTTAAAATGGAATAATAAAAATATTTGTAAAAAAATGTGAAATCCGTTGTGTGAAGACAAAATCTATAAGTTAAAAATAGAAAAAAATATCTGTTTCTAAAGAGAATATTTTTTAACCATACTTTTACAAATCGATCCTTAAATATATGCCATCCATCATGCAAAAGTTCTTAAGTTGTCTGATACAGCTGAAAACCAATTAGGAATCAAATATTCCACGAAAAGTAGCAATTTTTCTTATTTCAACAGTGGAAGTGTGCAAGCTATAAAGAATATTGCGCGCTTGAAAGCCTTTACAGAGCTGTGGTTTAGAGCACCTCATTTAACGAGGCAAGAATAAAATTTATTAGATCGCATATTGAAATCCAGGTCTTTAAGCGATAATAAATCACGCGGGAGAGAGTAATATATAAAAACTGTTTGAATATGAAAATAAAGAGGTAAAAAATTAAATAAAGTTTTTGAGATTTTTTTTTCATATAAATCTATTTTTCATATTAATTTATTAGTTTAACACTAAAGTAATTTAGCTGGAACTTCTTGTTTTGATGAAGTGAATTCTGAAATTGTTTAATAGAATTTTCACTGATAAATCATTATGGTGGTAGCTGAGAATAGATGTTTTTAATCGTCTTGATGAAATTTTTTATTGTAGACGAGAATTTATGGTTACTGAATATAGTTCTATGCATAGAATAATTTATGAAAATATGAGACAACTAAAAATTATGCTAAGACTTAAAAAGTATGAAAATTATATTTTCAATTCGCAGATATTAAAAAAAATAGTACGATATGTGTACTAATACAATATTTAGCACTGAAATTTCTTGCATAAATATAAACAAGCAATTAGAATGTGTTTATAAAAGAAAAATAATATGATGAAATAATATTCTAATATAGCAATATAAGTTACAATTTAATATATGAGTTAGAGCCTTATGTTCAATTTGTAAACAACAGTACAAGAAATTTTATACATTTTGAAAAAAAGGTCCTGTAACACATGAATTATTATGTTTAAAAACTTTTCCTTTACTGGAAACACAATATTATTAAAACGTAAAATTAAAATTTCCTAAATTAATCCAAAACAAGTCGTATCTAATATTAGAAACATTGTGCTTTTGTAATGGTTGATAGCCGATAAGAAATGGTCGGAAGTATTGAGATAGAAATGTTTCTAAAATTATTTTTAAATGAAGTTGTTACGAAAAAATAATTCTAACAAATATGATAAAACTTTTTAAAAGATTTTATTAATAGTTCAGTGGGCATTAAAAAACGTATTTCTAAATTATTGACGTATGGAATATTCTGTATTTATTGATATATATAAATGTAGATATATATTTATTGAAGTGTAACTAAATTTGATTACAAGTCAGATTACTTGTAAACATCAGATTATTTTAATTAGAAATTTAATTATTGAAAATTGTTTGTAATTTTTTATACTTCCTTCCTATTAAAATTTTCTTAGATTTTTCCAGTTTTATTGGACATGCGTATTACCCCTTAAATTAAATCTGTGTATTTGTCTATATATGGATTTTCATTTGAGTATTTGAAATTCAATTTTACTTAGATTATTATGCATCATTTAAAATTTGAAAATCAACATATTTTGCGTGCAATATTAACATACAGACATAAATATATTTCCTATCAATTAACAGTTCCATCTAATGACCAAATATTGCACAAAAATATTCGAAAGATATTTTTAAGTAAAAAACAATAATAATTAAATTTAATGCAGAAAAAATTTTTAAATCTAAAAATATTTAGAAAACTGTATTTCTTTTAAACATTTTAGGATTTTCAAAATCATTTGAGAGTGGTTAATTTAGTTAGGCTTCAATGTACTGTGTCGAAAGCTTCATAACCCTAAATTAGTAATCCCTAAAAGTTTTTTATAGCTTAGACTTTCCCTTATCGTATATTAGGATAGAAACTGATAAATGTAATGTCTCCCTACTGTTGAAAAGACAGATTTGTTACAAAAAGTAAAAAAAGCCTAAAAAAACAGCAAAATACTAACGTCAGTACGAAGATTCCAATATTAACTTTTAACGATAATGTTTTATTACCATGAAAGAAAAAAACAGCTTCTTATGCGCCTGCATTCCATTAATAAATTTAGCAGAGTGGACCATTATAGCATGATGAAATAGGAAAACTAGGTTTTGGAGAAGTTTTAAAGAGAATAAAAATTTAAACTACATATTGTATTTATTAAGAGGCCAAGAGATATGCCCAACAATTTCCACTTTTATTTGTTTTCATATATATATATATATATATATATATATATATATATATATATATATATATATATATATATATATATATATATATATATATATGTATATATATATATATATATGTATATATATATTATATGTATATATATGTATATATATATTATATATATATATATATATATATATATATATATATATATATTATATATATATATATATATATATATATATATATATATATATATATATATATATATATATATATATATATATATATATATATATATATATATATATATATATATGTAGGCATGGTACCCTTGGTAATGTCCAGCAAGGTGAATTTACTTCAAGCAAGTGAAGTTTTCCTCTTACACATTGGCAACAACTCTTTTCGGTAGAACGCCGATATAGACGGATGCCTGCCGTGAGATAGACGGCAACGAGTGTAGAAGGCACTTCTCGCTTTCCACGATTTTGATCGCCAAGAAGGGCGCTGATGTTATGCCAGACGGGCACTGATGTCTAGTTTTATTTTAATTGTCCCTAGACACCACCTATTCTGTATATAATGTGTAAATAGTTTAATTAAATAAGTTCATTTTAGTTAAGCTTTTGTGCATCTTTACACCTTGGAAATAAATATCCCCCCCATATATATATATATATATATATATATATATATATATATATATATATATATATATATATATATATATATATATATATATATATATATATTATATATATATATATATATATATATATATATATATTATATATATATATATATATATATATATATATGTATATATATATGTATATATATATATGTATATATATATATATATATATATATATATATATATATATATATATATATATATATATATATATATATATATATATATATATATATATATATATATATATATATATATATATATATATATATATATATATATATATATATATATATGTACTTGTCTGTGTACTGTAAATTTACATTTTGTTCAGTGCTGTGATTTTTGAACTGCATTATAACACCCATTAATTTCAGTATTGCATGTATGTATGCATTAAATTAAACATTTTAACAAATCATGTGCTCTTCAACAATTCACATATTTAAACAAATTCTTTAGTTTAGAACCATGATTAATGTACTAGACTAATAAACTAACGAATTCAGAGAAACACGCATACAGGAAGTGTATATGGAATATAAATTATAAGATATATCTGTCAAATTTAAGGAATATTTGTCAGTTATTATTATTAGTATTACTTTATTATTAGTATTACTTTTAGGCATGAGAGTTTTTAGGGGCTCTCTATTTGTAATGTTTGTAGGTTTATAGCTTTATTTGAAAATCATTTAAATATTTGTTTCCTTTTCTAAATAAAATATTATAGATTAGTTAAACGTCTTTTTATCTACTCCATTCTGAAATACATTTTAGCATCTGAAGAACCATGTAAACTAGGTGGTCGAAAAAAAAATCTCACTGTTTGTAAATAAATATTTGCCCTTTAGTTATTCAGTTCGCTGTGAATAATTTTTAGGAATAAATTCCAACAATTAGAAAATAGTAGAGCGCTTTCAAATCATAGATGGTTCTAAATTTTTATCGTCTGTATAATTAAAATTTCATTCTCAAACTATTTAAATCTTTATTTCCATCCATGAAGTAAAATATTATAGATTAGTTAAAAGTATTTTCAATAATTCCAATCCAAAAAATATTTCAGTAGTTCAAGAATGATTTCAAGTAAATGAGTTTGGTGACACAAATCTCTCACATTAAACTTAAATCTTTGCTTTTAAGTTATGGAATACCGGCAAACACACTATCAATAATATTATTCATCTGTTAGAAAATCTAGAGCATTATCAATTAAAGTGTAACTCTAATTTTGCAAAATCCATCGGTTTAAAGTTTCACTGCAAGTCATTTACTTCTTTACTTATACCACTAAATAGATTATTACATCCATTAATTTCAGTGGTGTGTCTATGCATACATTATAATGAACATTTTAACAAACTGTAGGTTCTTCAAAATTTCATACATTTTAAAAAGATTCCTTTAGTTTAGAACCATGATTAATGTACTAGACGAATATACTAACGAATTTAGTGAAACATGCATACATGAAGCGTATATGGAATATAAATTATAAGTTATACCTGTACAATTTATGGAATATTTTTAAGGTATTAATATTACTTTGAGACATGAGAATTTTTAGGGGCTCTCAATTTGTAACACTTGTAGGTTTGTAGTTTCGTTTGCAAACCATTTAAATATTTGTTTCCATTTCTAAATAGAATATTATAGATTAGTTAAACGTATTTTTATCTACTCAATTCTGACATACATTTTTGCAACTGAAGAACCATGTAACCTAGATGAAAAAAAAAAAAGAAATATCACTGTTTGGGAATAAATCTACTCTTTAGTTATTCAGTTCGCTGTGAATAATTTGCAATAAAATCTAACAATTGGAAAATATTTGAGCACTAACAAATCAAAGATGGTTCTAAATTTTTATCGTCTGTATGATTAAAATTTCATTCTCAAATTATTTAAATCTTTTTTTTCCATCACTAAAATACAGTATTGTAAATTAGTTAAAAGTGTTTTATATAATTCCAATCCAAATAATTTGTCAGTAGTTCAAGAATGATTTCAAGTAAATGAGTTTGGTGACACAAATCTCTCACATTAAACTTAAATCTTTGCTTTTAAGTTATGTAATACCGACAAACACACTATCACTAGTATTATTCATCTGTTAGAAAATCTAGAGCATTATCAATTAAAGTGTAACTTTAATTTTGCAAAGTCTATTGGTTTAAAGTTTTACTGCAAGTCATTTAATTCTTTACTTACACCAATAAATAGATTATTACACCCATTAATTTTAACATAATACATTATACACTATATACATTAATAATACATTAAAGTAAACATTTTTAGTATATAAAATGTTTATAATATATAATATATTAAGTATATATAATATTTATAGTAACAAACCATAGGTTCTCCAAAAATTCATATATTTAAAAAAAATCCTTTAGTTGAAAACCATGATTGATGTACTAGACGAATATACTAATGAATTTAGAGACACATGCATACATGAAGAGTATATAGAATATAAATTATAAGATATATCTGCCCAATTTATGAAATAATGTACAAGATATTATTACTTTTATACTTGAGTTTTTTTAGGCAGTCACACATTCTAGTATAGTGTACTATCCCAAAATTTATGAAAATATTTTTATATATAACTTTGGCTTGTAAAGAAAAATGTTGTAACAGTATTATAAAAATCTGAGAATTACATTGCTGTTTGAAAATTAATAATTTATATCAGCATCCTATGTGCTCAACACTGAATAGTTGTGTTAAACTTTATGTTTAATAAATAAAAAAATATTGAAAAATCATGTATTAATTAATATTATTTTAAAAAAATAAGAATATTTTGAAAATTGAAAATATGCACTTGAGATGATAAAAATTCATTCTAATACATTTCTTAATACAGTAAAATTCTTCATTTCTATTACAATGTGAGTAATACAGTTATTTTCTATATTTTTTTTAATTTAATTCCATAAGCAGAATTATACAGGTATTCAGTTTAGCAAAATTTTTAGTGGAAATGAATTATATAAAATATTTAGCAAAATAACTCGAAGCTAAATATAGCTTAAATGGTGCTGCCATCTATACGCGGGAAGTAAAGTAAATAACAAGGAGAGTAATAATTTTACGCTAATTTAAAATTATTTCACACGAAAAAATGTTTTAAACATGTGTAATTAGATCATGCACTTTAAAAACATTTTTTTTAAATAAAAAATTAAAAATTCTCTATGATTTTTTTTACGTGAATTTATAATCGTATCTAATTTATTTAACTGAATTTTATTCACGAAAGATAAACTGATTCATAACTTTATCACTTAAATGCTTATGGAAATTTCAGTATTACATTAGTTACCAAATTACTGTTGAAAAACAATTTATTCAATTAAAATGTCTGTTCTATATTGGTATATGAAGAAAATTTTAATCTTTAAATGGTTAATAGATAAATGTTAATTCCCTTAATTTTAACAATAAAGGTAAGAAAGAAAATATTTATTAATAGTTATCAACACATATCTATTTAACTGTATATTTATATATGCATACAAACATACACACACACACACACACACACACACACACACACATATATATATATATATATATATATATATATATATATATATATATATATATTATATATATATATATATATATATATATATATATATATATATATATATATATATATATTTATATATATATATATATATATATATATATATATATATATATATATATATATATATATATATATATATATATATATATATATATACATATATATATACATATATATATATACATATATATATATATACATATATATATATATACATATATATATATATATATATATATATATATATATATATACATATATATATATATATATATATATATATATATATATATATATATATATATATATATATATATATATATATATATATATATATATATATATATATATATATATATATATATATATATATATATATATATATATATATATACATATATATATATATATATATATATATATATATATATATATATATATATATATATATATATACATATATATATATATATATATATATATATACATATATATATACATATATATATATATATATATATATATATACATATATATATATATATATATATATATATATATATATATATATACATATATATATACATATATATATACATAAATATATATATATATATATATATATATATATATATATATATATATATATATATATATATATATATATATATATATATATATATATATATATATATATATATATATATATATATATATATATTCATGTAGACTATCGCTCTTTAAACGTTAAAATTCTGAATTTCCAAGCACATAAAATCAGCTGTGTAGAAGATTCTATAGAAAATATATAAATCAAGATTAATCGAATAACTACTGGAATAATTTAGAAGAAAAAAATTACCGCAATCTAGTAAAGTGCAAAAATGGGAACTATAATTTAATTTAAACTGGCAAATCATTTTTCGAATAAAGTAAAGGGAATTCAGCACAACCGTTATTTTGATAAATGATCTAATTTTCTTGTATTTCGAAATTTCTATTTTCAACAGACTTCTACATACATAGATGTGTGTGTTTGTAAATAAAGTTTATCTGTAATTTTTCCTATATCTTACTATATTTTGTAAGTTCAAAATTTAAATTAATATAATACTATAGAAATTTTCTTAGATATCTCGTAAACACTGTTTTAATCTAATTAGAAATGTTTCTTTAAAAAGTAATAGCTGAAATCTGTTCTGCCTATCACCATCCTATTTGTAGCATCCATATACTAGAAAAGCAGTTAGGATCCAGATACTAGAAAAGCAGTTAGGATGTAAATGAATTCAGCTTTATTTAAAAAATTTTTAAGGTTCATTAGTCACAAATCTAAGTGAACCCAGAACGTGCTTTTGCAACAAATTCGGTATTACAGTAGAACCTTGTTATAACGACCCCCTGTGGAACCAACATCATATGGTCGTAGTAACGAAAGATCGTTGTAACAAATTGAAAAAATAATATAAAAAATTGAGCAAAGAAATGATGCAACAGTACATACCTAGAGAACACTACTATTTATTTATATTTTCATTACTGAATTTTTGAAAAAAAAAAATTTTTAATTGACGTCTGTTTCAAGTTCATTTTTGAATTTTGAATTTTCACTAATTCCACATCCATTAGATTTCTCAAAATATCTTCAGAATTAAATTGTAATATTGTAAAATATTGACGCAAGGCATTAATTGTATGGAAGGCTTCTTTTTCATTCGCTTTTTCAAAAGCTTGGACGATTTCTTCTCTGAATCGCAGATTTCTTCATTTCCGGTAATACGGGCAATAAAATCGTCCTCATTCAAATTTTCTTCGCAGCACTGTAAAGTTTCGCCTACCGCAACAAACTCATCAAAAGATAATTGAAGAACCGGAAATTTGACGCTGAGGAGCTGGGTCATTTCATTAGTGTCTGGAGTGTCATCTATCTAGGACATCAATGTCGTACGTGACGAAAGGGTCCCTAAACACAAAGAGAGTACAGGTTTCTTGAAGTTCCACAACAGTACAATAATTTTAAAATAGCCCACTTGCTCATGAGTTCTGCGGTCTAAAATTGGCAGTCGCTCTAACGAAAAATAATATGCTTGGGGTCGTTGTAATGACTCAAAATAAACATTATTCCTATGGTAAAATAAATGGGACTTTTAAGATGGTTGTTCTAAAGAAAGGTTGGTTGTATAGTGGGGTCGTTAAAAAGAGGTTCTACTGTAATTGTACTTTTTTTTCACATATCGCTTTTTTCAAAGTTATAAGTTCATTTCTATTCCGGTTTTCAACCCTTTCCCACATCAAGGGTCACATCCACATTAACATGATAATTATTAACATTATAATAACATGACTATTTTTAACTAGGATTTTGTGTTACATGGTACTGTTTGAAAGTTATATAATTATTAGGTTACCATTTCTAAAGATTATTATACTGATTAGTTAAACGTCTTTTTATCTACTCTATTGTCAAATACATTTAAACCATGTAACATAAGTGGCTGAAAAAAAATTCACTTTTTGTAAATAAATATTTGCACTTCTGTTAGGGAGTTCCCTGTGAATACTTTACCAGCAATAAGAGAATTCTTAAGCTGACCCAGGCAAGTTAGCCCATACAGCAGAAGACGAACTGAAAAACCAGTCATCACAACAGCAACCACGACAGCGATAAAGCTGCAGCTGACCTACGCTAGGTCCGTCATCGATCGAAGCTTACTTTGGTCAACTCCAGTAAGAAACAAGAACTACAGAGACAAGTTCTGGTGTACCAGAGAAGACACTAGAATAAAGATCCCTCAGGTTAACTCCGGTCTCGTGACAGCCTTGTATACCTAAAGGAGGTATACCCCTGAGGTCGTCTCTCATTTAGCACTACCCAGAAGAAAAGTACGGATTGAGATTACGGACTCAAGATATGCTGTCCCCATACCAGCAATAAAGTCCAACAATTAGAAAATCCTAGAGCGCTCCCAAATCAAATATGGCTGTAAATTTGCTGTGTCTGTAGGTCTTGAAATTTCATTTTGCAAATTATTTGAATCTTTATTTTTATCACTCAAATAAAATATTATATATTAGTGACTAGTCTTTTCAATTTTTCCAATCCAAAAAATGTTTCAGCAGTTGAAGAATGATTTCAAGTGAATGAGTTTGGTGAAACAAATCTTTTACGTTAAAACATAAATCTTTGCTCTTAAGCTCTGGATGGATGGATGGATGGATGATTTGAATTTTTTGGCACTGAATCCCAAATGGAATATATTGTGCCAAACCGAAATGTACCGTAGAAAGACAATGTAAAAAAGTAGAAATGTAAAAAGTGTACAGGATACAAAGGTAAAAGTTAAAGCATACAATAACATTATAAAAAGTAAGATAAAGATGAACGACAGTTAAAAAATTGTAAAAATGGCAAACAATAAAAGGTAAGAAAGAAATCAGATATGATGGTAAAACCCAATATCTCTCAAAAAGGATAAAACATTACGATGAGGTGTAATACCAAGTAAATCTTTTAGATTACTGTCATTAGTATGAAAATGGCGATGTCTGTAAACTTTAAAATTTGGACACTCAACTAAGATATGCCGCACGGACATAGCGACATTGCAGATGTTACATATGGGGACAGGTTCACCCAGGAGAAGATGCCCATGGGTAAAACGAGTATGTCCGATTCGAAGTCGAGTCAAGATAACATCATTCTTCCTGGAAGGGAGGGTAGGTCAGCATTTGATAACAGGTTTTATATCATGGAGCTTGTTTAGAATACGTCCGTCCCACAAGTTTTGCCATTTTGAATGAACTAGATTCATAACATATTTTCCCGCATTTCTATAGGGGATAGGAGAATCGAGAATATCGGAAGCACATTTAGCTGCTCTATCTGCTGCTTCATTGAACTTGATTCCAACATGTGCTGGTATCCAACAGAAGATAATTTTAAAACCACTGGAGTATAGGTTCCTTAACGTGTGAACTGCCTGGAGAATAAGAGGATTGATCTTATGGTCAGGAGAAGAAAGAGAGTTTTGAAAGCTAAGAGAATCGAAGTAGATAATGTAATTTCCTACATCATTAGAAATTTGGTCCAGGGCCTTCAGAATGGCCATTATTTCTGCTGAGAAGGTGGAAAAAGCAGGATGCAGAAGGTGGCTGTATGTAATGTCCCCGATTACATAAGCACAACTCACGGAATTCTCAGTCTTTGAACCATCAGTAAAAATAGGAGTATAACCGGAGAAATTCCGGTTATACCCCTATTCCAGAGCTTAAGGATTATACCCCTATATTCCTTAAGCTCTAGAATGCATCAGCTCTGAACACATCATCAGTGATATTATTCAGCTGTTAGAAAACCTAGAGTTTTACCGATTCATGTCTAGTTGTGATTTTGCAATGTCTATTGGTTTAAAAAAATGTTTGTAAATCATTTAATTCTTTACTTACGCCATTAAATAGATTATTTGGCGGAAGTCTTTTTAATTTATTGTAACTATTTTGCTGAACCGGTCAGAGACATGCAGTCACTAATAACTTGTCACAACTTCAGCTATTTTGTGCCTTTACATTTGATACTGCAATATGGAATTTTGCATTCACCTGTCCTTATCGTCATAACTTTCACGAGATCTCCACAAAGGAAGAACCTAGGTCTTCTATCTGCTAATTAGTTCCTCACTCTAATTGTTGTAAACATCGTAATGCATTCTGGTGTGATCTAAGGAACCTTTTTGTCCACCTTTATTGAGAAAACATACACATTAATGCATGGAATATATTTTGTTACATAAAATGCAACACAAAACAAATTAGAAATATATACATTATATTAAAAACAACATGACGCTTAAGAAAACTTCTGCGTATAGTTGCTTACTATTGCAGAACAACCACAGCATTATCACAGTCCTTTCTATCTCTAGAGAAATAGGTTATTAAGATGGGCCTTACAGTAAATGAAAGCAATACAAAATATATAACATGCACAAAAAAATTGGTATGTAAGTGAACATCTAGAAATGGAAGGATATAAATTTGATGTGGTTCATTGCTTCACCTATTTAGGATCTGAGGCAAACAACAAAAATAATGTTACGACAGAGATTCACAAGAGAGTTATGAGGACAAATAAATGTTTTAATGGCCTACGAAAATATATAAAATCAAAATTAATAAAAAGGAAAAGAAAAATTTTACTTTACAAATGTCTAATAAGAACAGTTTTAACTTATGCATGTGAAACATTAGCAAGAACTTTGTCAAATGAAAAGATACTGGCGACCTTTGAAAGGAAAATCCTTAGAAGTATATTTGGAGAAAAACAAAAAAATACTATATGGCACAAGAGACAAAGTTTAGAACTATATAATTTATAAAAATGAACCTGACATAATAAATTTCATCAAATTGCAAAGAATAATGTCGGCAGGCTATCTAATCAGAATGGACAATGACCGAACAACAAAAAGGGTCTTCGATGCAAAATTTACATAATAGCGAAGATGAGGAAGACCCAACCTGAGATGGACAGACTGCCTGGAAAGAGAACTTTAGGTACTTAAAGTAAAAAACTGGAAGAATTTGGCCTCCAGAAGTATGTCTTGGAAAATATTTATTGAGGAGGCCAGGGCCCATCCTGGGCTGTCATGCCACTGAAAAAGAAGATGTTCCTTATGTCCACAATGCACGTTCTGCTACCATCTGAGTTGAGGAAATTGGTAAGGGAAATCAGATTATATACATTAAAGATAGCTAGAACTAGAATAGTTTCCATGATGCTGTAGTGGTAGGTGAGATAGTGCACGATGCATGTGGAGAGTCCACAATTAATAACTGCCAAACAAGAATTCTGAAAAGTGAACACTTCATACAACATG
>CM063500.1:28834311-28836811 GCA_032207245.1 Pardosa pseudoannulata | reverse complement strand
CCCTGGCACCTGCTGGCGAGAGAGCCGACACGCGTTTTCCCCAACACGTCATCAACCATCTGTCCGATCAGCTGAGATGGACATTCTTGAGGGGAGACGACCATATAAGAAGAGCAGAGTTCGAGGTTGAGAAGAGGATTTTTGACCGATCGAGTCGGCTGTGAACTCATCGGCCAGAACTGCGAGGGAGCGACTGAGAGATTCCTCCCCCCTTTTTTTTCTCTTAGGAAGCTGATACCTGCATCGATCATTTTTTTCATTGTAGATATTCATCGTTTCATCTGTATTTTTCATAACTTCAATATTGTGTTTCTTAATAAATATCATAGTCTGCACGTAGGCCTCCGCTATCCTTTTTCGGGCTCACTTAGAGCCCCAGTACGCTACAATATATATGTACAACGGCATACATGTATTTGGAGATTATAAACACATCTTTAATATTACATCCTTATTAATATTTCTGATGGCTGTATTTTAAAGTACGTATATACCAGACACGCGATAAATTTAAGCAAAATTATAATAAAGGAAACCCATTGATAGGTAAAGGGACATATAAATATGTATGTATAGACAGATTAATCCGTCCGATCAAGTATTTCTAAGACGTAAAATTGGAAAAAAAATTATCTGTCCCGTTAGGAAAGCCTAAAATATTATGTAAATTTATTTGTTTTACTTTATTGTATAAGCATAAATATATATTTAACTGGGTATATAAACATATTTTCCTTTATTTATGTATATATCTTTTTTTTTGTATTTGTTTGTGAGTATTATATGTGTTCTTTCCATTATTTTTCATTTGTGAACGTGTGTATATGTGTATGTAAACGTATAAATGCATTTACTTTTTTACTTTATTGTATAAGCATAAACATATTTACCGAGGAATATAAAAATACCTCTTTATATTTCTGGATATACCTTTTTTTGGTATTTGCTTGTGCCTATTATATGTGTGCTTCTGATTATTTTACGTTTGTGTATTTGTGTATATGTGTGTAAACGTATAAATGTATTTGCTTTTTTACTTTATCGTATAAGCATTAACATATTTACCTGGGTATATAAACATACCTCTCTATTTCTGTATATACCCATTTTTGTATTTTCTTGTGAGTATTATATGTGTGTTTCTGATTACTTTCCGTTTGTGTATGTAAACTTATAAATGCATTTGTTTTTTTTACTTTATTGTATAAGCATTAACATATTTACCTGGCTATATAAACATACCTCTCTCTATTTATACCTCTACCATATTTTGTATTTTCATGTGCCTAATATATGTTTTCTTCTGATTATTTTACGCTTGTGTATGTGTGTATGCACGCATATAAATGAATTTGCTTTTTTACTTTATTGTATAATCATTAACATATTTACCTGGGAATATAAGTATACCTCTTTTTATTTCTGCATATACCTTTTTTTGGTATTTGCTTTTACCTATTATATGTGCTCTTCTGATTATTTTACGTTTGTGTATTTGTGTATATGTGTGTAAACGTATAAATGTATTTGCTTTTTTACTTTATCGTATAAGCATTAACATATTTACCTGGGTATATAAACATACCTCTCTATTTCTGTATATACCCATTTTTGTATTTTCTTGTGAGTATTATATGTGTGTTTCTGATTACTTTACGTTTGTGTATGTAAACGTATAAATGCATTTGTTTATTTTACTTTATTGTATAAGCATAAACATATTTACCTGGGTATATAAACATACTACTCTCTATTTCTGCATGTACCATATTTTGTATCTTCATGTGCCTATTACATGTTTTCTTCTGATTATTTTACGTTTGTGTATGTGTGTATGCACGCATATAAATGGATTTGCTTTTTTACTTTATTGTATAATCAGTAACATATTTACCTGGGAATATAAGTATACCTCTTTTTATTTCTGCATATACCTTTTTTTGGTATTTGCTTGTGCCTATTATATGTGTACTTCTGATTATTTTACGTTTGTGTATTTGTGTATATGTGTGTGTAAACGTATAAATGCATTTGCTTTTTTACTTTATTGTATAAGCATTAATATATTTACCTGGTTATATAAACATACCTCTCTCTATTTCTGTATATACCCATTTTTGAATTTTCTTGTGAGTATTATATGTGTGTTTCTGATTACTTTACGTTTGTGTATATAAACGTATAAATGCATTTGTTTATTTTACTTTATTGTATAAGCATTAACATATTTACCTGGGTATATAAACATACCTCTCTCTATTTATACCTCTACCGTATTTTGTATTTTCATGTGCCTATTATATGTTTTATTCTGATTATTTTACGTTTGTGTATGTGTGTATGTACGCATATACATGGATTTGCTTTTTTATTTGCTTGTATAAGCATACACATATTTGTCTGGGTATATAAACATACTTGTATCTATTTCTGCTTGTACCTTTTTTTGTATTTGCTTGTGCCAATTACATATGTGCTTCTGATTAATTTACGTTTGTGT
>CM063500.1:28794311-28831811 GCA_032207245.1 Pardosa pseudoannulata | reverse complement strand
TACTAAATAGGATGGATAACCGTGTTGATTTTCTCACTTTTTCTCCAATTATGGAAATGTACTGGAAGCTACTGCAGTAATTTCCTCTTCCTCGCTGTTTTCATAGCATTAACTGCTAAAAATTGAGCTTCACATAAATATAAATCTTCTGATATTCATCACTTAAGAGTGTGTAATCATCCATTACTCTCAGTGAATTCCATTTTTTCAGTGTTTTATTATAATACTCAGATTATCTTGTTTTGTAACAGTAAATCTAGATGAAGAAGTCCCTTAAAATAAATTTCAAATTCCTGCAAAATTATTGATATTTTCTTTAATAATTTCTCAAACCAATTGATAAAATATTTTTTGAAAATGAATTTCATAATTAAGAAGAAATCAAATATCATCGCGATAATATGAAACAATCTTTGTTTTGTCTCCATGCTGTCATAATTAGTTTAGAAAATATTTGCATTCTTATGAGAGATTAAGGCTTTTATAATTTAAAAAATGAATTGTAGTCTTAAAATATTGCGTTTTACTCTCGTACAAGTACGGGTGATACTTAAGAAAAAATTCTTAAATTATACCTATGCTGAAAATTTTTATGCCAATAAAAATTGTTAAGATAATGCTAAAATGATACTCAATCTAAAAATATACACCAATTTTTATTTACTTCAATTCAGTTAACACATAAGTATAACCTAATAAATAAATAATTAATGTAATATGGTCAACATATTATAGTTGTCAGTAAGAAATAAAAGAAATTTTTTAAAGAATAAGCTTTACTTGGAAACTTTCTTTTAGTTATAGTATGTGTACCTGTTTATATGATACGAAATATATGACTGTAACGTAGATTTGTCGTAAAAGAATAGAAATGTACATATGTATTATACTGATGGAAGCTTTAATCATTGTTTTGAAAATACAAAGGCAGCAATATATAATAATACGCTTTACAGAGTAGAGTAGAGTAGAGATAGTAGATTTTTATAATGCAGTGTTGTTTTTCTTGATTCTACCTATCCCTCTGGTGTAAAAGCCTATATCAGGTTCAATGTATTCTGTAGCAATATGCAGCTAGTTCATAGCTAAGGATAAATTGCAGTTTCACTGAATGAGCAACCACGAGGCCTTAAGACTGGCTAAACCTTAAGTAGAGTGTGACTTTAGTTTTAAGGAGCACAGCTAAGGTTGAAATAATAACTTTACTCAAGTGGGACAACGTAATTTAGATGCAGAGCCAAACAGATTGATCCCCCCATGATTGATTTGTTACCTGCAGAGGTATCGTTTCAGAACTTGGTGTATCTTCAGAGGTATCGTTTGATGATCACAGCTAGGTTGACAGAAGTACTTTACTCAATTGGGACCTAGTGATTTAGGTGCAGGAATTGAACAGAGGACTCAATCCATAGTAGATCTGCCACCTCCAGAGATATCATTCGAGAACTTGATGTATCTTGAGAAGAAACGTTTGATGTTCACAGCTAGGTTGACAGAATAACTTTACTCAAGTGGGACATCGTAATTTAGACAAAACGAAGGTCTCCCATCATGATTGACTTGTCAACTTCAGAGGTATCTTGTGAACACTTTGAGGACATTAGTACCACGAACTTTTTTTTACGTGCTCCAGCCACCAGTAATGAACCCGATAGATATTTGTCCAGCTTGAGCCTGGATCCCGAAACCCTCCAAATACGAGATCTTTGACATTGCAGATTTACCAACTCCGGCTTATAGAGTACATGTCTTTTGTTTGTAATCAATCTGAAGTGAGTTATGTAACCCCTTAACATCCACGCTCAAGTACTGGCCAAACTGTGCATACTCGAGATAATTCGAGCCCCTTGTACTTTATGTTGGTATAACTTTTCACACTCGAATACAATCGAGAATTAAAAATAACAATGTGAAAAAAAAAGAAAGAAAGAAAGAAAGAAAGAATTGTTTTATTGATATTTATCATTTACATGTTATTGTTTTTGGCCGGCATTTTTCAAAACATCTGTGCATTAAGAGGTTAAAGATATTATCATAAAAAGAGGTTTCAATTACTAAAGTTAATTACATTAAATCATTAACAAATTTTTTAATGCAGCTCAATTGAAATCTGTATGATCATTTGTTTGGATTATATTATCTATAGAAATCTTTTGAATACAGAATAAGCTGAACTCTTTTCATAGATATTTCCAGGAAAAATTAATGAATATAATAGCACGAATATCCATTGTTATTTGTATAAAATATCTATAAATAGTTCTTAGGGAGACATACTATCTTTCCTAACAAAAAGTCTTCATGGTAACATTTTCTTCTCTACTCCTCGTTAGTCATCATTAGACATTAAATCTCTTCTTCTGTTAGAAAAATACTTTTTACAATCCTTAAAAGGACTTGTAAGACGCTGGAGCTTTAAAAGTATTTACTTTTGTCTTTCCAAGTAGAATACATTTAAAATATCATAGAAACTATACATGAAATGAGGGGAAAATAAATTCGTTTGGTATCTTTTGAAATATATATATATATTAGAATCTAAATTGTGTGTATAATTGAAGACACATATCTTCTACATTATGTAAACCAAAATTTTAAAAGTATCTGTTAATTAATTTAAGAAATTAAAATATAAAAATCATAAATCTTTTATTATGCTGTATATTGCTTGTATTGATGTTATAAAGAATATAAAAAATAAATACATTATATTTTATATGAAATAAAATAATTTGCAAACTTTACACGGTTTTTGTGGTAAGGAGTTATCCATTTTTCTTCTTTTTTATGTATATTTTGTGTCTCTTAAAGCATTAGCAGATATAATAAAACAAAAAAATTTAGACTCTTATAAACGATATAAGGAAATATTTATTAAAAAATACAGAACTTTAGTTTTATATTGAATAATGATATGCTGTTATAATCCAGATATTTCTGCTTAAAATATAATGTAGTCTAAAATTATATATTTATCAGATTTTAAAAAATTACTTTGATATTTTATATGGTGTTAGGCTGGTAATCCTTATTATTCAAATATATTTCCCGATTTAATATAAATCTGGAGAGTCTCAAAAATGTATACAATTTTTACAATTTAATAATATTGTTAAGGTAAAGATACTATGCTCACTTAAAGTATAAATCTGTCAGATTCTGAAATTTGGAAAAATTTAATTTGATCTTTTATTTAATATCATATTCGATTAGTTTAGGGTTATAAAAAATGATAAACTTTTTACACCAAAATCATTTATGGTTAGTAATAATAGATGTTATTTTGTATATTGAGGTAGATCAATTATATTTTGTAGATCAATTATATAAAATTATAGAATTTTTAGCTATATTTCATCTGTCATGTATACTGTGAATAAAAGAGACTTTTAAAAAGACAGAATTAAATCAAGAATTTGAAATGATTTCGCCCTCAAAATGCCATGTTCGGCGTATATTTTATAATCAAAAGTTACTTGACTAATTCAATGAGTATTTTGCTTACATATGCTTAGATGTGCTTATTTTCTAAACGTTCTCATATTAAGACTTTAAAACTATTTTTTTCCACTTCGATGTTTTGGTATTGACTCACTCACTTCAAAATGTTCCAGCTTTATTAATTTTGTGTCATGATCACTCCAATTTTTAAATATTATCAATTAATGCACTTAACATAAGATTAGGAATGCGTTTCTAAAACGTATTGCATTTCTCAAGTTATACAAGGTTTAATATCTTGAAACTATAAAAAAATTGACAAAACAGTTGTATTATCTATAAAAAAGGTATTTAACATAAATTGAAACCGAAAATCAGAATTTTTTCTGCTTAAATGCTGCTAAACATATATTGAAAAAGTAAAGTAATAGGTTAAAATGAGACGCTTTCGTTACATTTTTATAAGTGTTTTATGGTATATCAAGTTTTATGGAAATAAATATTTGTGTTTTTATCAACATTTTTTTTTCTAATAGATTTTAGAGTCTTATACTGCAATAACCATTATTATACTTATATTATTATAATACTGACAAAATTTGTGTATTTTAAAAGCAAAAATTCACATCTTTTTATATCCTGAAGCATTTACTAAATTTTAATTAATTAAATTTAGTAAATGATTAATTAAAGTTAATTAATTTAATTAACTTATAATAAGTGGCTAAAATATTGGTAGTGGTATTAAAACTTCATCAATTATGTTTTTACTGCACTTTCCTTTAAGATTTTGAATCTTCACAAACTATTTACTTAAATTTTACAGTAATTTTACTTTTCCCGAATAATGAAGAATTTTTATCCCCTAACCTGACATGTGCTTTGCAAAAGTGATATTTTTATAGACATTTTAAGGGGTCATGAATCTTAAAAATGGAAACAATGTTAAAAAAATCATATTCAATTTCTTATACCGTGAAAATTACCAGTTTTATAAACATAATTTTTTAACATAGATATAACAAATTATTATCTCTACACACATATCTCATTCATTCTTGAAACATAAAAATATTTTTTGTCAGAAAGTTTTAAATAAGAAACACTTTGTTGTCAGCAAAAATGATATCAATGATATCGCGCATGATTACTAAAATTATATTTAAGTTTAAGACAAACTTACTGTTTTATAACATACTACAATATCTCAATACAACCTAAAACCTAAATTTTTATATATTTGAGGTACTTATATATATTTAAAAAATATTTGAAAAAAAAGTGTTTTCCGTAAAAAAATAAAAATTTATCATTGAAAAAAAGAAAATATACAAGAAAATTTAAGTTTGATTGGATGAAAATGTTATTGTATACAGACTGTAAAAATTTCATAAAACAGTATTTAAAACTTTTTGAGATAACATTACATGACACATTACATAAAAAATACACAATATGAGAAAAATCAAGCTAAAGTTTTGTAAGTTTAAATTTGTTTACAGTAAACAGCTGACATGTTTTTATTCATCCCCTCTCAATATTGGAATTTTTTAGGCTGATTGTTTTAAAATGTTCAGAACTGAATTCCTTTTCACATATATTTTTCTGAAAAATCCAATTTCTTCTTCCATTTAACAGCCCCCTTAACACTAGTGTATCTAATTAATTTATAAAAATTCCAACCCTACATAAAATATTCATGCATTTATTGACTGTAAATCACATATTTGAATCTACATAATTGAATAAAATTTTCCCTTTAGAAATATGAAAATTTACTCTAGATTTGACGGACGAAGAATGTGTTTTAATCAATGAAAGTTTAATAAACAAACTCATTTGACGAAATAAAGGTTTCTGCTACAGCAGATTAGAGTAAACCAATTAGTGTTACATAGAAGAACCTGTTCGATAGGAATTTCAAGAACAAATTAAATGAACTAGAAAATGCTGCATGTATCTTTTAAACTATGCTGTGATATTCAATAGAGCCTAATTAGTTTAGAAATTGAATGAAAGGAGAATGCTTTTCAATTCATATTTTAATGAATACTGTTTTGTTTATTTAATATTTTATTCCCATTTTCAGTGCCCTACAAATAAATCATGAAATTATTAACAGATAACACATCTCTTTATATCATTTGTTCTTCCTGTTATCCTCTCAAATACTACTTCAAAATAAAATTTCAAGGCATTTATAATATTAATTTATATTTAAAAAATTTTAATCCAAATGGGACTTTATATAATCTCAAATTAATGGTTATTTCATTTCGACATATTTAACAAAGCAATTATATTAATACAAATTTTTAATTAAACCACTCTTTATTTTAATATGTATATTTTTTTCTTTTTTTATTCCTTTTTGTCTAAATAATGTTTTAATTTATACATAACAGACATTGTTAACGAAATTTTAACGTCTACCGCTTTGGCCTTATCCCAGTTTGGGGGGCCCCTGGAACGTAGTCCATAGGGCACGCCAAACGTGAATGATATCACCAAATTCTAGAACCCACTTTCCTGGCAAACCTTGTTCTTCTTTTCGGACTCAAAAAAGGGTGGGTGTGTCAATCGGCATCTTTATTTTTGAGCATTGGGGGAAATGACACTTGTATATCTGACCTTTATTGGTTCCTGTAACTAACAATGTAAAATCTATTGGCGCTTCAAGCGTCATTCATGTTTTTTTATTTTCCAAGAAGCTCTGTGCATTATTTATTTCAACTTCGTTAGGTTTGTATTATGTTCAGAAATTTTTATTATTAAAAGCAAATTCAAAATTTTTTGCATAAATGGTTAACTATTTACAAAAGAAAAACAATTGTATAAAATGGTTATAAAAAATCACAGATGTAAAAAATACATTCTTTTAATTTAGTCTTACTAAAACATTAGGAATCTCTATTCTAAAGAAATTTTTTTTATTGTGTAGTCCTAAATTTTGAAAATACATAATAAAATTTTACAAAAAATTTTTTTTAGACCTCTCAATACAGTATTCATAAAAAATAATACAGTAAAATTTTAATAGAAACTTTATATGGTACATAACTTCATATATACTTATTAACACACACTTAATTTAATTTAATTTATTTATTTTTTATTAATATTTTCCGGTTTGAAAGCTCTCAATGAAATTGGGCAATTATAAATTAACCCAAAAATTTTATACATATTCATAGTATTATTTCTTAAATAATGCAACTGTTTAAAAAAAAAAAAAAATAGATTTACTTTTTCAATAATTTTTTTAAATTTCTTTAAAGAACATACAATTTTTGAATATCCATTCTTTTAATATTATATCTTAAATTATACTTAGAAACAGGTCTGAAATTACATCAAAAATTTTGTGTAAAGTATTAAGAAATTCTTAAATTATTAAATAACAATATTTCATATTGCAAACCCACACATGCATGAAATTAACAATAAAAAAAGATAAAATCATTACAATTTTTACCATTTACAGTTGTGTCATCTAAAAAAAGACTACTATTAAATACAACTTAAACAATACTAAACCATGAATTTCGATTTAAATTCCATTTCATGTTTTTTGTCTATTTCTATGCTTATTTGTCCATTTCTTCTCTCAAATTAAATTAGTATTCAAACCTAAACAAAATTTACTTTTTTGTTCAAAATATGCTTGAAATAATAAACTTAATACAAAACGAAACACAAATTGTAAACATCACTTGGCTACAATTTGGCGATCACAATACAATAATAGACAAAAAATTAACCACTATCTACAATGTTTTTTTTTTTTGTTTATTGTGTAGTCCTAGTTTTGAAAGACCTGCAATGAAATTATGTACTTATAAACATAATTTTTTAAAGCAATACAATTCTAAATATCCACAGTTCTTCACAAATACTACTGAAAACTATTAATCAATAGATTAATAGCATTCAAATAATAGTCTAACGTATATATGACATACACTATTAATTTAATTTAATTGTTTTATTTTTTATTAATTTGTTCCGGGTTTGAAAGCTATAAAATGAAATTGGGCAATTATAAATTAACCCAATACAATTTTATACATTCACAGTTTGTGTCATCCAAAGAAAGACTACTTTAAAATACAACTTTAAAGGTAAACATAAATTATACATTTCAATATTTAATATTCCATTTCAATAATTTCTTTAAAGAAATACAATTCTAAATATCCATTCTTTGTGTCATCTTCACAAATACTACTGAAAACGACTAATCAATAGATTAATAGCATTCAAAGAATGGTCTAACTTATATATCACAGACACTTTTAATTTAATTTAATTGTTTTATTTTTTTTATTAATTTGTTCCGGGTTTGAAAGCTATAAAATGAAATTGGGCAATTATAAATTAACCCAATACAATTTTATACATTTACAGTTTGTGTCATATAAAGAAATACTACTTTAAAATACAATTTTAAAGGTAAACATAAATGATACATTTCAATATTTAATATTCCATTTCAATAATTTCTTTAAAGACTTTTCTTTTTTTTACTCAATTCTAAATATCCATTCTTTGTGTCATCTTCACAAATACTACTTCAAACTACTAATCAATAGAATAAAAGCATTCAAACAATGGTCTAACTGATATATCAAAGACAATATTATTTAAATAATATGTTTTATTTTCTTATTAATTTGTTCCTTATTTGAAAGACCTACAATGAAATTAGACAATTATAAATTAACCCAATACAATTTTATGCATTCACAGTTTGTGTCATCTAAAGAAAGACTACTTTAAAATACAACTTTAAAGGTAAACATAAATTATACATTTCAGTATTTAATATTCCATTTCAATAATTTCTTTAAAGAAATACAATTCTAAATATCCTTATTTTGTGTCATCTTCACAAATACTACTTCAAACTACTAATCAATGGAATAATAGCGTTCAAATAATGAACTGATATATCACAGACACTATTAATTTAAATAATATGTTTTATTTTTTTTATTAATTTGTTCCGGGTTTGAAAGCTCTACAATGAAATTGGGCAATTATAAATTAACCCAATTTTATGCATTCACAGTTTGTGTCATCTAAAGAAAGACTACTTTAAAATACAACTTTAAACATAAACCATACATTTCGATATTTAATATTAAATTTCAATAATTTCTTTAAAGAAATACAATTCTAAATATGCTTATTTTGTGTCATCTTCACAAATTCTACTTCAAACTACTAATCAATGGAATAATAGCGTTCAAATAATGAACTGATATATCACAGACACTATTAATTTAAATAATATGTTTTATTTCCTTATTAATTTGTTCCTGATTTTAAGGCTCTACAATGAAATTAGACAATTATAAATTTACCCAATACAATTTTATACATTCATAATTTGTGTCATCCAAAGAAATGCTACTTTAAAATACAACTTTAAAGGTAAACATAAATCATACATTTCAATATTTAATATTCCATTTCAATAATTTCTTTAAAGAATTACAATTCTAAATATCCTTATTTTGTGTCATCTTCCCAAGTACTACTTCAAACTACTAATCAATGGAATAATAGCGTTCAAATAATGAACTGATATATCACAGACACTATTAATTTAAATAATATGTTTTATTTCCTTATTAATTTGTTCCTGATTTGAAAGCTCTGCAATGAAATCAGACAATTATAAATAAACCCAATACAATTTTATACATTCATAATTTGTGTCATCCAAAGAAATACTACTTTAAAATACAACTTTAAAGGTAAACATAAATTATACATTTCAATATTTAATATTCCATTTCAATAATTTCTTTAAAGAAATACAATTCTAAATATCCATTCTTTGTGTCATCTTCACAAATACTACTTCAAACTACTAATCAATAGAATAAAAGCATTCAAATAATGGTCTAACTTATATATCACAGACACTATTAATTTAATTTAACTGTTTTATTACTTTATTAATTTGTTCCTGATTTGAAGCTATAATGAAATTTAGCAAGTATAAATTAACCAAATGCATTTTTATACATTCATAGTTTGTGTCATCCACTGAAATACTACTTCAAAACACAATTTTAAAGATAAATATAAATTATCCATTTCAATACTTTTGATCAAACTACAATGCAACGTGGAAGTAAATATAAATTTATCACATTCTCTACCAACAATCTATTCTTGTTCCCTATTCTTTTTAAAATAAAATTTGTTTAACCATGCATTTTAAATACTTTTAAAAATATTTTGTGGAATACTTCCCTAAATCATTTTAACATTACATTTGTTTCATAACATGAAACTCAAGTTATTCTTAAAACCATTTCTCTATTCTTTAAAGAGAAAATCATTCATGATTCATATATTTGTTTACTCCTTTCTTAAAATACAAAATATATTCTATTATTCGATTTTGAATATCTATGTAAAACTTCTATTGAAATAGTAGTTTTTTGGATCTGTTACATATTTTATATTGAATTATATGCTTCTATAAAAGGATACATTTGATACATTTAAAGATATGCAATGAATCATTGGGTTTTAAAACTTAATTTAAGAATAGAATAATTCAGCTTTTAACTTTAGAAGTGAATTTATTATTAATTCAAGTATACACTTTAAATAGAAAAATTGTAATGTATATTAAATCCTAAATATATTTTTTATGAATTAGATTGTAGATTAATAAGATAAACTATTAAATGTATTGTTGCTTTAACAATGAATTGACCAAAGTAAATAATTTTACTCTAAATCTTTTATGGTTTTTTTTGTTCTATTTAAATTGTTATTCCAGACGAATAATAAGACATATAATAATTAGTGTTCTTTTAAATGAAATCAGAAAAAAATATTTAATTATATTACATGAAAACTTTAGTTAGAAATCCGTATGTCCTTTATTTTGTTTCAAAATTTAAATACCCTTCTTTTGTTTCAAAAATTAGCTTATAAAATCAGTTCCAAATATTTTATTTCAAATTATCCAGAACTAATCCGTCAATAAGTAAAATCAAGTTATGTTGTGATATTTACTTTTACATGAAAAACTATAATTTAAAATAATTAAAACATATAAAGTATAGTAAAGACGAAATATTTTTTTATGAATTGGATTGCAGATTAATAAGAAAAATCGTTAAATGTGTTGTTGTTTTATCAATGAACTGAACAAATTAAATAATTTTATTCTAAATCTTTTATGGGTCTTATTAATCTATTTAAATTATTTTTCCGGACGAATAATACGACCTATATAATTAATGTTCTTTTAAATGAAATCAGAAAATTTATTTAATTATATTACCTGAAAACTTTAGTTAGAAATTCGTTGAAATACATTAATTTCATAGCAAGAAATTCAAGTTATTCTTGAAAATATTTCTCTATTCTTTAAAGAGAAAATCATTAATGATTCATGGATTTGTTTAGTTACTTTTTAACATTCTTAAACTACAAAATATATTCTCTTATTGGTTGTAGAATATCTAAGTAAAATTTATTTTGAAACATTAGTTGTTCGGATATCTTACATATTTTTATATCGAATTATATTCTTCTATAGAAACATACATTTCCTACATTTAAAGATATGCAATGAATTATTGCGTTTTAGAACTTAATTTAAGAATAGAATAAAGCAGCTTTTAACTTTAGAAGTGAATTTAGTATCAGTTCAAGTACACACTTGAAATAGAAAAATTATGATGTCTATTAAATCCCAAATATATTTTTTATGAATTAGATTGTAGATTAATAAGATAAACTGTTAAATGTATTGTTGCTTTAACAATGAATTTACCAAAGTAAATAATTTTACTCTAAATCGTTTATGGTTTTTTTGTTCTATTAAATTGTTATTCCAGACGAATAATAAGAACTACAATAATTAATGTTCTTTTAAATGAAATCAGAAAAATTATTTAATTATATTACCTGAAAACGTTATTAGAAATCCGTTAAATACATTAGTTTCATAGCAAGAAATTCAAGTTATACTTGGAACTATTTCTCTATTCTTTAAAGTAAAAATCAATAATGATTCATGGATTTGTTTTCTTACTTTTCTTCTTTCTTAAAATGCAAAATATATTCTATTATTAGTTGTAGAATATCTATATAAAATTTTTTTGGAAACAATAGATGTTTGGGCCTCTTACATAATTTTATATCGAATTATATGCTTCTATAAAAAGATACATTTTATATATTTAAAAAGATGCAATAAGTCATTATGCTTTAGAACTTTATTTAAGAATAGAATAATGTAGCTTTTAAATAAAAAAATAAATTTATTATCAGCTTAAGTATACACTTTAAATAGAAAAATTGTGATGTATATTAAATCCCAAATATACTTTTTATGAATTAGATTGCAGATGAATAAGGTAAATTGTTAAATGTATTGTTACTTTAACAATGAACTTATCAAAGCAAATAATTTTATTCAAAATCTTTTATGGTTTTTATTGTTCTATTTAGATTATTATTCTGAACGAATAATACGACCTATATAATCAATGTTCTTTTAAATGAAATGAGAAAAATTATTTAATTATATTATTTGAAAACTTTAGTTATAAATCCGAGTTTCCTTTACTTTGTTTCAAAATTTTAATATCCATCTTTTGTTTTAAAAATTAGTTTACAAAATCAGTTAAAAATTGTTATTTTAAATTATCTAGAACTAATCCATCAAAAATTAAAATCATGTTATTTTGTGATATTTACATTTACAGAAAAAAGTGTAAATTATAATAATTAAAAATTATAAAGTATATATTAAATCGCAAATATATTTTTTATGAATTAGATTGCAGATGAATAAGATAAATTGTTAAATGCATTGTTGCTTTAACAATGAACTGATCAAATGGAATAATTTTATTCTAAATCTTTTATGGTTTTTATTGTTCTATTTAAATTATTATTCCAGACATATATTATGACCTATAATAATTAATGTTCTTTTAAAGGAAATTAAAAAAAATATTTAATTATATTACCTGAAAACTTTAGTTAGAAATCCGTTGAAATACATTATTTGCATAGCAAGAAATTCAAGTTATTCTTAGAACTATTTCTCTATTCTTTAAAGAGAAAATCATCAAAGTTTCATGGATTTGTTTACTCGTTTCTTAGAATACAAAATATATTCTATTATTAGCTGTAAAATATCTATATAAAATTTCTTTTGAAATATTAGTTGTTCCAATCTGTTATATATTTTATATAGAATTATATGCTTGTATAAAAAAGTACATTTGATACATTTAAAGATATGAATTGAATCATTACATTTTAGAACTCAATTTAAGAATAGAATAATGCTGCTTTTATTTTTAGAAGTGAATTTGTTATCAGTTCAAGTATACACTTTAAATAGAAAAATTATGATGTATATTAAATCCAAAATCTATTTTTATTAATTTGATTGCATATGAGTAAGGTAAATTTTTAAATGTATTGTTGATTTTGCAATGAACTGACCAAAGTAAAATAATTTTATTCTAAATCTTTTATGGTTTTTATTGTTCTATTTAAATTTTTATTCCTTAAGAATAATAAGACCTATAATAATTAATGTTCTTTTAAATGAAACCAGAAAAAATATTTAATTATATTAAATGAAAACTTTAGTAAGAAATCTACGTGGCATTAGTTTTTCAAGAAATTAAGATTCTTAATATTTCTTTTCTTTAAAGGGAAAATCATTAATGATTACATATTTGACTACTTCTTTTTTTCCTTATCTTAAAAAACAAAATAATTCTATTATTAGCTTTAGAATATCTATATAAAAGTTCTTTTGAAACATTAGTTATTTTCTGTAACATATTTTATATCAAATTATATGATTCTATAAAAAGATACATTTTATACATTTTAAAGACATGAAATTTTATGTTATAAAAAATATTTAAAGAATAGAATAATGTAGATTTATTAAAAAATGAATTTATTATCAGCTTAAGAAGACACTTTAAATAGAAAAATTATCATGTATATTAAATCACAAATATAGTTTTTATGTATTATATTGCAGATGAATAAGGAAAATTGTGAAATGCATTGTTGCATTATCAATGAACCTACCAAAGTAAATAATTTTATTCTAAATCTTTTATCGGGTTTATTGTTCTATTTTTAATTATTATTCCGGACGAATAATACGTTCTATTATAATTAATGTTCTTTTAAATTAAATCAGAAAAAAATTATTTAATTATATTATTGAAACTTTAGTTGGAAAATCTTAAAATACATTAGTTCATAGCAAGAAATTCAAGTTATACTTGGAAATATTTCTCTATTCTTTAAAGTAAAAATCATTAATGATTCATGGATTTGTTTACTTACACTTCTTCTTTCTTATATGCAAAATATATTCTATTATTAGCTGTAGAATATCTATACAACATTTCTTTGGAAAGAATATATTTTGGGTCTGTTACATAATTTTATATCGAATTATATGTTCTATAAAAAGATACATTTGATACATTTAAAGATATGCAATGAGTCATTATGTTTTAGACATTAATTTAATAATAGAATAACGTAACTTTTAACTTTAAAAATGAATTTCTTATAAGCTTAAGAGACACTTTTGAAAAAATTATAATGTATAAAATCACAAATATATTTTTTATGTATTAGATTGCAGATGAATAAGGAAAATTGTGAAATGCATTGTTGCATTATCAATGAACCTACCAAAGTAAATAATTTTATTCTAAATCTTTTATCGGGTTTATTGTTCTATTTTTAATTATTATTCGGATAATACGATCTATAAAAATTAATCATCTTTTAAATGAATTCAGAAAATATTCTTAATAATATTACCTGAAATTTTTAGTTAAAATTATTTGTGTTATTTTGTTTAAAAATTTTAATATCCATCTTTTATTCTAAATATTAATTTACAAAATCAGTTACAAAATTTTATTTCAAATTATCCACAACTAATAAGTCAATAAGTAAAATCAAATTATGTTGTGAATTTTACTTTTACATACAAAAGTGGAATTTATAATAATTATCAAACATTTATATTTACTCTAAATCATGATTTATTTTTAATTAAGAGATAATATTAGTGAAATCAGTAAGATAAATTACTAATTTTCAAATGAGACCTATAAGAAAATACATCTGAATTATAGAGATATTAACAGTAATATGTTACAGGTAAAATTTTCGGCTTGACTTAAGAACTGGGTTCTCCCGACAACATGGTGATAATGGTTTAAGTATGGTCGCCTAACGTTTTCTCCTAATCTCACTGTGTCAAACAATTTGTATCTATATTATATTTATATGAGCTTTTTTCATCCAGCTCTCTTGTGTAACTTTTTTTATATATTAAAAATGCGTAATGCTTAAAAAATAGATGCAACAAACATCAATGGTTTACTATGATTGATTTTTAATAGTTTGGAGCTGTTCCGTTTGTAAAAATGTAAGGGATTAACTGCCCATAAGTATAAATGTCTTTTTTCAAGTCGTTGTCTTTATTTAAGTGTATATAATTCTATTAAGATGCCGCATTAATTAAATAAGGAAAAGCAAGAATTACAATGTTTTGAATGGTTTACATTTGTGTTTTAGTAATATCGCCAATATTTAAATTTGAAGGGGAAACCAATTCTTAAGTAGTTACTTTTCATAGATGCACCAGGTTCGTTTTGTAATCTTTTCTTATATATTAAAAATGCGCAATGCTTAAAAAAAGATATAACAAACTATTGATGGTTTACTATGGTCGATTTTTAATAATTTGGATCTGTTGCATTTGTAAACTGTTAAGGGATTAATTGCCCATAAATATAAATGACCGGTTTTCAAGTCGTTGTTTTAATTAAGTAGAGTATAATTTCTATTACGATGGGACACTGTGCATTAATTAAAGTCCGAAAAGCAGATAAAATGTTTGTATAGTTTACCTTGGTGAATTTAGTAAATATCGCCAATATGCCAAGGGAATTTGCCAATTCTTAAGTAGTCCCAAATTTCTTTTCTTCATTAACTTATTGAACCTCATATAGCACAAAATAGGCCGTAGTTCTCAAAATAAAGCCAAAATTAAATCTTTGGTAATTTTTTTTATAAAGGTTTTAAAAATTTCAAAAATTCATTGCATGCGAGTGGCATATGCATAAATATGTATTCTTAAGCCAAAATCTGATTTTTAGAGGATTACAGTAGAAAAATATATATTGCTGAATACTTGAGTGTTGTATTAAGATGTTACTAGAAAAAAAATTTGTTCTATGATTACATTTTTTCTTAAAAATCTAAGCATTTATTGAATTTAAATCCTATGTATAGTAGCATGTCTCCACAGGTTATTTTCTTAAAGGCATTTATCGAAAATCTTCAGACAAGTATATTTTCTATAATACGATTGTGGAAAAATCACTTTTAAAATTTACAATTTCAATTTTATTGTACTATTAGTGTCTTAACAATACCCAAAAAAATAAAGAAGCATTTTCCTTTTAATTTTTACTAATCCTCATCGGAAATATTCCGTAAAGAAATAAAATAGAACATCTCATAATATATCACCAGTTTGAAGATCATTTAAAATTTTGTCTTCATATACTTAATAGGCAAACCAATTTGAAAAATGAGCAATGATACTTAATAATGATCCCACATATGCATCATACAAAAATTCCTAACTCATTTACAATTGAAACATAAATTAACTGCATTTATTTTAATATTAACATTACGTTTGCTTGTATGTTGATAATCTCATAATTTATCACTGTATAATGATCGCATACAGCTTTATCTACATGTCACAAACTTGGTAAACTAATTTGAGATTTGAGAAACGATGCATATTATTGATCGTAAATATGGGATAAAGAAATATTCTAGTTGTATTTGCAATTAAAATATTCTTTCATTTCATTTATTTAAACATTAACGTTACTTGTGTCAGTATATTCAATCTCTCATAATTTATAACAATTTCAGTGATAATTGAAATCTTTGTTCAAATATCACCAATCGCCTACTTTAAGATTTCAGAAATTATACTAATTATTACTCCCAAATAAGTGCTACAGAAAATGTTCAATTGAATTTAAAATTAAAATACATATTTGTTGCATCTGTTGTAAAATTAACTTTACATATGCCAATATATTGAATATTTAATTTGTCACCCTTTGAGTGATAAATTGAATATTTGTCTACCAACCGGCTAATTTGAGATTTGAGAAATGTTATATATTATTGATCCCAAATATGTGCCATAGGAAATGTGCAGTTGTGTTTACAATGAAAATCCACTTTGGTTGTATTTATTTTATCATTCTCATTACACATGCAAGTATATTTAATATATCCTAATTGATCCTCATTTGAGTGATAGTTTGAATCTTTTTCTAATTATCACCAACTGTCTAATTTGAGATTTGAGAAATGTTAATTATTATTGAGCCATAGAAAATGCCAATTGTGGTTACAATAAAAATCAACTTAGGTTGCACTTATTTTAACATTGTCGTTACATGTACGTGTATATTGAATATATTCATAACTGATCAAAATTTAAGAAATAAATTGAAACTTTAGCCAAACGTCACCAACTGGTTAATTTGAGATTTGAGATATTAATCCCAAATATGTGCTATAGAAAATTCCTAGTAATATTTACTATAAAAATCAACTTTAGTTATATTTATCTCAATATTGTCGTTATATATTGCAAATATATTGAATATCTCATACTTTATCTTCATTTGTTTGAAATATAATTGTTTTCGAAATATCCCCAACTGATTAGCAAATTTGAGATTTCAGAAATGATATTTATTATTGATCACATATATGTGCCATAGAAAATGCCCAGTTCTGTTTACAATGAAAATCAAATTTCGTTTCATTTATTTTAACGTTGTTAATACATATGGAAGTATATTTAATATATATCCTAATTGATCCCCATTTGAGTGATAATTTGAATCATTTTCTAAATATCACCAACCGGCTAATTTGAGATTTGAGAAATGTTACATATTATTAAGCCATAGAAAATGCCAGTTGTTACTACAATAAAAATCAACTTAGGTTGCACTTATTTTAACATTGTCGTTACATGTACAAGTATATTGAATATCTCATAATAGTTCCCCATTTGAGTGATAATTCGAAACTTTAGCTAAACGTCACCAACTGGCTAATTTGAGATTTGAGATATTATACTTATTGTTAATCCCAAATATATGCTATAGAAAAATGCCTAGTAATATTTACAATAAAAATCAATTTTCGTTACATTTATTTTAATATTGTCGTTACATATACAAATATATTGAATATCTCATAATTTATCTTCATTTGTATGACCATTTAATTTTTTTTTTAGATATCCCCAACTGATTAGCAAATTTGAGATTTCAGAAATGATATTTATTATTGATCACATATATGTGCCATAGAAAATGCCCAGTTCTGTTTACAATGAAAATCAAATTTCGTTTCATTTATTTTAACGTTGTTATTACATATGGAAGTATATTTAATATATATCCTAATTGATCCCCATTTGAGTGATAATTTGAATCTTTTTCTAAATATCACCAACCGGTTAATTTAAGATTTGAGAAATGTTACATATTATTGAGCCATAGAAAATGCCAATTGTGGTTACAATAAAAATCAACTTGTTTTGCACTTATTTTAACATTGTCGTTACGTGTACAAGTATATTGAATATCTCATAATTGTTCCCCATTTGAGTGATAATTCGAAACTTTGCCTAAATATCAACAACAGGCTAATTTGAGATATGAGAAATTGTACTTATTGTTATATATTCAATATCTCATAATTTATAACAATTTCAGTGATAATTGAAATCTTTGTTTAACTATCACTAATCGGCTAGTTTAGGATATCAGAAATTATACTTATTATTACTCCCAAATAAGTGCTATAGATAATGTTCAATTGTATTTAAAATTAAAATACATATTCGTTTCATCTATTAACTTTACATATGCCAGTACATTGAATATTTAATTTGTCACCATTTGATTGATGAATTTAATACTTGTCTAAGTATCACCAACCGGCTAATTTGAAATTTATATATTACTGATCCCAAATATGTGCCATAGAAAATGTGCAGTTGTGTTTACAATGAAAATCAACTTTGGTTGCATTTATTTTATCGTTGTCCTTACATATGCAGATATATTTAATATATAATAATTGATCACCATTTGAGTCTTAATTTAACTTTTTTCTAAATATCATCAATATCGCCTAATTTGAGATTTGAGAAATGTTACTGTTATTGAGCCATAGAAAATGCCAATTGTGGATACAGTAAAATTCAACTTGCGTTGCATTTATTTCAATATTGTCTTTACATGAACAAATATATTGAGTATCTCATAATTTATCACTATTTAAGTGATAATTTGAAAATTTAGCTAAATATCACTAACTGGCTAATTTGAGATTTGAGAAACTATACTTATATGTGATCCTGATCGAAGCCCAGTGGCGTTGATGTAGCGCTTCGAGGTACCACGACACAGGTCCGAGGTTCGATCCCCGGGCTAGGCATGGTTGACTCTGCCTTTAATCCCTTCAGTGGGGAGATGAACTGAGGACCACGCGTGCTTGGGAATTAAACACTGGGAGTTCCACGTAAGACTGACCACCTAACCAGAACATATGCATAACAACCCAGGAGCCTTGGTCACGTAAACGGAGATTGGTACCATACGCTTTGGCCCCCCCTGGGGGCTGTTTCACCTAGGAGTTTAGTTAATCCCAGTTAGGTGCTATAGAAAATGCCTAGTAAGATTTACAATAAAAATCAACTTTCGTTACATTCATTTTAATATTGTAGTTACTTATATAGATATATTGAATATCTCATTTATCTTCATTTGCATAACCATTTATTTTTTTTCTAAATATCACCAACTAGGTAACAAATTTGAGATTTCAGAAATGATATTTATTATTGATCTCAAATGTGTGCTATAGAAGATGCCCAGTTGTGTTTACAATGAAAATCAACTTTGGTTTCATTTATTTTAACGTTGTCAATACATATGAAAGTATATTTAATAAATCATAATTCATCCCCATTTGAGTGATAATTTGATTCTTTTTCTAAATATCACCAACCGGCTAATTTGAGATTTGAGAAATGTTGCATATTATTGAGCCATAGAAAATGCCAATTGTGGTTACAATAAAAATCAAGTTGTTTTGCATTTATTTTAACACTGTCGTTACATGAACCGGTATATTGAATATCTCATAATTGATCACCTTTTAAGTGATAATTTGAAACTTTAGCTAAATATCACCAAATGGCTAATTTGAGATTTGAGAAATTATACTTATTGCTATATATTCAATATCTCAAAATTTATAACAATTTTAATTATAATGGAAATCTTTGTTTAAGTATCACTAATCGGCTAGTTTAAGATATCAGAAATTATACTTATTATTACTTCCAAATAAGTGCTATAGAAAATGCTAAATTGTATTTAAAATTAAAATACATATTCGTTCCACCTATTGTAAAATCAATTTTACATATGCCAGTACATCGAATATTTAATTTGACATCATTTGAGTGATAAATTGAATATTTGCCTAAATATCACCAATCGGCTAATTTGAGATTTGAGAAATTTTACATATTATTGATCCCAAATATGTGTCTTAGAAAATACCCAGTTGAGTTTACAATAAAAATCAACTTTCGTTGCATTTATTTTAACGTTGTCATATGCAAATATATTTAATATATCCTATTTCATCCTCTTTTGAGTGATAATTTGAATCTTTTTCAAAATATCACCAACCGGCTAATTTGAGATTTGAGAAACGTTACATATTGTTGAGCCATAGAAAACGCCAATTGTGGTTACAATAAATATCAACTTAAGTTGCACTTATTTTAGCATTGTAGCTACATGTACAGGTATATTGAATATCTCATAATTGATCACCATTTAAAGTACCTTTTCCTCGTCAATTTAGTAAAACAAACTGTTGTATTCCAAATACCACGTCTAAAGGTCATTTTGGTACCAAAAACTACAAAATCCGAAAGGAACTCTAAATCTCAGATTTCGGCTACTTTTTGTTCCAGATTTGAGCAAAGAAATAAACTTCTTAGCATTTTATTGAAATTAGTCTTTTAAGGTAGTTTTTCCTCGTCGATTTAGTAAAACAAGTGGTATTATTCCAAATTTCAAGTCTAAAGGTCATTTTAGTACTAAGAACTGCAAAATCCGATAGGAACACGAAATTTCTGATTTCGGGTGCTTTTCGTTCCAGATTTGAGCAAAGAAATCAACTTCTTAACATTTTATTGAAAGTAGGTGATAATTTGAACCTTTAGCTAAATAGCACCAACTGGATAATTTGTAATTTGAGAAATTAGTGTTAATCCTAAATATAGAAATATTACTAGCATTACTATAGAAAATGCTAGTAATATTTACAATAAAAATCAACTTTTGCTACATTTATTTTAATATTGTCGTTACATATGCAATTATATTGAATATCTCATAATATATCTTCATTTGTATGACCATTTAATTTTTTTTCTAAATATAACCAACTGGGTAACAAATGTGAGATTTCAGAAATGATATTTATTATTGATATCAAATATATGCTATAGAAATTTCCCACTTGTGTTTAAAATTAAAATATTTTTGTTGCATTTATTTCAAAATTAACATTACATATACCAGTAAATTAAATATCATTATAAAACTATTATACGTTCAGTGTTTTTTTATTAACTGAATTCCGTCATTTTTTCTACCTTACAAACACCAATTCCCATTTAAATGAAAACAGACGCGTGAAGAAAAAATTAATTTTATTCAGCTATAGTTCTTTTAAACTACAGTTAGCTAGCTGTAGCTGTTTTGTATTCTACTGATTACATTTCCTTTTCAAATTTTTCCGTGATCAATTACAGGGACAATTAAATGTTGTCGTTAATAAAAGAAACCAATTTTTCCCATTGTTACTTTGTTCCCTTTTTTTCAATTCATCCAATCACTGCAAGAAAATTGAATGTCATTTGAAATTGCTTTTGAAAATACCTTTCAATTAATTCTTCCATTGACTATCAATTATTCTCCGGTGATTAATTGTGTAGAAAATAAGTTTTTTTCTGCAATCTCGATGTATTAAAGATTTTTTTTTAACTCGAGGAAAATATATATGCATTAAAATGATGAATAGATTAAATTATGATGAAAAAGTTAAGGTACTGATTTTTTAAACTTACGATAAATTTTCTAATTGATAAAATGTAAATTTCAAGATGTTGGCATCAATATTTTTTTTTAAATTTTAACCGGTCATAAATTCACCCAATTCGAGTATACTCAGTAAAAACAATAAAATACCATTTCTTAAATGAAAAATTATTCCTGGCATAACTTTATCTTAATATTAAAAAATTTCAACATTCAAAATGTTTCCAGTTTGAAACTATCATTTATTATGACTTTTATCCATGCATGTTCAAAAAAATTTAAATAATTCGTATAATATTAACTATACTGAAATACACTTCTTTTTGATCTTACATATTTTTGGTTTAAAAATTAAAACAATTTTAAAGAATTCAGTCAATTATTGATTGGTAGAAAAAAGAAATGTACTGTTACGAATTTGTTTAGTGAATCGTAAGTTTAGCATTGAACTCTATGTATCTCGCCAATTTGGCGAGAAATCGGCTCGTTGGCGACAATTTTGGCAACCTATTTTTTTCGTCAAGTTCGTCGCTAAGTGTTGCCAAGTCTTAAGTCACGTGACAACTTCCGGTTCCAGTTTCTGGAATATTTCAGCAGTTTCTTCGGGCCTATAAGCAGGTTGAGTCCCATGCACAGAGAGTCGTTAACAGGATCTCTCG
Organism: Pardosa pseudoannulata; assembly: GCA_032207245.1. NCBI lineage: Eukaryota > Metazoa > Arthropoda > Arachnida > Araneae > Lycosidae > Pardosa > Pardosa pseudoannulata. The sequence continues at coordinate 28,809,418 of CM063500.1, read as the reverse complement.
GATATATATATATATATATATATATATATATATATATATATTATATATATATATATATATATATATATATATATATATATATATACATACATATATATATATATTATATATATATATATATATATATATATATATATATATATATATATATATATATATATATATATATATATATATATATATATATATATATATATATATATATATACATATATATATATATATATATATATATATATATATATATATATATATATATATATATATATATATATATATATATATATATATATATATACAGTAAAACCTCCAAAGTTGACCACCTCTCTATGTTGACCACCTCCGTAAGTTATATGTTGACCACTTTTTAGTAGGTTTTACTCTCTGTAACTTGACCACTGATGTTTTCTTGAATTAGAGATTCCCTCCCTCTGTTCTTCACCTGGTTTCCAGGAATTTCTTTATCAAGCAATCGGATTATCTGAGCAACATTCACGATCCCCCCCCTCTTTCGAGTATGGTACTATGGGAGGGAAATACCAGAGATTATATAGCCTTTTGTTAAGGAGAAATGATATTCTAGCCTTTTGCAAGCTTTCATTTCTTGGATTGGCTGTAATTGCTGAAATCTGTCGAAAAAGGTCAGGAGAGTGGGGTATGTGTGTAGCGGTGTAGCATTGAATGAACTACGCAGAATTGGAAAACAATGTGTATCGCTCACATGTGAAACACGTTCTGTTCTTTTTTTTTCTGGACATCGCGTCGGGGCAGTACCAGTCGCTTATCTGCGAAATTTTATTAAAAATGGAGCAAAGAAAAGGTCTAAAGAACTTACATTAAAGGAGAAAGTGGATCTTTTTATTTTTCTGGAAAGCAGCAGTCAAAGGAAGACAGCAGAAAAATTTGGTACGAGTAAGACAACTGTGAGCAACATTTTAAAATGCAAGAAAGAATATCTGAATAGATATTGTTCCGAAAACAGGGAACTTCAAAGAAAAAGGAGAAAAAAAGGAGTTTTGTGTAGGGAATCGAATGAAGTTTCAGCTGAAGCGGTGGAGAAGTTTATTGAAAAAATTCCAGAGTTTGCTAAAGGTTTTAAAGATGAGGACATATTTAATGCTGATGAATGCGGTTCACAAAACAGCGTTTTACTGTTCTTCTATGTGCTGGTATGACTGGAGAAAAATTGAAGCCTATGGTGATCGGCAAACCACAAAACCCCGTGCATTTAAAAATGTAAAACCTGATGACCTTCCTGTGTTTTGGCGAGTGAATAATCTGCTTGGATGACCAGTGCTTTATTCGAAGAGTGTGGGTTAGAGGAATTGACGCAGAAATAAGGAAAAAGAAGCGGTCTATTCTACTTACCTTGGATAACTGCCCCAGTCACCCAAAAGTGAATAATCTCACAAATGTGAAGCTAAAATTTTTGCCTCCAAACACAACTTCGAAAACACAACCTTTAGATCAAGGCATTATTCATTCCTTCAAACTGCACTACCGAGCTCAACTTCTGGAATGGGTGATCATGAAAGCACAAACCTGTGGTCCTTCTGTGTTGGCATCATCAACAGCTGAGTTAGTAAATGTTTTGAATGCTGTTCAATAGATTAATTCTGCTTGGAATAAAGTTACTCAAGCCACGATTAAGAACTGCTACAAGAAAGCTGGATTTATTACAGCTACAACATCGGTGAAAGAGGATGAGCTTTCTTTATCTCCCTTGCCAGTTTTTGATGGAGTTAATTTTGTAGATTATATGACCATGGCCGATGAGTTAGTAATATGCGTTGAACCAGACCCAGAGGTAATCTTCAGTAAGATACTTTCTGGGACTAAGCACAGAGAGGATTCTAAGGTACGAGAAACGGACGACGAAGATTATGATGATCCAAGTGACGATGAAACTGAAAACTACCCAACTCTGAAGGAAAACGATATAAAGCGCATAATATTGTATTATAGTGAATATTTTTTAAAAATTCCCTAAGTTGACCACCTCCGTGTGTTGACCACTTAGTTACAGTCCCTTAGGTGGTCAACTTATGGAGGTTCTACTGTATATATATATATATATATATATATATATATATATATATATATATATACATATATATATATACATACATATATATATATATACATACATATATATGTATATATATATATATATATATATATATGTATATATATATATGTATATTATGTATATATATATATATATATATATATATATATATATATATATATATATATATATATATACATTCATCTAAAAAGTAGTTAACTATAGATATTATTTACATATGTGTTCAATAAATGTGACTTATATTCACTGGGTCTGCATTATTGAGAAATTTAAGAAAAAATTGTGTGAGTTTGTTTTAAAATAGCAGAAAAAGTAACTACAACTTACGTAAAATAGTCTTTGATGTTTCTATTTTGCGGTATTGTTAGTTTCAATAACACCACATTTCTGTACCGTTCTACAGAAGGCCTTTTGGTGTAGGATAACTATTAAATTGTAAAATATGGTGATTTATCATTTAAAAGCTTTAATAAATATTCATTTCTGGGACCTAAAGCACTTGAAGCTGTTGTGATACGGACGAAATTATGGCTACCGAAAAGTGACCTAAATGTTAAAGTTCTGTTTTAAGGGGTAATAGAATTTGAAAGATTAATTTATGAGACAAGATGGATGTATTAATGCTAAAAATTGCTTAAAATATTCAGAATGATTTTATGAATATTTTCAATTATATTCAGCTATATATTTAAATTTAGAACATGGTAATTTGTAAAAGCTTCAAATTTTCATATTCTTAATGTTTTTTAATTTTTTTTTAATATTTAAAGTCATATGCTTTAATATTTACTGAATTAAAATATATATTTAATATATTTTACAAATGTTTTTAATGTATATACTCCAAACCTTTTTTTGCTTGTAGGTAAATTTTCATTTTTATATAATGCTTGCATTTATTTTTTTATAATAAATATTTCTTGAAATTACCAATTAAACATCTTTAATTTTACACAATAATGAAATAAATTTGTGTTTTTTTTTTAATAGAAATAGCTGTATTATTTTATATAAAATAGTGGTGGTATTTTTGGCTATGCCTCTAGTTCCGACTGTAATTTCTTTAATGATTCATTTCGTTGAGATATTGTTGTACATATATCATCAAGTTTTGAAATAATACACTTTGTAAAAACTGCTAGGAATCTAATTTGATAAAATTAAATGTAGCACAGATTTACTTCAGTAATTCATATATTTATATTTTATAACAGATATTTCTTGGAGAAATGAATTCAATATCTTCAGTTTTACAGAATTTTAAAACGAACTTGAAATTAAAAACGCAGCGTACTTAACCCATATTTGACTATAAACAGGAAACTATAAATGCTATAAAAGATGTAAATGCTATAAAAGTCTATAAACGCTGTCCTATAAACAGGACAGTAAATGATAATTTCTTTTAATAATAAAGTTATAAATATTTTGTTAGATTTTGTATACCTTCGGTAGGTAGAAAAATAAGGTAGTGAAAATTGTTCACTTACCTTTTATTGTAGATTCCGGTTTCGATCTCTTTGAGAAACATTGGGAACTTGTTGTAAGCTAATAAGCATGTGATCGGTACCATGAAACAATTTAAATTATGATATATAAAAACATTTAATTACGAAACGAAAAAGTTACAATTTACATCACATAAAAACGGCTACCAGCATGGGACGGAACAAAACTACATCTGAAAAAATAGAGAGAGAAGGAATAGAGAGTTTACAGATTTGCCGATAAATTGCCGCTTCAAGGGGTTGCCGCTGAACTTCAACAATTTTCATCCAACATATTTTCTCAGTGGATTTTACTTTAAAACCTTTAAAATAGACACACTTTAGCATAGTAACAAAAAAAAATGTATTGTAACTTTTATTTTCATCAACCCCTTAAATATTTTCTTTTTTTTTAATCTTTACTTTTACAGTATTTTTTTCAAACATCGTGGAGGTTACTTTTAGTTTAAAAACAGAGCTAATAATGTAGCTGAAAGTGTTTCTTCAAATATATATATATTACACGTGTATTTTGTAAGTATAAAAGTGTGCCCTAAAATTACATCAATAATATTTTAGACAATTATTATTTTGGCAATTTAATTTTAGGCAATTATAAGACTAACTTGCAATTTCTTTTTCTAAAAGTAGCAATGTTCATTTATATAATAGAATGATGAAAAATTTTGTTCTGTGTCCTGTTTAATGAGGATCTCATTAATTCCTTAAATTAGTTCTTTGTGATATTATTGTAAGTATATATATCAACATCAAAGATGATTTGACATCCCAGTTATCATCCAGTGTCTTTTGCTGAAGATACGACGACTTCTCATTGATCTTTTACTGTCGGTTCTTTTCATTAATTGCAAGAAAATCAAATTCTACCAAAGCAGTAGACCTAAATTGTTGTATTTTAGATTCCAGTGGGTCTAAAATACAATGCCATTTTTATTGTGTTTTCATCTTACAATAAAATCACATGATCCATTCATTTCATTCTATTTACTTTTGCCTTTTTCATAATACCAGGTTTTTTATATACCCTGTATAATTCAAAATTCAATCAACTTCTCTAGCTATTGTTTTCACTAAGTCCACTAATTATCTTCAACAAAATTCACCAGTTTTGTTACAGTCCAAGTTTTAGAAGTACATGTTAAGACATGCAGAATTAGGATTTTGTAAATTTGTCTTTCTAGAAAGGATCTAAGATTTAATATATCTGCTTAGTTCACAAACAGCCATATTTGACAAGCATAATCAGTCCTTTTATTTAAGAAATATTCTGTTATTATTAGTAATAACTGATCTCAAGTAAGCAAAACTCATTCCTCTTTCAAATTTATAAAAACCCATTTCTTAAAGTATCTCTGTCTGTTGAGAAAATGGCAAATTATATATTATCCATTATACGAACTGATTTTGGGCTTCACAGTATTCAAATACCGTTTTTTCTATTGCCCAAATTCAGATTGGGCAGTCCAAAATTGGTAGATTTGCATTGCCCGAACTCAACGCAAATCTACCAATTTTGGAATTTTATACCTCTTGTTGCGACGCGCAGACAAGAGGTTGATAAAGACAGAAAATCTTTCATCCTTTATCCCCATTTTACCAGGTTATTTCTGCTCAAATAAGACTCCATATTTAACTGAAAACTAGTTTTTATGCTCTGAATTAAATTTTCCACATTTTTCTTAAATAAATTTGAGTTAATACATAAATAAATACTGTAATTTTTTAACTATAAATATAAAGGTACTAAAAATTATAAAGTATAACGTCTATTAGAAATAGTATTTCATATAGACTTTCAACATTTAAATTTCTACCAATTTATGAGTCTTTTAGAAAGAATTTAATTTAATTTTAATATGTTTAATTTTACAACCTATCTTATACTTTTGCCATTACTTGCCAGTATTTTCTGTAACTTTTATCGATCACGAAGTGATAAATTATAGCGTCTGAAATCAAGGAACTTTTAAATATGGAAATTTTAGAAGTATCGATTCGTTCAGTTAAAGTTTTAGCTAAGTTACGTTTTATCAAAGTCAAAAGTTCTTTAGTACTTTAAACTTAACTTAAAATTATTGAGAGGTAAATTATTTTGCACATCGATCGAATTAGATACGGCCGGCTGATGTAACTGAAATTTTGGTTGATAAAGTACATTTATGAATTTGAAGAGAGCAACAGTTTCATATTGATTAAATTTTGGTTTCTTTTACTTTATAGGAGGTTGCATAACAAAATAATTTTAAGCGTGTTTGTTAAGTAAATTATATTAGGAATATTACAACTACGATAGACATCTGCAGTTCCAGTATAATAGAAGAGAATGCAATGTCCTTTTCAAATCCTATTGATATACTGTACGTTCTCGAGTAAACTACTTACTTTTTTTCAAATATTTAATTTAATTCTCAGATGCAAATCTCAGTGTAAAGTCTCAGGGGGTTACACTTTCATATATGTGCTCTGTCATAATGTACCATTTACTTAATTTTAATTCTGTTCCATTTAGTTTATTTTAATTCTATACGCTTCCCTTAAACAAAAATACAATGTTTGTAACTTCCTGCCAAGCTTGCAATTATCACGTTGGTGGTCGAAAACCTAATTTTTTTAACGCATAAGCCGCTCTGTATTTTCAACAGATGACATCACACATACCAGGAGCGTCACTTGGAGTTCTCCTTGGCGAGCGCTGCGTTGCAATAGTTCCATAATTCGTCCTTTTCATGATATGACATATCCCCACTCCACACATTGGCATGTTTTTAGTGATGCGATTGGTGGTGTTCCACCGTGCTACCAGGCAATTGGAATTTTGATGAACTTGTCAGACTTGCGGTTCTCATACCGGCAGACAGGATGGAAGAGAGAGATAGACCTGGATCCCATGAAAAGAAGAGGAACTTAGAGTTCCATCCTCCAAAATCGTCTTCTTTTTTAGTCCATTTTTGTTTTCTCCTTTCTTTTTATTATTTTTTATCATTTAAAAAAGAAAACTCAATCGACTGGCTTTTATTATTATTTTTTAAATTTCATTTTAATAACAATAAAATCCATTATTTCAGTAACTTCTCCACTCTTTTTTAATACCTATTCTGTTTTTAAGATTTAAATTAATTTTTTAACCAAAATTAATTTAAACATACTAAAATATCAGGTTTAAGCCATAACACGTATTTGCACTATACATCACCACGTCATCTTGTTAAATATCTCTTATTGTCTTTTCTGTGGGTTTCTTTTTCAGGTACCAACCATTTTATGTTTTGCTCGACGCGTACATCACCATAGAAACCGTCCTTTCACATACTCGATGTTCATTTGAGCACAAACAATATTTAACGCTCGTGACTCTTTCGAAAATCAAAAATGAATTTTAGTAACTACGATAGATATCTAAACCTCTATAACTATTGAAGAGATTTCATCGTCATTTTGAAATAATGTAGATACACTGTATTTCCTCGTGTATAATCCTCACCTTTTATTCAGATATTTATTGCAAAGATTCAAGGTTCCGTTCATACCGTTATATTCCATTTATTGATCTTTTTTTAACTCTTTCTTAGATATATTGGATATATCTTTGAATATAGACAGTTTTTAAGAATGAAAATTTCTTATTGAAGTATTTTAACGGAAATCTTTTTGATAGTTTCAGTGCAAAACAAGGGATATTTGAGGAATCTGTGTTGAGTCTTATACTTTTTATCCTTTATATTTCTAGTATAGAATCTGTTATTGCTAAAAATGTGGGATTGATTTCTTTAGTGATGATATCTTGCTTTGGTGCAATGGTCTGGATATTAACAAGATAGGAGCCTGTCTAAAAATTTCACAACAGATAACTTAGATTTTTGTAAATGATTAAAAACTATGTTTCAATCTTCTAAAATCTATTATTTATTAGTTTTTTACAACTAATAAACACTTATATAGTTATAAAACAAACATATTACTCTATGGGTATATCCTACAATGTAAAAGATATCTCACATATCTAGGTTTTGTACTTGATCCTGAAATCATGTGCAATGAGTACGTTGATTTGTTTGCAATTAAAGCTAAAAACTTAATAAGCTGAAGTTTATCTTCCGCTGTAATTAAGGCAGTGACTCCTGGATCATGGGAACAACCTAAATCTTCCTAATTTGACTTGTTCCAGAATATGGTTATCACATTTGTAAATTCGCCTCAGATACAATCTTAAAAAGCTAGACTGCAACTGAGCACAGCAAGCTTAATTTCAAACCTACCTAATATCAACCCAACGGATATTGGTCCCCTATTAGGCTAATTTGCAGCTTGTCCGGCTAAGATGTATCTTCAGTCTTACAAGATACTTTAGTAGACTTTCGAGTTATCATGATCACCATTGAACTGTAGACTTTATTTGTGTTTGGAAAATAATCAAAGATTGAAAAGGATTAGCCCTCATGGTCATGCCCAAGAACTGGATGTGTTGCATTCTTCTGTTGGACGTAATTGAGGCCTATCACATCTCCACTGAACCTATTACATCAGGTGTTTTATGAAGTAATTAACATTATTCCTGTTGAGGTTGTTTTGGTGTGAACAGACGGCAGTAAGAAGGGCAGATTCCCCAGAAGTAGGATATTTTTTAAGATTGGTGAAGAAGAGATATATCATAAACATAGTACTATAGATCACTGCTCCATTTTCAGTTCTGAATTGGCCGCCATTCACATGCTCTGCAATTCGTTATGAATAAGCTTTTGTCCCAAATAATCGGAATCTATTAGAGAACCAATGTATAATACATTACCAACAAAATTGGAGATGTATTGTGGATCTAAAGGGAACTAGGAGTAAAGAAAAAGACATTACTGTAAAAAATAATGTTACGTTGGTCTAGTGTTTGAGAAAGGAGAAATTAAAACTCATTAAAAACACATGGACAAGTATGTCTTGATTAAATAATTTCATAAAATTAAATGCCGAAAGAATACAACTGGAATACAACTTATCATTTGTAGATATGGAAGACTTTTCTGGATTCGGCGTCAATCTCGAAAAGATGGCGTTGCTTTTCCTTTTTTTCGTGTCGCTCTAAAATGTTTATCCTGAAAGCAGAGGATACCAGCAGCGTTCAACCTCTTTCATCCTCTGGTAACAATCTTGTCCTCTAAACAAATCAGACTGTCCCCAGAGAAAAGAACAGGGGTTGAATCGTGAACGGAGGAGTCAGAATCCCGCCAAACCAAAAAGGCCTTTCTATTGGTTTGAAAAAGTCTTAAGTATCTTCTAGTTCAAACCGGTTCTGTTCTGTATGTCACTGACGATGGCTCATGGGCAGAGGTTACAAAAAAAGCTGAACCGAATGTAACTTATTCTTACACCTACCCAGCTGTAGTATTCTCCATCTACAATGAATTCCATTCCTTGTGAATGTAGAATGGAATGATATTACAGATAGACTTGCTAAGGAGGGTTTTTCGAAGACTCAGCTTAATGGTGATCCTTCGACTTACCTTGAGCTATATTCAAGAAGTAAGGCTGCTATAAGCATATCTTGGAAGCAATCACCATTACATCCATGGTATTCTAGTGAGGGTCATGAAGATTCAATCGTTTTAAGTGTAACAGGAGTGACTAATCTGCTTTTTCTAGAAAGATTTGAGGGCATTAAAAAACTTTCAGATTTTACAATTGTACTAGGAACTTCCCTGTTTTCACCGATTCTAATATTGCAGAGGCTACTGCACAATACCTGATCAACAGCATTAAATTGGTACTCTTTTGAGAAGACTTGCATCTTGGAGGTACTGAAAGCCATCAATTTAAGGAAATTGTAAAAACTTTCAATGCATTTTACGAGAAGTAGGGGATTTTTCAGGTAACATGCACAAATGTTAAAAGCTATTGCACATATTGATTTCAAATTTTCACATTAAAATAAAGAAATACGATGAATCTGTACTTACCTTTTTCCCTGTTGTGTATTTTATTTGATATTTCTAGTAATTGAAATGGAATTTTTAGACATTATTTTAGCTATTTGAAAATTAAATATACTAGTGTAGTATTTATGACCTCACACCGTGTTGCTATGTCTGTACACAGTGCGTTAGAAAAATTGAAAAAAAAAAAAATAAAACAAGATCGTACATTTACTCTTAATAAAAAATTCATATTTTTTTGGAAAAAAGTAAATTGAAATAAAAAAATAATTAAAAATTTTAAAAATAAAAAATAAAAAAATAATAAGTAATTAAATAAAAATTGAAAAAAAGCTGAAAATCTTATGTACTTACAGTAATAATGGAATAAAATAAGGTAAAATATAACAAAAATTTTTGGTTTGAAGTTCTGAAGGTTGAAGTGCCCCTTTAATACACTACTTATAATTTCTTCAATTTCGTACATACAGTTTTTGTAAACTTTGCACATAATATTAGGCGGGTTACTTATTTTCAGTTCTTTTAGTCACGCGCTGTTCAATTTCTTTTTTCAAAATTCTTGAAAGTTTAAAGAAAAACAATGTTGAAATACAGAAAAGCAACTTTGTTGCTCTTGGGAGTTCAAGTATAATTAAATGTAAATTAGAGACCGACTATTTTTTCATCCCTTGCTTACAGGCATTTCCAACATTTTTTGCATTGTTTGCGAAGATCTACAATGATTTTTATAACGATTATCTTCTATAAGAATTAAAAATTAAATTAGACCTTTAAATTCCGTTCTTGTCAAACTGTTTGTTACTCAAGCTATATATATATATATATATATATATTATATATATATATATATATATATATATATATATATATATATATATATATATATATATATATATATATATATATATATATATATATATATATATATATATATATATATATATATATATATATATATATATATATATATATATATATATATATATACATATATATACATATACATATATATATATATATATATAAATATATATATATATATATATATACATATATATATATATATATATATATATATATATATATATATATATATATATATTATATATATATATATATATATATATATATATATATATATATATATATATATATATATATATATATATATATATTCATATATATATGTATATATTGTAACGATTCGTTACATGACCCCAAAAAGAACGAGGAGACCAAAGGTGACCTTTCGCCGTGGACTCACGATTAGCCTCGAATAGGACCAGGTGGTCTAAGCACCGTAATTGAAAACTGTTCGTTGCCGGCTCCTCAGCGTCTGGCCATTGTAAACCTGCTAAATGGAACGTCTTTGTGGAAGTGTGGAAATGATTAAAGTGCACCTTGCAGCCCATTAGCGGTTACAAAAAGGCCATTAAGTTGGTTAAGTTGATGGATCTGAGAAAACTGTTTTTCGACCACATCTGGGAACAGTACAGCTGATCGAAGGCTCGGGAGTGACCACAAGATTACGTCACCCTGGTTCGGGAAGTTTCTCGAAGGACCGAGAAAAGAAGCGAGTGCGAGATATAAAAGAAGGGACAGGAGTAGAACTGGGGCTTTTTTGTTCTTCTCTCGAGGCTTCTACCTGCTAGAGCCTGGTCGCTCGAGAACCGCTCGTATCTCCGTGTCTGGAGTTTGTTTTTTAGAGACCGCCAGCGTCTCTGTTGCTAGATAGTCGCCCTGCGACTCGGGAATTCCTTCCCGTTATCGGCTGATTGTTAGTTAACTTCTTGCATAGAAGTAGACAGCCGAGAGTGACTTTGCACTCTAATTTTGGATCGACTTGCATCCTGTGTTTTCTTCACGAATCCCAGCGTGATACGCACTCGGAACCTCCGAACTTGCTGTGAAAGCCAACCGTGCTAATCGACAGACGGAGTGATCGTGTCAGCATTAGTCCCGGCACTAATGAGTTTCCAACTCTTGTGATTGAAAGCCCTAGCCATACTGTTCCGGAATCCCACGCATCCTTGTGTGTGCATATTATCTCTGTACGAGATCCCTGAATGTTATCATCTACTGAATTTGTACATAGCTGTACATAGTTTATTCTATTGAATAAAATTTTTAGTCCAGAATACCTAAAATTCTAGCCTGTTTCATTGAAGGCCTCGCCTACTTTATTTCCAGTACGTTACAGGCTAGTGGTATTCTAAAATTGGTGGCAGCGCTGTGACGGTAAACAGTGAAGGCTAGGTGAAGAAATTTCGCGGGTGAAATTGTGCAGCAGACATCAGATGAGAAATTTTGCGTTCCGAATCTGAACCTGCATTAGTGAGATTTTTTGTGTGACCCTGTGATATTGACAGTCAACAGTGAGACTTTGTGTTCATCCGTAATACGACGACTCGAGACTGATGAAGCAAGCATCAAAAATCGTGAGTAACCAATTCTGTTCTCTTGTATCGAACCAACAGTGCAGTGAGTATAGGTTGTGCTAGGAATTTAGATAGATCAGAGTATAGTAAATTGTGTTGCATTGTGTTTAAATTAAATGTAGATAAATTGAAAGAAATCGTAAATTGGTATACAAATGTTCTATAAAGTGATAGAAAATAATTTCAAAGATAAGAATTATTGACTAAGGTGAACTAAAGTTTTGAATTAAGAGTAAAGTTGAATTAAGGAATTTTGTGTGATAGTACTGTGCATAAATTCGAATTTTAAAAGTGTGTATAAATTATAATTGTAATTGAATATTAATTGGAATTTAACTGTTCATAAATAAGATTTTTAAACTGTGTATAAATCAGAATTTTTTTTATATCAAATATAATTTGGAATTGTGAAATTGCATAAATTGAAAATTTTAAATTGTGTATGATGGTGTTTGATTTAAATTGTTTAATAAGATAAGAAAAATTAGTGTGTTGAGAACATTGTGTAAATTAAATATATTAGTTAATTAATTATCATAAGTTTGAATTTAAGAAAAACTGTTAGCACATTATAAGAGAATATTGCAAGTATTTATTTTGTATTGTGTGCATTTGTGCTAGGAAAATTCATATTGTTTATTGTTTTGGTTTTCAAGTGATTATTATTGTGTGAATTTGAAATTTTGGAATTTGGGTCAAACGTTCTAGTATCGAGTAGTATTTGAATTGTGTTATTATTGTATTTCACGAATTGTTTGAGTAGTAAGTTTGTTAGGATTTTATCTCACCATGAGTTATTTAAGTAAAGGGCGTAAGGCAGATCTCCTTGAGTTAGCCAGGGAAATGATAGGGGAAATAGACGGAACCCTGACCATAAAACCACTTAGGAGGCTAATTGAGGAATCAGAAGGGTATGAACCCACCTTTGTGGAAGGATGCCTGGATAAAATTATCGAGATTCGGTTAGAGAAAGAAGCGAGAGAAGAGAAAGCGAGGGAAAGAGAAGACAGGAAGATAGAATTAGAGAGACAAGAGAGGGATAATGAGAGAGCGTTCGAATTAGAAAAATTAAGATTAACCCAGGAACGTAGGAGCGCTAATGAACTGATAGAGGTGCCAAGACCCTCAGGGGCATCTTTGCGGAACCGGATGCCACAATTTAATCCGGATGAGACCGACATAAATTTGTACCTTTGTCTATTCGAAAGACAAGCAGAATACTTGAAAGTACCTGAAATTGAGATGGCAGGGGAACTTATTTCATTATTACCGCTTTCAGTGTCAAATATTATTTTAAGGGAAAAGGCAGAAGAAACGCGGGATTATAAATTTGTAAAGAAACTCCTCTTAGAACGCTATAAATTATCGGCGGAAGCCCTGAGGCAAAAATTTGTACAACATGTACGAAAATCAGGAAATCTATGGAAGGATTACCTTTTTGAGATACGCACCTATCTAGAAGGTTGGGTATCCAGTTTAGGAGTTACAACATATGAAGGTCTACTGGATTTAATGCTAGTAGACCAGCTAAAACGGAAAATGGGGAGCGAATTCAAGGAATTCCATCTCAAAGAATGGGAAAGTTTTGTTTCACCCGATATCGTAGCGGACTTAGGAGACAAGTATGAACTACTTAAGAAACCCGGGAAGTCCCAAACGCAAGGAAAAAAGTTTCCGGATTCTCGCACCCCTGATTTTCGCAAGTTTTCAGTACCAATCAAGGCGGCAGAAAATATCAGACCCCCTCCCCAGGAAAAGGTCGAAATTAAGAATGAAAGGCCAAAAACGCCGAGAATTAATGAACTTAAACGTCGGGATTGGCGGAATAATAGAGATTTTGAAAAGAAAAGGAACACCGATATTATTTGTTTCCAGTGTGGAGTCTCTGGGCAAATTAGACCTGATTGCCCGGAATTAAAACGCAAGGAAGAATTAAATGCTATCGATACGGGAAGTGAGGTAGTAGATCCGCTAGCACCCTATGTTAGTTTGGACACTGTAAACAATCAAACGTGTGAAATTTTAAGAGACAGTGAGGCTAGCTATGACGTCGTTTGCAGACGATATGTTAGGCCGCAAGATTTTACAGGCGACACGGTATTGGTCACTCAGCCCTTGGATACTCACTCTATAAATTTACCGGTGGCGAGAGTTTCATTATGCACTAAATATGGCAATATCGATACGAAGGCTTGCGTCATTTCTGATTTCTCGAATCAACAACGATATATTTTGGGAAATGTGACGGCCGCATTATTGGAAGAGAAAAACCGAGAGAGTACCAAACAGGTTAATGCAATTACTAGGTTGCAGTCGAAAGCCCTCGAGGTAAACGGGAACACCGGTGGGGACGAATTTAACACCCCCCTAAGCGCAGAAGAGGGACCCGCATTGTTACAAGACACGAGCAAAGAAACTGAATACGAGTTTCAAATTGTCAACTTGACCGACGCAGAACGGGGTCTTGTGAATATAACCCCAGAGGAATTTGCGGTCAGCCAGGATAATTGCTCTGAGACTAGGGAAGTGAAGGAACTATTAGTAAATGTACCCGATGGAGTTGCGCATAAATGTTTCGTACGGAAAAATGAATTGTTATGCAAAATTCAGGTAAACCATTTAGGAGAGGAAAAATGTGATTTGGTTGTACCGAAAGGGTTACGGGAGAAAATTTTGGCTCTTTGCCATGAAGATGCTGGAGCTCACGCAGGCGTAACTAAATCGAAACAACGCCTCGCTAAATTGTTTTATTGGCCGAAATGTTATCAAGATATGGAAACGCATGTTAAGTCGTGCCATCCTTGTCAACTAGTAGGGAATGCTATTGATACAAAGAAGGCGCCCATGCGATTAACTCCGATAATTAGTGAACCTTTCACTAAAATTAATATAGATGCTTGTGGGCCGTTACCCGAATCGAAAAATAGGAACCGGTATATAATCACCGCGATAGGCCTGGCTTCTAAATATCCGGAAGCGGTGCCAGTGCCAAATATAGGTTCTGTAGCGGTCACTGATGCGCTTTTACAGATTTTCAGGCATCTAGGTTTTCCGCGCGAAGTTCGATGTAATAATGGATTTTCGTTTACAAGCCACCTCAAAATGGAATTTTTCAAACGGTTTGAAATGACAGCTGGTGCTGCAACAGATA
>CM063500.1:28784311-28789311 GCA_032207245.1 Pardosa pseudoannulata | reverse complement strand
TCACAAAAAATTTGTTCTTGGTTAAATGATAAATATTGTTAAGAATATTGTAAACATGTAATTTTTATGGTATCGCGCCAAATTGGCGAGATATTGGCTCCTTGGCGAAGTTTTGGGAGACTCATTTTTGACGCCAAGTTTTTGGCCTTAAATCGCCAAATTTTGCGAATTGGAGGCATTTGTTGCCGATCAGTCTGTCGCTGGATTTTACTAGAAGCTTGTGGAAATTTCCAGAAACCAAAAAACTATATAAAGGGCTCGTGAGTTCTCATAAATATCAGTTCACGCTCAGATCTGGTAAAAGTATGCTCTAAAAAAGTTCGCCAAAAGGCTGTCAAGTGTTAACACTATCGATTGTAATTGTGATTCATTTGCCGTGTTAATAAATTGTTATTGTTTTTGCCGTAGCCAAAGTGTAGTCAATCTACGAACTTTAAGCGAGAATTTCACAACAGTATATAAGGATAAATTATATAGATAATTTTTTTTTGCTAACAATTAAGTTTTTAAGGGTACAAGAGATATTCAATTGCAATCTTTTATTTTTAACGATATTCTGATGATAAGAATATATAATGTGGTAACGTAAAATAGATAAGACAATAACTTTTGTTGAAAACTAATTTTTGTTTAATTGTTTTGAAATTATTTGTTAAAAAATGAATTGTTAACAAGATTAAAATCTTTTCTAATGCACAACATACAAACTAATTCTTTTTATATCTTGATATAATTTTTAGAATCTATATAGAACGAAAATTATGTATAGAATTTCAAGTATCTTTAATATTATTGCTTTAACATAATTATTTTAAATTTTCCTGTGTTTTAGAAACCGTTTTTTCTTGCCATTTCAAGCTATACAATCCTGGGTAACTCAAAAAAATAAGTTGTTACTTTAAAAATCACACACAATTTTACGATAAACACATCAATAGAAAAACTGAAAAATTATGAATTTTGAAAGTTAATACAACAGAAACATTTTAAAATTAGTAATTCAGAATAACAAACGTCATTCTAAATATATGTTTTATACAATATAAAACATATTATTACATAAAACACAATTAAAACATAAAAAGTTTTCCTAATGAGCAACAAACAAACCAATTCTTTTTATATCTTCATATAATTTTTAGAAGTTGTATAGAAAGAAAATTATGCATAAAATTTCAGGTTATTTTAATATTATTGCCTTAACACAATTATTTTAATTTGTTCCGTGTTTTAGCAACCGTTTTTTCTTTCCACTTCAACATACAGAATCCTGGGTAACTCGAAAAAATAATTTGTTACTATAAAAAGCACACAGAATTTATGACAAACACATCAATAGAAAGCTTCAAAATTATGAATTTTGAAAGTTAACTGTCTTTGAACGTTAACTGAATGTTAACATGTTAACTGAATTTTGAACGTCAATATTAAAAACGTCAATCTAAAAAATAGGCTTTATACCATATCAAATAAAATATAAAACAATGTTTTTCATCGCTTTTATTTAACAAGGTAAAAGATTGATAACAAGATAACAAGATAAAATTGCACCGAAAATTAAAATTTTCTTTGAGTTTTTAGTTTAGCCGCTAGATGGCGATAGTAGTTTAGAATATTTCAAATCTAGGATACAAAGTACACTGAATAGATTTTTATATTTACCAAACTGGTTTTATTATTTTTTCTTTAATCTATTTTTTTTTATGATTGCGTATTGCATTTTACTGCAATTGAACCTATATGCAAAATTTCAGATCTCTATCTAGGTAGAAAAGTAAATAAAATTTTATTTTAAAATACCAACTGATACACAAGTGAAGTTAAGCAAAGGCGAGTAAAAAAAGAATTCAATGTTTAAACGTAACTTTATTTACAAGTTATACGAGTTACTTTATTTACAAGTTCTTTAACTTGTAAATAACGTTTAACTTTATTTACAAGTTAAAGAAGTTGTATTTTAATAATGATATTCACAAAATGTCTTCAGAAAGTAAAATGATTAACACAATTTTTAACAAAATACCTTTAATATTTTTGGTCGAATACACTCATTTTGAAGGTCCCGATTCCCATAAATTTTCGTTTTAGTCAGTGAATCATTAAAAATCGATCAGGTGTACTGATATGTCAAATACACATTTATATGTTCACTTTTCAAGTGGAAATCTACTTTCTGCGACATTCAGTTTTGCAAATTCATTTTTTGCGTTTGCAATTTCTGTTTCCGGAATTATAATCAATGGAATCCGAACTATTTACATTATTGGTATACAATTATTTCTGCCATCTTTCTGCGGATACCTAGAGTTAAAAAGAGAGAGAAAGCGTACCATTGTTTTCCGTTACTCCCTATTGAGATTTCAGAAATAGATGTCCCAGAAATAAAAATTCTAAATTAACATAACTGTGTATCCGGAGTTCTTACCATCACACTAGTAAGATGCTACACCACAGCACATTTTGAAGTTTCATCTTGCTATTTCAACATTCAACATTCGCCTCTATCTTCTTAGTTATAAGAAGAATATTCTTATTCTTCTTATTTATAAGAAGATAATAGAGAATAATAATAGAAATAATAGAATAAAAAATAAAAGAGATAACAATAATAGAAATAATACAGAAGATAAATGAGAAACACAGGATATATTGTTACCAATTTATGAAGCGTAGCGTTCGTGGATTGAGTAGACTTTGAATTAAGACAGCAAAAATAACAGCACTTTATTCGTAATGCAGGGAAAAACACGAATACAGCAGCCAACACCGCGAGAACTGGCTAGCACAGCCGATAACTCTTAGCGTCAAACAACGTAGGTCTTTACCTCTACAAATTTCTCAGTTAACTGAACTTCGATCAGGATCAGCCCCCGGTATTTATATCCTCGGGAGAAACTGGAATATTCTAGAAAGTACTAGGTACAAACGGTCGCCAAGAAAGTCGCCAAGTCGCCAAATTTGGCGATAAATCGCTAAACTTGGCGCCAAAAATTAGTCGCCAATATCTCGCCAAATACATGATTTACCCATTATAATACACAGTATACAGCAAAAATGCATGCCAACTTGCGAAATTTGTAACAATATCACTATTGTTTATTTGGTCTTTTCAAAACTATATGGAACGCTATTTAATCGAAAATGTACACTGTTAAATTTAAAGTACCCAAATGAGTATTGAATAGACACACTTCACTAAACACTATTAAGCCATTTTTAATAAGACCAGTCTTTTAAATTATGGAGAGTATGAACTTAGTTATTGTATAATTTAGGTAACATCTTATCAACGGTTAGAATGAAAAGAAATTCCTTTTTAATTTCTTCATTAAAAACTTAAGGATTCGAATATAATCTAATTTTATCTTCAGAGTTCACCACAATTATCAAACTCTTAATCCACCCAACAGGACTTCCTACTTTGCTAATTAGTACTTCTTTTTCAGAACTGAATAATTATCTTTTTTCTTTACTTTTTAAATTTCTATGGCCATTTGTAATCGTATCGAAGCTTTGCTAAACTTCTAAAATTCTTTTCGGAGTTTTAGAAACAGACTACATTAATATAACTATGCCACGTAATTTGTCAAAGAGTCTTTATTTTTTCTACTAAATGTATTTTTATTCAATGTTTCTGGCAGCATTTATTTGTTTATTAATATAAACTATCTCAATACCGCTAGAAAATAATATATTGAGTTAAAATAACTTGTAGAATTTAAAGTTACAAATTCGATATATTTGTTATGAATATTATCAATATTAAGTGACAAATTTTGTTAACAACAAATATATTTCAAATGATATTAGTTTTGTATGCACAAATACCAAATTCTTCATCCCTGCAATATGAATTTGTACATTAGTAATTATGAAATATTTTTAATACTTCTTTTTTAAATAATTAATCTCTCTTTTTACTTTTAAATAATGTATTGCTATTTGTAATATGAACGAAGTATTTCTAAACTTCTTAAACTTTTCTCAAAGGTTTAAAAATAGGCTGGATATCCTCTTTCAGTATAAAAGAAACCTTAGGATTACAAGTAACAAGTTTAATACAACTAGAAACATAATGTACAGGGTTAAAGTAACTAACTCAATTTACAACAACAAAATTGATAAATTTGTTTTAAATATTTTCAGTAATTCAAGTCAATATTGCTTAATTTTACTTCCAACAAATACTTTTCGAACGAGATTAGTTACGCAAAAACAAATATCAAATTCTTTATCCATGCAACATGACTTGCAACATGTACACATTAGTAATTATGACATCTTTTTAAAACTTCTTTTTTATAAATAATGTCTCATTTTCTTTACTTTATCAGTTTGTATATTTGTTTGTAATAGTCACGAATTATTTCCAAACAAGCAAAATTCTTCTCAGTAGATTAGAAATAGGCTGGATATTATTCATCAGTATAAATGAACCCTTAAGGATACCTGTACCATATTTATTATTACAATTAAATGTACTGATATTCCTTTTTTAAACAGTATTTACTCGATTTTTTAATATGACCAATTTAATAGAACTAGAAAAAAATGTAAAGGGTTAGAGTAACTCATACAGTTTACAACAAATTTGATATATTAGTTATAAACATGAGTAATGTAATTCAAGACAATATTTCTAAACTGTGTAATTTTATTACCAACAAATACTTCTCGAACCATATTAGTTTTTTCGACAAAAATATAAAACTCTTAATCCATGTAACGTGATTTTGTACCTTACTAATTATGACATTTTTTTTAAATGTCTTTATGTAAATAATCTTACCTTTTTACTATTTATATTTGTTTTGCTATTTATAACAATAACGAAGTATTACTAAACTTCTAAAATTCTTATTAGAGGCTTAAACCAGTCTGGATATCTTCCTTTAGTTTTAAATGAAACCTTAAGATTACGAGTACCATATTCTTTAAAGTTCCTTTATTTTTACTATTAAATGTATTTGTGTTCATTATAATACCAGTATTTACTCATT
>CM063500.1:28766811-28776811 GCA_032207245.1 Pardosa pseudoannulata | reverse complement strand
TTTTTACATATACAGGAAGTTGCTCAAATTACAATAAAATAAATCAAATGACATAGTTTTTTGGATAAATATAATAAACTAAACTAATATAACAATATTATTATATTAAATGAGATGAATTCCATATCCCTCATATTCCTTTGAATTTCACAAATCCTATTATATATTTCAACCGTTATTAATTCCATGTCCTTCATTATTTGTTTGAATTCCAAAAATCCTATTATCTATATCAAATGTCCTTAATTCCATATCTCTCAGATTCCTTTGAATTTCCCAAAACGTATTATCTATTTCAAATGTCATTAATTCAATGTCCCTCATATTCGTTTGGATTTCAAAAATCCTATCATCTACTTCAACTGGCAGTAATTCCATGTCCCTTGGATTTAATTTGAATTTCACAAATTCTATTATCTATTTCAACTGTCATTAATTCCATGTCCCTCAGATTCCTTTGAATTTCACAAATCCCTTTACCTATTTCAACTGTCGTAAATTCGATATCTCTCAGATTCCGTTTGAATTTCAAATCCTATTATCTATTTTAAGTGCCATAAATCCCATGTCCCTCAGTTTTCTTGGAATTTCTCAAATCCTATTATCTATTTCAATTGTCATTAATTTCATGCCCCTCATATTCGTTTGAATTACATAAATCCTATTATCTATTTCAACTATCATTATATCATGAAACTCATATTCCTCTGAATTTCACAAATCCTGTTATTTATTTCAACTGTCCTTAATTCCATATCCCTCAGATTCCTTTGAATTCTACAAATCCTATTATATTTTTCAACTATGATTAATTCCATGGCCCTGGGATTCCTTTGGATTTTGCAATCCTATTATCTATTTCAACTGTCAGTAATTCTATGTCCCCCAGATTATTTTCAATTTCCCAAATCCTATTATCTATTCCAACTGTCAGTAATTCCATGTCCCTCAAATTACTTTGAATTTCCCAAATCATATTACCTATTTCAAATATCATTAATTCCATGTCTCTCAGATTCCTTTGAATTTCCCAAATCCTATTATCTATTTCAAGTGACATTAATTCCATATCCTTCAGATTCCTTTGAATTTCATAAATCTTATTATCTATTTCAACTGTCATTAATTCCATGTCCCTCAGATTCCTTTGAATTTCCCAAATCATTTACAGTATCAGATATAGCACCGAACTATTCGCGGGAATATATCTCTATCTATTGGGAAAATTATGCATTGGCCGAACCAATTTCGGGCTTCCTAAAATTGAAATACCGTTTTTTCTCTTGCTCGAACTCAGGTCACAGGGAAGAGGATAAAGTCTTGCAGATCTTTCTGATTTTTAAGACTGAAATATAGAAATGAACAACAATTTAAAGAAATATATTTATGTTATTTTTCTAGAAAGTATTACTTGTATAGGTTGACTGGAGTTCAGTGTCCCTCCGGAACTTGAGTTTATCTATATTTTACATCGCCAAGTGAGGTTTTTCTCATGGCAACTTAAATTTTCCCAACTGAAATTAAGTATAAAATTTTGGTAAACTATTTTATATATATTAATACTTATAGTTTATGCGTTTTATTGCATTTTTCTTGTTTTATAATGGAAACACTCATTGTCTACACACGGTGTCAGAAAAAATTTTCAATTTTTAATTTTAACCTCTCTTTTTCTGTATACAAATACTCTTATTTTTTAGAACAGTAAATCCAGCATAACTAATTAAATAAAAAATAAAGAGCAAGTGTTTAAAACCCCAAACTTCTGAGATACGTCAGTCGTTTTATGAACATTCTGACATCACGAATAATCATTAAAACATTCTGAACATACTTCAGTTGTTTTTTGAACTATCTGCGACATTCATAATACATAAGGATCACTTATTTAACTATTTAGCTTGTTCAAGTTCTGTTTTGATTAGAATGTTCTACATGTTACTTGTCCTTAAGAATAAATAAGAGCAAAAACAATATAGAAGAGTAAGAAAATGTCAGCGCATCTACCTGTTCGAAAACGCTTTGAAATTTTTCATTTATAAAAATATTAATTTATTTTATGCTAGTACTTAATTGTTGTTAATTAAAATTATATGAATCTTAGTAATTGTTATATAGCAATTCAAATTTCAAAATAATTCCATGTCACTCAGGTTCCTTTTAATTTTACAAATCCTATTATCTATTTCAATTGTTATTAATTCATGTCTCTCAGGTTCCTTTGAATTTTACAAATCCTACTGTCTATTTCAATTGTTATTAATTCCATGTCTCTCAGGTTCCTTTGAATTTTACAAATCCTATTATCTATTTCAATTGTTATTAATTCCATGTCTCTCAGGTTCCTTGAATTTTACAAATCCTACTATCTATTTCAATTGTTATTTATTCCATGTCTTTCAGGTTCCTTTGAATTTTACAAATCCACTATCTATTTCAATTGTCATTTTTCCATGTCAATCAGGTTCCTTTGAATTTACAAATCCTATTATCTATTTCAATTGTCATTTATTCCTTGTCTCTCAGGTTCCTTTGAATTTCACAAATCCTATTATCTATTTTAATTGTCATTAATTTCATGTCCCTCATATTCGATTGATTTTCAAAAATCCTATTATCTATTTCAATGTCATTTATTCCTTGTCTCTCAGGTTCCTTTGAATTTCACAAATCCTATTATCTATTTCAATTGTCATTAATTCCATGTCTCTCAGGTTCCTTTGAATTTTACAAATATTATTACTATTTCAACTGTCATTAATTCCATGTTCCTCAGATTCCTCTGAAGTCACAAATCCTTTACAGTATCCGAGAAATAGAATAACTGCCAAACTTTTCCAGGGAGAGTATCTCTATTGATTGGGAAATGACAAATTAAATATTATGTATTGGAAGAACTGATTTTGGGATTCCAGAATTGAAATACCATTTTTTCTGATTAAACTCAGGTCGGACATTCAAAAATTAGTGCATTTTACTTTGGCCGAGCTGAATTCAGGATCACAGGAAGAGGTTTAAAATCTTGCAGATCTTTTTCATAAGGCTGAAATATAGAAATTAACAACAATTTAAAGAGATATATTTATATGTTATTTTTCTAGAAAGCAGTATGTGTATGTTTCACTGCAGTTCACTGTCTCTCCGGAATTTGAGTTTATCTATATTTTTTATCGCCAAGTGATTCTCCCATATGGCAACTTAAGGTTTTTCCCTACTGAATTTAAGTAAAAAATATTGGTAATCTGTTTTATATATGTCAATACTCATAGTTTATGAATTTTATTGCATTCACTGTTTTATGATGGAAACACTCATTTACGCAGAGTGTGACAGAAAAAAATTTAAATTTTTAATTTTAATCTCTTTTTTACTGTATACAATTGCTCTTATTTTTTAGAAGAAACAGTAAATCTAGCATAACTAATTAAATAAAAAATAAAGAGCAAATGTTTAAAATCCCACACGTCTGAAATACGTCAGTTATTTCATGAGCCAATGCAGACGTCTCAGAGGCGTCAAGAATTGTCTGCGACAGGCATAATACACCTTAATAATCAATTATTGAACAACGGTAAGTGGCCCAGTCGGCAAAGCAGCGATCTCGTAGCAGAAAAAATTGTGGGTTTCGGATCTGGAGCCGGCCTAAGATCCGCCATTTTCGTTAAAAGGGACTGGGATGCGTAAAATATGTTCGTGGTTACAAAGTCCCCCAAGTTCTAAAACGATACCTTTGGGGATGCAGGCCACGCCTGGGTCTTTTGCTTGGTCCCTACTTTTAAATAAATTACGAGGACAGAGAGAGGGTAGCATACCTTAAGCTACGACTGCTCCTCGGGTGGTGCTAAATGGGTAACATCTTCGCATCCTTGTAACGTACTGGAGATATGGTAGGCAAAGCCGTCAATGAAAACCGGCTAGATAACTTTTTGATCTAGACAAATATTTTATTCAGGTGAATAAAGTATGTACATGTTCAGTAGATTCTAAATCTTCTGGGATCTCGTGCTGAGATAACATTTACACAATTACGATGCGTGGGTACAGTGTAGCTAGATCTTCTAAATCACTGGAACAGCTCGCTAATTAGTGCCGGTACGAAACGCTGACACTATAACTTCCGGGCTGTCGATTAGTACAGTCAGCTTTCACACTAAGGTTCAAACGCTCAGAGTGCTTGTCACGCTGTAGTTCGTTGAGAAAACTTGGGATGCAAGACGATCCAAAAATGAGAGCAAGGGTTACGCTCAGTGATCTACTTCTATGCAAGAAGTAGAAAAAAAAATAGTAAGATAACAAGAATGGGCTCCCAAAGTCGAAAGTTGATTTCTTAGCAAACAGAGACGCTGGCGGTCTCTAATCAAGCAAACTCCGGAAATCGGAGAGACGAGTGAAACTCTTCTAGAGCACCAAAAAAAATAGCTCCTAAGTAACTCTCAAGAAGAAGACCCCGTCTTAGCTTCGCCACTCTTCTTTTGTAGTGATCCCGGTTCCCTTCATGCGATTCTTCCAGAACCTTCCAGAACCAGGATGATGCAATCTTGCGGTCACTTCCCGCCTGAATCAGCTGTTCCGTTTCTAGATGTGGTCAAAAGGCCGTCTTTAAAATCAACCGACCAAATAACTTAATTTCCGTTTCGCTACGGCTAATAGGCGCACATGTGGCACTCGCTCGTCTTTCGTTAGGGTCATGTAATGGATCGTTACAGCATAAAGGAGTTTGGAAAAAAAAATCAATTATTTAACTATTTAGCTTGTTCTTTAAGTTCTGTTTTGATTAGAATGTTCTACATGTTACGTGTCCTTAAAAATAATATATGGAGTAAAACAATACAGAAGTGTAAAAAAAAATGTCAATTCAACTACCTGTCCAGAAATGCTTTGAAATCTTTATAGAAATATTAATTTATTTTATGCTAGTACTTAATTGTTGTTAATTAATATTATAAGGGGTTAACCATTGAATGTAAGCAAGAAAAAAAATGTGTGTGGTATAATTTTTCATATACAAAATAATAATTGGGCATTTTTATTACCATTTTCACAGGAATGATCTGTGCACATTTTTCCATATATTTTATCAGGGTTTCGAACCGTAATTTTTTTGTTCCGGTTTTCGTTCCGGTTCAACTAAAAAATTAATATCGGTTCAGTTCCGGTTTTCGCTCCGCCAAAAATAACGGTTTTCGGTTCAGTTCCGGTTTTCGCTCCGCCAAAAATAACTGTTTTCGTTTCAGTTCCAAATGAATAATTTCATTTTATGTATATTCTTATTTGTACTAAAAATATAATTCTATCATAAACAAAAAATGTAATTCTATCAAAATTTAGAAGATTTTATTCTTTTTTTAATTGGTACACTATGTGAATTTATACAAACAGTAGGTACGATAAGAGCGGCGAGCATTGGCATTGTTAACCATTATCAAAATCGCATTTGACAACTAAGTTCATGATTACCCACATTCGTCGTTTGACTCTCACATCGTGCACTTGGCCTTGCAATAATTATGTAAAAAATATATTATTTATTTAACATATGAAAATTGCCTCTAATTATTAATATATCTTCTAACGTGGTTTCACTGAGATTACTTCTGTTGTCTCGGAGAATAAATTTCAAACCTGAAAACGCTCTTTCAACACTAATTTGTGTAGCTGGAGCTGCCAAAACCACCATTGCAATCTTATACAAGTGCGGATATGTAATTATAAAGTTGACGTTAAATTAGAAAATATTGATAAGTTGGTAACAGTAATAAAATGACTGAAAAATATATCGAACCGAAATAAACCGATATTTTTTTCGGTTCAGTTCCGGTTTTCGTTCCGACCAAAATAACGGTTTTTTCCGGTTTTCGGTTTTCGGTTCAGTTCCGGTTCGAAGCCCTGTAATTTATAAAGAAAATATTTCAAAGCATTTTGAGGAACTGAGTATTTTTTTACACTTCTGTATAAAAATTACTACACATATATAATGAATTTTACATTTTCTCAAATGTTTATCCTATAAATAATTAAGTAAAAAAAAAGAAAAAATGTTTAAAATCATGTATCTACGGTAATACTTCAGGGGACATATGAGTATGAAATTGACAAAAAATTCATTTTTGAGGAAAAATAAATGTGAAAAGGAAATAAGTTCTGTACTTTTTAAAACATACCAATTTAAAAAATTCCAATATTGAGAGGATTTATGAATAAAAACGTGTCAACTGTATAATGTAAACAAATTTAAGCTTACAAAACTTTAATTTTTGAAGGTTTAAGAGTCTCTTTAAAGAATTTTGTATATTACAGCACATCACGTTAGTTAATTGCCATCATTTAAAGGCCATATCACTCGAGACTAAAATACTGACAACTGTTTCGAACGACTGTTTCATGTTCAGATAAGTAAAAATCTGCGCATAGTTCCTGTAGACTTGCAATATGTTCACAAATAGTGCCTAAATGTTGCCAAATTTAACTAATTTAATGTACAACTTTAATGCTGGCATTCATCGACATATTTGGTTAACTGTTGTTAAAATAAATGTAATGTACAGAAATAGAACTAATAAAAAAAACTCATATTTGTCTGGTTATCCTTTTTAGTTCCATTTTTACTTTCATGTGAAGTAAAGAAAATGTGTGATTCCAGAAATTTCTCTGTTTAGATTTCAATGAAAATTCACCATGCTTGAATGATTTTGAAATATTTTAGCGCTAAATTTTTAAGTTCGTAAAAAAATAATTGACCAATTTTTGAATTTCGATAATTAATGGTCGTTAGACCATTAATTATCGAAATTCGACTAGTTCTAAATTCATTCCTAATTTATAAATTCCTTTACATTTTTTACAATTTACATGTGTTTTCCGGATAATTTGTCAGTATGAAAGTTAGTAACAAGATGAAAATAATGAAAAGTAAATTTTTCTTCTTTTGATAAATTAGTAAAATATTGTTTTAATAATATATATATCGCTTTTAAGATGGCATAGTTAAGACACATTAAATGGGAGACGTGCAATTCCATAAAAAAAGTTAGATTTGTTTTGTGCTGCCATCTATACTTCAGGGTAAAACTAAATGGTTGAATAATATTAATTTGAAAAGAAATACAAGAAAAACTTTTATGACTTTCATATTTATATTTTACAAGTTTATTTCGGTAAACAAGTGAGAAAATGTTTGCGTAAGTTTATATAAATAGTATAACTTTTTTTTTTAAATATAGACGATCTCAAGTAATTAAATTGGAAAAACAAGTTTAAATGTAAAGAATAGAAGTACATAGAAAACAAATGTTTAAGTGAATGTCTTAAAATTTCTCAAAATTTTATACATTATTGTTTTATAAATATTTTTTTTAAATATTTAAAATACATACTAAAAAATATATCTATGAATAATTTAATGACTGTTAAATTATAATTTTTTATTTAATTAAATAGATCTGCTTTATTAAAAAAAATTACAAGTATTCACGAAGTACAAGTGCTCACGAACCATTATTTTAGAAATTATTTATTTATTTTCGAAAAACTTAAAATGACTAGTAAAACATTTCAAAACACTTACAAATAATTTATTAAGTTTTAAATTGCTTTTAGATTATAATCTCTCTTTATGAACTTGCAAGTTTCTTCTAATTTAAATTAATGGCAGTAATAATTTTTTTAGAACTAAAATAAATTCTATAAGTCTTTGTAAAAAATTAGGAATTTTTTTTAGAAATACTTAATTTAACAGCATGTGCAGCAGTTATTGGATAACTTTAAAACCATAATAGGTGTTGAAGATTAACCCTTCGAATATTTATCATAATGCCAACACAGCTTGAAATTGGAATAATACATTGGAATAAATATAAATAAAATCAGTACTGCCATCTGTTGATGGCAACAGTGAACTTTAAACTTTATATGAATGTTAAATATTAAATACTGTTAAACAATAACAATAAGTTAAATTTCAAACTTGTATATTTTAACACATCTAGTTATTATTCTAGTTTTATTCAACAGAAGAAATTAGAAATTTGTTTATACAAATTTTTAAATTTCAAACTGCTGAATGATATTTTTAAAAATGTAAATAGCTTTATAGATATACACTCAAAAAAGTATTTCAATAAATTTCTAGAAACGTACATAATTTTAAAATTACCTTAAAGTCAGTAAAATATAGCAAGCATTTAATTTAAATAGTTAAATATTTAAATATATTTATTTAATCTATGTAAGAAATAATCATAAATAACAACAAAAATAAAATATATTATTGCTTGGATTTAATATCTAACATTTTAATTTCAGGGTGCATATTACCTGCATTGTAATTATTATTCTTAAGGAAATAAAGCTATAATACTGAATTTTATAAATGTTAAAAAGACATGCAACGCTTCTGAATATTTAATAGCTTTAGTAATTATACATAAACATATAGAGAGATATAGATGTAGATATATATATATATATATATATATATATATATATATATATATATATATAATATATATATATATATATATATATATATATATATATATAGAGAGAGAGAGAGAGAGAGAGAAATAAATATTTCATTTTTCTCTATAAAAATAGAGTAATATATGTCGTTACTTTAAAAACATTTTATTACATTTTGAATTCAATAAGTTATCAGTTTTATTTTTAATTTAATAAATGTAAGAAAATTAAATACTTCTTAAATGAATTGAATAAAAATTTTCTTAGTTCTACACTCTTGAAGTATCTGTATAAGTAGAAATTATTTTCTTTATGATAAAAAAGTATAATTACTTAAAAAATATATTTATTTGTTTTTAACTATGACTTTTTTTTTGTTTTGTTTTCATGTGAAAGAATATTTTATTTTAAATGTAAAAGATTCCAATTTTAGTTATATCGCAGCTCAACAGATGGCAGCAACAATAAAATACAAGAGATTTCTGAAAATCGAGTTTCCCTTGCCCTTAATATACTATTCTTCAGCATTCACATATGCCCGCGTAATAATGATTTAGATTATGTAAGTAACTGTATGTGCTTTCACTATTATATGTATAAGTATATAAACACACATATTATCAGAAAAAAAAAAAGCATTTATTACCTAAAATGTAAATCTCTTGACAAGGCGTGCAATAATGCTGGATTTTGCTATCGACATTTAAACTAATGAAATATTTGTTGTTTTAAATTGCTTTAAACAAAACTAAAAAAGCTCCATCTTTCTATTAGGTATGTTATACAATATATTTCTAGTTTATCGTTTTTAAATAGTATCTTCGAACACTAGCTAGGACAACTCAATCATATGTGAATACGTCTTACTTTTATTGATATGGATAAAAATAAATATGTAATAATGACTAACTGAAACAAAAATATATCTACTATAAAATCTTTTTAAAATACGTCATGCTTGGGAATTTTTTTTAAAACTATTATAGTATTTACAAACTTATATACACTTCTATTTGCTGATTTAAATAATTGACAAGTATTGGTAGCGTTTGAAATAAATTACTATTTTTTAAAAGCGAAAAAGAACACGGAAAATATTACTAACTTATTTTTTTATCAGATAACAATTTTTACATTCATTTTATCACACTAAAAAAAAAGTAGTTGCCAAAAAGCTAAAACAAAATTCAAAACAGACGATATTAAAGAATGAAACGAATTAATAAAAATACATGTACTTTTATGTACATAGAGTAAATGTATAATTACACATGTTAAATATTTATGAACCATTTCACAAACCTTACTTACTTTTGTAGAATATAAATTCTTACTAAATCTATAAATCTTCATTTTTAAATCTACTCTTTTTTCTTTTGGTGAATAGATTTGGACTTTGACTAATTTAAAGTATTAGCTGTTCGTAAAAAAATGATTAAGACTCTATTTTAAATCATAAACTGTATTTGAAAGAATTACCCTTCTACCGCAGATAAGATTTTAAAAATCTTATAAATTTACGTGTAAAACAGTTATCCACGTA
>CM063500.1:28739311-28751811 GCA_032207245.1 Pardosa pseudoannulata | reverse complement strand
ATTCCATCTCCTTTTGATTGGAAACATGAAACTGGGGTTTATTGCTGGCTTATTGACGTTCCAAACGTCCATATCATTATGAGCTATAGCTTTTATTGGAATTATATACGAAACCATCAATTTTGTTTCGATACCAAAAACCCAGACTAATAAGTCAGGGGAATAATTATTTAGATTCAATTTACCTCTTGTAAGACCTTGGATTGCTGTTTATTATTTAGGTGTTATCATTTATGGGCTTTTGTTTTTATTGGGAATTATATCTAATCTGATCGTTAGCTCATGATTTGACTTTTTACTTATTCATGGTAGTAAGTACAGAGTAGTGAGTAAGTTAAGTACTTCCTTTATAAAGCAGTATTTTAAGACAAACCCCAATTTTATTGATATAGAAGAGAAATAAACTGTATTCGATATTTTAAATGCCAGTCAGGTTTGAATTTTTTCCGTTTAACTGTTAGTCATAGATAAATTCAAAATCGTTACAAATATGTGATTACATACTGTATTTCAGGTTCCATCTCATTGTGATTGGAGACCTGAAATTGGGGTTTATTGCTGGTTTAATAACTTTCCATAGGTCCATCTCATTGTGAGCTATATCTTTTGTTGGAATTATATACGAAACCATCATTATTTTTTCGATACCTAAAACTGCGTCTGATAAGTCTGGGGAATAATTATTTAGATTCCATTTATCTCTTGTGAGACCTTGGATTGTTGTTTGTTATTTAGGCATTACCATTTATGGGCTATTGTTTTTATCAGTAAATACATCTAATTCGATCCTTAATTGATGTATTTTTTGATTTTTTACTTCTTCAGGGTAGTAAGTACAATTAACTTAATCAGTTTCTTTATCAAGCAGTATTTTCAGCCAAACGACAATTTTATTGATATACAAGAGAAATAAACTTTATTCCATATTTAAAATGCTAGTCGGATTTGAATTTTATCAGTTTAATGGTTAATCACAGGGAAATTCAAAATCGTTACAAATATGGGAATACATACTGTATTTTTGGTTCCATCTCAATTTCTTTGGAGACATGAAATTGGTGTTCATTGCCTGTTTAATGACGTTTCATAGGTTCCTATCATTGTGAGCTATACCTTTTGTTGGAATTATATACGAAACCATCATTTTTCCTTCGATACCAAAAAATCAGACTGATAAGACAAGGGAATAGTTAATTTTATTCCATTTATCTCTTGTAAGACCTTGGATTGCTGTTGACAATTTAGCCATTATCTGTTATGGGCTTTTGTTTTTATTGAAAATTGTATATAATTTTATCGTTAACTTTCACATTTTTTTTACTTTTTGCTTATTCAGGTTAGTAAGTAAGTTAAGGACGCAATTTATCCTGAACTATTTTAAGACAAACCTCAATTTTATTGGTATAGAAGAGAAATAACATTTATTCGATATTTTAAATGCTATTCAGTTTTAAATTTTTTCATTTAAATTGCCAATTACAGAGCAAGTCAAATTCATTACAAATATGTCATTACATACTGTAATTTAGGTTCCATCTCAATTTCATTAGAGACAAGAAATTGGGGTTTATTGCCGGTTTATTGACGTTAGAAACGTCAATATCATTGTGAACTATAGAATGTATTGAAATTATATACGAAACCATCAATTATCTTTCGATTTCTTAAAATCAGACTGATAACATAGAATAATAGGTTTTTAGATATTATCTACGATTTGCAAGACCTTGAGTTGGTGTTTACTGTTTACACATTACCATTATTGTTTTTATTGCGAACTATATCTAATTTGTTCTTTATTTTTAACATATTTAGGGTAGTAAGTAGAATGAAAGTTAAATAATTTCTTTATCCAGTTGTATTTTAAAACAAACCACAATTTTATTGTTATAGAAGAGAAATAAACTGTATTCGATATTCATTGCTAGTCGGATTTGAGTTTTTTCAGCTTAATTATTAATCACAGTGAAACTCAAAATTGTTACAAATATATAATTACTTACTGTATTTTAGGTTGCATTCCACTTTGATCAGAAACTCCAAATTCGGGTTTATTGCCTGTTTACTGAAGTTCCAAACGTCCCTATCATTATTAGCTATTGCTGGTGTTACAATTATCTACCATACCATCTTTCGATCCCATAAAATGAGACTTATAAGACATTGGAATAGGTATTTAGATATTATCTACGATTTGTAAGACCTGGGATTGCTGTTTATTATTATACATTACTACTCTTGTTTTTATTGCAAAATATATTTAATTGGATCATTAAATGATGTATTTTTTCATTTTTCCCATATTAAGAGTAGTAAGTAGAATCCAAGTAATTACTTTATCCAGTTGTATTTTAAGACATACCACAATTTTATTGTTATAGAAGAGAAGTAAAATATATTTGATATTTTAAATGCCAGTGAGGTTTGAACTTTTTCAATTTAATTTTTAATCACAGAGAAATTCAAAATCGATACAAATGTAGTACATACTGTATTTTATGTTCCATTCCACTTTGATCGGAGTCTTTAAATTGGGGTTTATTGCTAGTTTATTGACGTTCCAAAAGTCCCTCTCATTATAAGCTATTGCATGCATTACAATTATCTACGATACCATCATTTCTCTTTCGATATCAAAAAATCAGACTGATAAGACAGAGGAACAGTTATTTAGATTTTATCTAACTCTTGTAAGACCTTGGATTTTTGTTTATTATTCAGATATTATCATGTATGGGATCTTGTTTTTATTGGAGATTATAACCAATTTGATATTTAACTGGTATATTTTATGATTTTTTACTTATTCTGTGTAGTAAATACAATCAATGTTAAGCAATATTTTTCCAGCAGTATTTTATTGCAAACCCTACTTTTATGGATATGGAAGAGAAATAAAGTTTATTCAATATTTTAAATACTTGTGCAGTTTGAATTTTTTCAGTTTAATTGTTAATCATAGAGAAATTCAAAATCTTTACAAATATGTTATTACATACTGTATTTTAGGTTCCATCTCATTTTGGTAGGAGACATGAAATTAGAGTTTATTGCCAATTTAATGACTTCCAAACATCCCTATCATTGTTAGCTATATTTTGGGTTGGAATAATGTAGGAAAACATCATTTCTCTTTCGATAACAAAAAATCAATCTGATAAAACAAGAAAATAGTACTTGAAATTTTATATATCTCTTGAAAGACCTTGGATTACTGTTAATTATTCAGAGATTAACATTTATAGGCTCTTGTTTTTACTGGAAAATATAATTTATTTGTTCGTTAACTGATCTGTTGTTTGATTTTTCACTTATTTAGTTTAATAAGAAGAATCAAAATTAAGTAATTATTTTTTACAGCAGTATTTTAAGGAAAACTACAATTTTATTAACATAAAATATACTTAAACTTTATTCGATATTTTAAATTCTAGTCAGGTTTTAATTTTTTTGCAGGTTAATTGTTATGAACAGAGAAATTCAAATCGTTACAAATATATCATTGCTTACTGTATTTTAGTCTCCATTCCAATTTGATCGAAAACCCCAAATTTTATTTCTCGATTATCTACGATACCACTATTTCTCTTTCGATTATATAAAATAAGATTGATAAGAAAAGAGAATAGTTATTAAGATATTATCTACCATTCGTAAGACCTTGGATTGCTGTTTATTATTATACATTGCCACTCTTGTTTTTATTCCGAAATATATCTAATTTGATTTTTAACTGATGTATTTTTTGATTTTTAACATATTAAGTGTAGTAAGTAATATTGGGAAATATAAATAATTTCATTGTTATCTTACTTTTTTTTATTTTAAAAATTTTTGGTGTAGTAAGTAGAATCAAAGTGAACTACTTACTTTATTGAGAAGATGTTTAAGGCAGATTACAATTTTATTGATATGGAAGAGAAATAAACTTTATTCAATATTTAAAATGACAGTCAGATATGAATTTCTTTAGTTTAATTGTTAATCACAGAAAAATTCAACATTGTTGCAATTATGTCATTACATACTGTATTTTAGGTTAGATTTCACTTTGATCGGAGATCCCAAATTTATTGCCATTCTATTGTCGTTCCAAACGTTCCTATTATTATACGCAATTGTTTGTGTTGCAATTTTTAACGATACTATCATTTCTCTTTCAATCACATAAAATCAGACTGATAAGGCAGAAGATAGTTATTTAGATTTTACCTACCTCTTGTAAGACTTTGTATTTCTGTTAATTATTCTGACATTACGGACTCTTGTATTTATCAGGAAGTATATCTAATTTGATCGTTAACTGATGTATTTTTTGGTTTTTTACTTCTTCAGGTTAGTAAGTACAATCAATTAAGTAGCTTATTTTTCTAGCAGTATTTTCAGAAAAACCACACTTTTATTGACATAAAAGATAAATAAACTGTATTCAATAGTTTAAATGTCAGACAGGTTAGAATTATTTTAGGTTAATTGATATTCTCAGAGAAATTTAAAATCGTTACAAATGTATCATTGTTTTCTCTATTTTAGGCTCCATTCCACTTTGATCAAAAACCCCAAATTTTATTCATCGGTTGTTGACGTTCTAAACGTCCAGATCATTATGAGCTATTTCTTGCGTTACAATTGTTTACGATACCACTATTTCTCTTTCGATTCCATAAAATGAGACTGATAAGACAGGAGAATAGATATTTAATTATTATCTACCATTCCTAAGACCTTGGATTTCTGTTTATTATTATGCATTACCACTCTTGTTTTTATTGCGAAATATATCTAATTTGATCGTTAACTGATGTATTATTTTGATTTTTAACATATTTATTGTAGTAAGTAGAGTCCAAGTTAAGTAATTACTTTATCTAGTTGTATTTTAAGACAAACCAAAATTTTACTGATATAGATGAGAAATACAATATATTTGATATTTTAAATGTCAGTGAAGTTTGAACCTATTCAATTTAATTATTAATCACAGAGAAATTCAAAATCGTTACAAATATAGCATTACATACTGTATTTTAGGTTCCCTTCCACTTTGATCGGTGACTCCAAATCGGGGTTTATTGCTCGTTTATTGACTTTCCAAACATCCCTCTTATTGTAAGCTATTTCTTGCGTTTCAGTTATCAACGATACTATCATTTCTCTTTCCCATAAAATCAGACTGATAAGACAGGAGAATAGATATTTAGATATTATCTACCATTCATAACACCTTGGGTTACTGTTTATTATTATACATCACCACTCTTGTTTTATTTCGAAATATATCTAATTTGATTGTTAACTGATGTATTTTTTGTTTTTTAACATATTAAGTGTAGTAAGTAAAATCCAAGTTAAGTAATTACTTTATCCAGTTGTAATTTAAGGCAAACAAAAATCTTATTGATATAAAAGATATATCAACTTTATTCAATATCTTAAATGCCAGTGAAGTTTGGATTTTTTCAGTTTCATTATTAATCACAGAGCAAGTCAGAATCGTTACATATATATGATTGCTTACTGTATTTTAGGTTCCATTCCACTTTGATCGGAGTCTCCAAATTTTGGTTTATTTCTTGTTTATTGACGTTCTAAACGTCCTTATTATTTTAACCTATTTCTTGCATTGCAATTATATGCGATGCCATCATTTATTGTTCGATCCCATAAAATCAGACTGATAAGACAGAGGAATAGTTATTGAGATTTTATCTACCTCTTGTTAGACCTTGTATTTCTGTTTATTATTCAGGCATTACCATTTATGGCTTCTTATTTTTATTGGGAATTACATCTAATTTGACCGATAACTGCTGTATGTTTTGCTTTTCTACTTATTCAGGGTAGTAAGTACAAGGTAGTAAGTAAGTTAAGTACTTTATCTCACAGTATTTTAACACAAACCACAATTTTATTGATACAGAAGAGAAATAAACTTTATTCAATATTTTAAATGTCATTCAGTTTTGAATTTTTTCATTTAAATTGTTAATCACAGAGCAAGTGAAATTTGTTACAATTATGTCATTACATACTGTTATTTAGGTTTTATATCATTTTCATGGGAGACATGAAATTGGGGTTTATGGACGGTTTATTGATGTTCCAAACGTCAATAAGATTTTGAGCTATGGAATGTTTTGGAATTATATACGAAACCATCAGTTAACTTTCTATTCCTTAAAATCTGACTGATAAGATATAGCAGATTTATTTTAATTTTATATACCATTTCATAGAACTTTTACTGCTGTTTATTATTAAGGCATTACCATTTATGGGTTCTTAATTTTATTGGGATATATATCTAATTTGATCGTTATCTTATGTTTTTTTTAAATTTTCAACTTATTTAGTGTCGTAAGTAGAACCAATGTTGACTAATTACTTTATCCATTAGTAGTTTAAGGCAGACCACAATGTTATTGATATGGAAGAGAAATAAACTCTTTTCAATAATAAAAATGTCAGTCAGGATTGAATTTCTTCAGTTCAATTGATATTCACTGAGAAATTCAAAATTGTTAAAAATATATCATAACGTACTGTATTTTAGGTTCCATTCCACTCTGATCGGAGACTCCAAATTGGGATTCATTGCTGTTTATTGACGTTACAAACGTCCCTATCATTATAAGCTATTGCTTGCGTTACAATTATCTACAATACTATCATTTCTCTTTCGATCCAATAAAATCAGACTTATAAAGCAGAGGAATAGTTATTTAGATTTTATCTACCTCTTGAGAAACCTTGTATTTCTGTTTATTATTCTGACATTAACATTTATGGACTCTTGTATTTATCAGGAAGTATATCTAATTTGATCGTTAACTGATGTATATTTTGGTTTTTTTAGTTCTTCAGGTTAGTAAGTACAAACAATTAAGCAGTTATTTTTCTATCAGTATTTTCAGACAAACCATAAATTTATTGACATAAAATATAAATAAACTTTATTCGATATTTGAAATGCCAGTCAGGTTTTAATTATTTTCAGGTTAATTGTTATTCACAGAGAAATTCAAAATCGTTACAAATATATTATTGCTTACTGTATTTTAGGCTCCATTCCACTTTGATCGAAAATCCCAAATTTTATTGCTCGGTTACTGACGTTCAAAACGTTCCGATCATTATAAGCTATTGCTTGCGTTACGATTATCTACGATACCGCTATTTCTCTTTCGATTCCATACAATGAGACTGATAAGGCAGGAGAATAGACATTTAGATATTATATACCATTTGTAAGACCTTCGATTGCCGTTTATTATTATACATTACCATTCTTGTTTTTATTGCAAAATATATCTAATTTGATCGCTAACTGATGTATTTTTTGATTTTTAACATATTAAATGTAGGAAGTAAAACCAAGTTAAGTTATTATTTTATCCAGTTGTATTTTAAGACATACCACAATTTTATTGTTATAGAAGATAAATAAACTTTATTCGATATTTTAAATGCGAGTGAGGTTTGAATTTTTTCAGGTTAATTGTTAATCACAGAGAAATTCAACGTCGTTACAAATATAGCAATACATACTGTATTTTAGGGTCCATTCCACTCGATCGGAGACCCCAAATTGTAGTTTATTTCTCGTTTATTGACGTTCCATACGTTCCTATCATTATAAGCTATTGCTTGCTTTGCATTTATCAATGATAATATCATTTCTCTTTCGATCCCATAAAATCAGAGTGATAAGGCGAATGAATAGTTATTTAAATTATATCTACCTCTTGCGAGACCTTGTATTTCTGTTTATTATTCTGACATTACCATTTATGGACCCTTCTTTTTATCAGGAAGTATATCTAATGTGATCGTTAACTGATGAATTTTTTGGTTTTTTACTTCTTCAGGTGAGTAAGTACATTCAAATAAGCAGTTTATTTTTCTAGCAGTATTTTCAGCCAAACCCCAATTTTATTGACATAAAAGATAAATAAACTTTATTCGATATTTCAAATGCCTGTCAGGTTTTAATTATTTTCAGGTTAATTGATAATCACAGAGAAATTCAATATCGTTACAAATATATCATTACTTACTGTATTTTAGGCTCCATTCCACTTTGATCGAAAATCCCAAATTTTATTGCTCGGTTATTGACGTACAAAACGTCCCGATCATTATAAGCTATTGCTTGCGTTACGTTTATCTACGATACCACAATTTCTCTTTCGATTCCATAAAATGAGCCTGATAAGACAGGAGAATAGGTATTTAGATATTATCTACCATTCGTAAAACCTTGGATTGCTGTTTGTTATTATACATTACCACTCTTGTTTTTATTGCAAAATACATCTAATTTGATCTTTAACTAATGTATTTTTGATTTTTAACATATGTGTAGTAAGTAGAATTCAAGTTAAGTAATTACTTTATCCAGTTGTATTTTAAGACAAACCACAATTTTATTGGTATAGAAAAGAAATAAACTTTATTTGGTATTTTAAATGCCAGTCAGATTTGACCTTTTTCAGTTTAATTGTTAATCACTGATAAATTCAAAATCGTTACAAATATAGCATTACATACTTTATTTCAGTTTGAATTCCACTTTGATCGGAGACTACAAATTGGGTTTACTGCTCGTTTATTGACGTTACAAACGTCCCTATCATTATAAGCTATTGCTTGATTTGCATTTATCAATGATAATATCATTTTTCTTTCGATCCCATAAAATGAGACTAATAAGACTGGGGAATATGCATTTAGATATTATCTACCATTCGTAAGACCTTGGATTGCTGTTTATTGTTTAGACATTACCACTCATGTTTTTATTCCGAATTATATGTAATTTGATCTTTAACTTATGTATTTTTTGGTTTTTTACTTCTTCAGGTTAGTAAGTACAATCAATTAAGGAATCTAGCAGTATTTCCACCAAACCACAATTTTATTGACATAAAAGATAAGTAAACTGTATTCAATATTTGAAATGCCAGTCAGGTTTTAATTATTTTCAGGTTAATTGTTATTCACAGAGAAATTCCAAGTATATCATTGCTTACTGTATTTTATGTGCCATTCCTCGTTCATCGGCGATTCCAAATTCTGGTTTATTACCGGTTTATTCCCTTTTCAAACGTTCTTATCATTATAAGCTTTTGCTAGTGTTGCAATTATAAACGATAGTATCATTTCTCTTTCGATCCCATAAAATGAGACTGATAAGATAAGGGAATAGGTATTTAGATATTATCTACCATTTGTTATACCTTGGATTGCTGTTTATTTTTTAGACATTACCATTATTGTTTTTATTGCGCACTCTATCTAATTTGATCGTCAACATAATTTTTTTTTAAATTTTTAACATATTTAGGGTTGTAAGTAGAATGAATGTTAAATATTTACTTTATCTAGTTGTATATTAAGACAAACCACAATTTTTTTTTTTTTATATGGAAGAGACATAAACTTTATTCAAAATTTTAAATGCCACTCAGTTTTGAATTTTTTCTGCTTAATTGTTAATCACAGAAATACTCAAACTCGTTACAAATATATCATCATATACTGTATTTTTTGTTCCATTCCAATTTGATCGGTGACTCCAAATTGGGGTTTATTGCTCATTTATTAACGTTCCAAACTTCCCTATCATTATAAGCTATTGCTTTCATTGTAAACGAAACTGATAAGGTAGAGAAAGAGTTATTTTGATTTTATCTACCTCTTGTGAGACCTTGTATTTATGTTTATTATTCAGACATTACCATTTATGTGATCTTGTTTTTATTGGAGATTATACCAAATTCGATCATTAACTGATATATTTTTTAGGGTTTTTTTACCTCTTCAGGTTAGTAAGTAAGATTAAAGTGAAACAGATTTGATTTAACATTAGTGACGAATTGCTTAATAAATGATGATACTGTTTATTTGTTTATTACTGTTATTTGCTTTTTACTTGTTTTTTACTGCTATTTACTGTTTATTTATATATTTTATTTGTATTTTTACTTAAAGTAATATTGCATCATTAGAACTTAGATTTGGTATATTCAATATTCATAACATAATAAACTGTAAAATCTAGCAAGGTGAAAAGAGGTTAAAATTTTTAATATTATCATATAAATATACACAACACAAAAAAATCATATATATATTATAATATATATTATATATAATTTTTATATATATATTTTATATATATATATATATATATATATTTTATATATATATTATATTGATGTACATATTTTATATATGAACGTTCCACTAATAATATTATACATTATTCTTTATTCAAATTAAAAATAATTTTTTAATGTATTTAAATTTAACAAAAATTAATTTTATTTTTATATTTTTTTTTAATATTATATTTATTTAATTTTTTAGTAAATTATTAAAAAATTTTAAAAATTAATTAAATTTAAATTTATATATATAAAATATATATATTATATATTATAACAAAGAGGCATGTACATGTAAAAAACAAAAAAAAAATATATATTATATTTATTAATATATTATTTACTAATATATTTATTCAAAAAACATATATATATATGTATAACATATATATATAAAATAAATGAAATATTTATATATATAGGCATGTACATGTATATATATATGTCTAACAAGTATATAAATTCTATAGCATATTAAGCATATTAATATTAAACAAAATTATTTGGATTCTAGAGTACATTACAAAATCATGATAACTGTCATATTTTGAACAGTTACTACTGAGTGATTTGATGAAAATTTATAACAACTAAATTTCATTAAATGTCTATTTGAACAAGGTTATTGACTAGCCGTATTGACTATGAATAGTCAATTAACGTGTTCGCTTTGTTGATCAGTCTTATTAATTACGACTTTATCGACGAAATAAATCTCAATATATCAGAGTGCCAATTATCGAGAAGTCAAAATTATATAATGTTCATGTTGACAAAAGTTTTAATCATTTGGCCAGAATAAAAATGTGTATAAAAAGTACGCAGTCTATATATAAAATATATTAAAAAAGACAGTAGCCTTCTAGAATTAGAGCTTAACTTAAATCAGCCTTTCTGAATTCATCCTAAGACAAAAAATACTACTCATTTTTTTATATATTTTAGAAAATTTTATTTTAAAAGAATTTTTCTTGTTATTACAGGTTGTATGTTTTTTATAAAATATTCTTATGCAATATATTTTATATGTAGGAGAAATGAATGAAGTTAACTTTATTTATCCGTCAGATGACTTTTTTTCAAAACAGAATTAGAATGCTATTTCGTACGTAGGATGATTTCTATAATCTTCCTTTAGGTGAATATATTTTGTATTTATTAAAATATGTGTGGCTGATTTACATAATATAACATAATATTTATTATAAAGTAAGAACATTATTAAGATCTAGATTTTTTTAAACACAGCAGAACTAGTTATTTTATAATGAATGAAAAGTAAAATATTATAAAAAAAGAAATTTCAGTTCTAAATTTATTATATTAATAAATAATACATTATATATATATTTTTCTATAAAATTAAAATATTTAACATTATTTGTAAATATAAGTTGAAATTTTAAATACAAAATTTTTATACACACATACATAGTATATATATATATATATATTTATATATGTATACATATATATATATATATATATATATATGTAATATTGTTAATATAATATATATATAATATATTTCTACATACATTATAATATATAACAATATGTATATTATATTGAAAATGTCCGTGTGCTGGAACCACGAACTTTTGTGAGACTTAAAAAGATCTAATATTGTATATTCAGCCATGTATGCGGTAGCGAAGTAGACAATTAGAGTCCCGCTATTTGAAGACTCTTTCGACATATAAACGAATATATTATAGTGCCGAAGTATATCTTTATTTCCCGAAGAATGCACAATATATAAAAATATTAAGATTTTTTTCTTGATGCTTCTTCTAGAGTTGCTTTGTTGCTCAAAACCGTTGTATCTTGATAGTTTGCTTCATTGGAGATATCTGTTTGCTAAGAAACCTTCAATTAATATTCCGTTAATATGCTATTTTTTTTTACTTCGTGTATAGAGTATAGAGTATTTGCTAATTTATCGTCTTGCATTCTTTAATTAGAAAATATAACTCTAAACTTATTGGTGTGAAAGACTGTACTAATCTATATGTAGTGTCATTTATTACTAATTAAAAATTCAAGTGATTAAAAGTATACTGAATGGTAATATCCTTATTGTGTAAATTATTTCAACACGAAAGAATATTTAGAAATCTTAATCTGTACATATGATAATTTATTATAATAAAATATTTATAAATGAAATTAAACAGTTTTCTAGCTGTTTCATTGACGGCTTCGCCTACATATTATATTACATATATATATATATATATATATATATATATATATATATATATATATATGTATATATATATATATATATAATATATATATATATATATATTATATATATATATATATACA
>CM063500.1:28714664-28727164 GCA_032207245.1 Pardosa pseudoannulata | reverse complement strand
GACATTACCTTTTATGGGATCGTATTTTTATTGTGAATTATCTCTGAGTTGATCCTTACTTCTTATACTTACTGATTTTTTACTTATTTATGGTAGAAAGGTAAATTAACATATTTTCGTAAAAGATAATGAAGCCTAGTGGCATTGGGGTAGCTCATAGGTCTAAGGTTCGATCTCTGGGCTGGTCAAGGATGACTCAGCCTTTCATTCCTTCAGTGTGTAGATGAACGCAGGACCAAACGTGCTTGGGAACTAAACACTGGGGGTTCCGGATAAGGTTGACCACCTAACCTGAAAATATGCTTCCACATATTTGATAAATACTTTATTAACAGTACTATTCTTCTTAACACATTGTATGCGGGACACATACTAGTATGTTTTCTGAACATTAATACTTGAGCGCGGGTCACGTACTTGTACTTTTACCTACGATTGATAATTGAACGCGGATGACGTACTAGTACGGGTTAGTGTAACAACATGGATTGTTTGTGGGTACAGAAATAACGGTATATATAGGAAAACGAAGCCGAATGTTCTTGTCTACTGCATAGATTCTAGAAAAATTTAGACAAATAAAAACTAGTTTTTACATCAGTCGATGCGGAACCACAGAAAGGAAAAAATTTTAAACTATATACTACTATTTCTATTTGATTTTTCATAATTAAGATACTATTATAAATTTATCCACTAAAAATATTTTTTTTTTATGTTTACAAAAATCGTATGGTTATTATTTGTATATTTCTATTTATATATTTGTTTACGTATTTCTTCAATATAAAGTACTAAAAGTTGGTTAAAAAATTAAATAATTTTCGATCTGTTGAGATTTAACTGAATAACTAAATTTAAGCGCAAAAAGACAGCTCCCGGTACAATTCCGATGAGAAGTGACCAGCACACAATGTTTTAATGCATAATATATATCAATCAATAAATCCAATTTACTTTTTCCAGCAGTATTTAAGGCAAACCACAATTTTATTTATATAAAAGAGTACATTAATTTATATAAACTTAACTGTAAGACATTGGATTGTTGTTTATTATTCATACATTACCATGTATGAGTTCTTGTTTTTATTAGGAATTACATCTAATTTGATCGTTAACTGATATACTTTTTGATTTTTTACTTATTCAGGGTAGTAAGTACAATCAAAATTAACCTGTACTTTCAGTCAAAGAACAATTCTAACTTATCCATTTTTGACTTTTGACTTTTTCAGGGTAGTAAGTAGTAAGTTAAGTACTTACTTTATACTGCAGTATTTTTAAACGAATTACTATTTTATTTGTATAGAAAAGAAATAAACTTTATTCGGTATTTTAAATACCAGTCAGATTTGAATTTTTTCAATTTAATTGTTAGTTGCAGAGAAATTAAAAATCGTTACAAATATGTCACTATATACTGTATTTTACGTTGCATCTCCTTTTGATTGAAGACCTGAAATTGGGGTTTATTGCCGGTTTAATAACATTAAATAAGTCCATCTCATTGTGAGATATAGCTTTCGTTGGAATTATATACGAAACCATCATTATTTTTTCGATACCAAATTCTCCGACTGATAAGTCAGGGGAATAATTATTTAGATTCCATCTATCTCTTGTAAGACCTTGGATTGCTGTTTATAATTTAGCCATTATCTGTTATGGGCTCTTGTT
The DNA here is from genome assembly GCA_032207245.1 of Pardosa pseudoannulata. Taxonomy (NCBI): domain Eukaryota; kingdom Metazoa; phylum Arthropoda; class Arachnida; order Araneae; family Lycosidae; genus Pardosa; species Pardosa pseudoannulata. The sequence goes on along the minus strand of CM063500.1, from coordinate 28,725,484 downwards.
TTTATTGGAAATTGTGTATCATTTGATCGTTAACTTTCACATTTTTTGACTTTTTACTTATTCAGGTTAGTAGGTAATTTAAGTACTTAATTTATCCTGCACTATTTTAAAACAAACGTCAATTTTATTGGTATAGAAGAGAAATAAACTATATTCGATATTTTAAAAGCCAGTCAAGTTTAATTTTTTTTATTTAAATTAATTATTACACGGCTATTCAAATTCTTTATAAATATGTCATTACATAATCTAATTTAGGTACCATCTCATTTTGATAGGAGACCTAAAATTGGTGTTTATTTCCCGTCTTTGACAATCCAAACGTCCCTATCATTGTGAGCTATAGATTGTGTTGGTATTATTTACAAAACCATCATTTCTCTTTCGATTCCACGAAATCATACTGATATAATAGAGGAATAGTTATTCAGATTTTATCTACCATTTGTAAAACCTTGGATTGCTCTTTATTATTTATGCATTACCATTTATGGGTTCTTTATTTTATTGTGAATCATATCTAATTTTGATCATTTACTGGTGTATTTTTTGAATTTTCACTTGTACAGGGTAGAAAGTATAACCCAGTTAAGGAATTACTTTTTACTGCTATATTTTAAGGCAAACCAAAATTTTATTGTTATAGAAGAGGAATAAACTTTATTCCATATTTTAAATGCCAGTCAGGTTTGAGATTTTTCAGTTTAATTTTTAAACACAGATAAATTCAAAATAGTTTCAAATATACAGGGTTGTCCAACTGCAAAGATCCCACGGGCCAAAATTCCGGTCTCTGATCACCTGGCGGGCCTCAGTTTTAAAAGTTGAACAATAACCTCTTACCTCTTATACAATAACAATTAATAGTTGAATTATCTATATATATATATATAAAGGAATTTGTGTCTGTCTGTCTGTACTCGTTAGACTCAAAAACCATGCATAAAATTGCCGTGAAAATTTGGGAAATTCTTAGGTATATCCCTGGGAAGGTTTTTGTAAATTTTTAACGTTCGAAATCCATTCCTTCCCCCTTTTTCAAGCATTTCATGTCATTATTCCAAGCATTATTTTCCCCGGTTAAACGCAAACGATAATTTTTTTAATTTATCGCATCATAACTAAGGGAAAGAAGCAATATTTCTAGCAATGTGACGTCATCCCAAGTAATTATTTTAAACGCAGTTTTCCCCGGTTAAAAGCAGGAGATTAAAATTTTCAATTTATCGCATAATAAATGGATGAAAACGATATTTTTTGTATCATTATGACGTCATTCCTTTAAATATCTCATTTATTCATTTCTTATTTTATATTATTTAAACATCGTCTGCGTTGTATCCATTCGATTTGACCTGGAAATTTATATATATAGCGATTAAAGTTCATTTTTATGTGACCCAAATTATAGCATTTTTATATAAGAACTCATTTTAAATTTAATACCTGTTTAATTTTTATGCTACAATGAAATGTTTATCAACACTATTCTAACAACAAAAAGTACAAATTTCAGTAAATCTCATGGACAAGTAAAACCTATCATTTTATATAGTTATCTTCATATTCATATGGTTGTCAATATGAATGTGTGTTTCTGTTTCACCATATGGTTTGTCATAAATTTTCTTAGTTTTGGACAACATTTATTTATACCACCAAAATTAGTACTGTTGTTGTCAAAACCTCTTCCTATTCTAATATGCCAAGATCTGTTAATTTTGCTAATCAACTTACAGTAGTAATTCAGTAATGTAAATTAGGGTTAAAGTTATATGTTACCATAAAAAAAGTTTGAGCAAATTTAATATAAGACACAAATTTGTTTTAAAAAAATGAATAATCTCATAATACGCGTATGATAGAAATATATAAATAAGACAATGACTCGAACTAAACTATGACGAATTTAGAGAGTTATTCAAGAAAAAAAAATCTTTGTTTAAAAGTAATATATTAAGTTCACCGTAGCAAAGCACGGGTACACTTGCTAGTTTTTTATAAAACAATGGAACAGAATGATTATAAAAGAATTTGCTTCATTTTAATGGAAAAGTTGAGACTGATCAGTCGTCTTTACAAGGGCAGGAATGTCAGCATCGATGTTTGTCGTTGCCAACAGAAAAAGGTCTAACAATGAACTGTCGGAGAGAGAGCTCCAAATAATAACTTCTTCGCCGAAAAAGCACTTTCGCATAAATATGTGCTCCGAAACATGGAAGTTATTTTCAGTCCTAAGTCACGCAGATTTGGAAACCGTTCAGTTGGAAGCAACTTGAAGAGCTCGCCCCCTCCTTTAGGTTCTTGTTTAAAAGAATGGGTCAGCCTGGAGATCACAGAGAACTAATTGTAGGTTTGCCGGTTGTTCTTCAATACTTATTGTGACTGGGTTACTAAACAGAGCCACGTCATTCTTGATGCATTCAAAACCTGAAAATCTCGTGTTGAATTCATCAATAATAGGCTGCAACTCAGAGCAAAATTCAGAAAAATTCAAAAACTTTGAGACCTCAGCTTGACCAAGAATGGTAGATTCGGATTCTTCTTGATACCATAAAATTTCAAAAAAAGAAGAAATATGCTGAATAGAAGTTGGCGGGTAGCACAATATGTGTTGGCGGGCAGTATGTGGCCCGAGGGCAGCCAGTTGGACAGCCCTGAAATATATCATTACAGGCTGTATTATAGGTTCCATTCCCCTTTGATCGGTGATTCCCAATTAGGTTTATTGCCGATTTATTGACTTTCCAAAGATTCCTATCATTATAAGCTATTGCTTGTGTTGCAATTATATACGGTACCACCATTTCTCTTCTGATCCTATAAAATCACACTGATAAGACAGAAGAATAGTTATTTAGATGTTATCTACTTTTTGTAAGACCTTGGATTACAGTTTATTATTCAACATTACCATTTATGGGTTCTTCTTTCTGTTGGGAATTATTACTTATTCGTTTGTTAACTGATATATTGTAGGATAATTTACTTTTTCCAATTTACTTTTTCAAGCCGTATGTTAATGAAAGCCACAATTTTATTGATATAAAAGTGTAATAAACTTACCCTAAGATCTTAGATTATTGTTTATTATTCATACATTACCATGTATGAGTTCTTGTTTTTATTAAGAATTACATGTAATTTGACCATTAACTGATATATTTTTCGATTTTTTAAATATTTATGGTAGTAAATACATTCAAAGTTAAGAAGTTTCTTTTTCGAGCAGTATTTTCAGACAAACCACAGTTTCAGACAAACTCTTGTTTTCATTGCGAACTATATCTAATTTGATCGTTAACTGATGTATATATTTTTTATTTTTAACATATTTAGGGTAGTAAGTAGAAGGAAAGTGAATTAATTACTTTATCCTGCAGTAGTTTAAGGCAAACAACATTTTTTATTGATATACAAGATAAATAAGCTTTATTCAATATTTAAAATACCAGTCAGTTTTGAACTTTTTCAGTTTAATATTTAACAACAGAAGAACTTCCAAAACGTTATAAATATATCATTACATACTGTATTTTAGGTTCCATTCATCTTTGATCACAGATCAAAAATTAGGTTTATTGCCGGTTTATTGACGTTCCAAACATCCCTATCATCGTGGGCTATAGATTGTGTTGGAATTACAGACGAAAATATCATTTCTCTTTCGATACCAAAAAGTCAGACTGATAAGTCAAAGGAATAGTTATTTAGATTCCATTTACCTCTTTTAAGACATTGGAGTGCTGTTTATTATTTAGGCATTAACATTTACGAGCTCTTGTTTTATTGGGAATTATATCATATTTGATCGTTAACTGATTCATTTTTTGAATTTTACTTATAAAAATAACGGTATATATAGGAAAACGAAGCCGAATGTTCTTGTCTACTACATAGATTCTGGAAAAATTTAGACAAATAAAAACTAGTTTTTAGATCAGTCGATACGGAACCACAGGACGAAAAAAAATTAAAACTATATACTACTATTTCTATTTAATTTCTCATATTTACAACACTATTATAAATTTATCCACTAAAAATGCATTTTTTGTTTACTAAAATCCTATGGGTGTTATGTATAGATTTCTTTTTATATATTTGTTTATATATTTCAGTATAAAATACGAAAAGTTGGTTAAAAAATTAAATAATTTTCGATTATCTACGATATCTACGATTATCTACAACACCACTATTTCTCTTTCGATTTCATAAGATTCTCCTGTCTTATCAGTCTCAATATAGACTGATAAGACAGGAGAATAGGTATTTAGATATTATCTACCATTCGTAAGACCTTGGATTACTGTTTATTATTATACATTACCATTCCATTATTACTTATCCAGCTGTATTTTAAGACAAACCACAATTTTATTGTTCTAAAAGAGAAATACATAGTATATGATATTTTAAATGCCAGTGATGTTTGAACTTTTTCATTTTAAATGTTAATCACAGAGAAATTCAAAATCGTTACAAATATATTATTACATATTATATTTTAGGTTCCATTCCACTTTGATCTTAGACTCCAAAATTGGGGTTTATTGCTCGTTTATTGACGTTCCAAATGTCCCTCTCATTATAAGCTATTGCTTTCGTTGCAATTATCAACGGTACTATCCTTTCTCTTTCGATCTCATAAAATCAGACTGATAAGACAGATGAATATTTATTTAGATTTTATCTACCACTTGCGAGACCTTGGATTGCTGTTTATTATTTAGGCATTACCATTTATGGGCTATTGTTTTTATCAGGAAATATATCTAATTCGATCCTTAACTGATGTATTTTTTGATTTTTTACTTCTTCAGGGTAGTAAGTACAATTAACTTAATCAGTTTCTTTATCAATCAGTATTTTCAGCCAAACGACAATTTTATTGATATACAAGAGAAATAAACTTTATTCCATATTTAAAATGCCAGTCAGATTTGAATTTTATCAGTTTAATGGTTAATCACAGGGAAATTCCAAATCGTAACAAATATGTGAATACATACTGTATTTTTGGTTCCATCTCAATTTCTTTGGAGACATGAAATTGGTGTTCATTGCCTGTTTAATGACGTTTCATAGGTTCCTATCATTGTGAGCTATACCTTTATTGGAATTATATACGAAACCATCATTTTTCTTTCGATACCAAAAAATCAGACTGATAAGACAATGGAATAGTTATTTTTATTCCATTTATCTCTTGTAAGACCTTGGATTGCTGTTGACAATTTAGCCATTATCTGTTATGGGCTCTTGTTTTTATTGGAAATTGTATATAATTTTATCGTTAACTTTCACATTTTTTTACTTTTTGCTTATTCAGGTTAGTAAGTAAGTTAAGTACTTAATTTATCCTGAACTATTTTAAGACAAACCTAAAATTTATTGGTATAGAAGAGAAATAACATTTATTCAATATTTTAAATGCTATTCAGTTTTAAATTTTTTCATTTAAATTTCTAATTACGGAGCAAGTCAAATTCATTACAAATATGTCATTACATACTGTAATTTAGGTTCCATCTCAATTTCATTAGAGACCCGAAATTGGGGTTTATTGCCGGTTTATTTACGTTAAAAACGTCAATATCATTGTGAGCTATAGAATGTATTGGAAGTATATACGAAACCATCAGTTATCTTTCGATTTCTTAAAATCAGACTGATAACATAGAATAATAGGTTTTTAGATATAATCTACAATTTGCAAGACCTTGAATTGATGTTTATTGTTTACACATTACCATTATTATTGTTTTTATTGCGAACTATATCTAATTTGTTCTTTATTTTTAACATATTTAGGGTAGTAAGTAGAATGAAAGTTAAATAATTTCTTTATCCAGTTGTATTTTAAAACAAACCACAATTTTATTGTTATAGAAGAGAAATAAACTGTATTCGATATTCATTGCTAGTCGGATTTGAGTTTTTTCAGCTTAATTATTAATCACAGAGAAACTCAAAATTGTTACAAATATATAATTACTTACTGTATTTTAGGTTGCATTCCACTTTGATCAGAAACTCCAAATTAGAGTTTATTGCCTGTTTACTGAATTTCCAAACGTCCCTATCATTATTAGCTATTGCTGGTGTTACAATTATCTACCATACCATCTTTCGATCCCATAAAATGAGACTTATAAGACATTGGAATAAGTATTTAGATATTATCTACGATTTGTAAGACCTGGGATTGCTGTTTATTATTATACATTACTACTCTTGTTTTTATTGCAAAATATATTTAATTGGATCGTTAAATGATGTATTTTTTTATTTTTCCCATCTTAAGTGTAGTAAGTAGAATCCAAGTAATTACTTTATCCAGTTGTATTTTAAGACATACCACAATTTTATTGTTATAGAAGAGAAGTAAAATATATTTGATATTTTAAATGCCAGTGAGGTTTGAACTTTTTCAATTTAATTTTTAATCACAGAGAAATTCAAAATCGATACAAATGTAGTACATACTGTATTTTATGTTCCATTCCACTTTGATCGGAGTCTTTAAATTGGGGTTTATTGCTTGTTTATTGACGTTCCAAAAGTCCCTCTCATTATAAGCTATTGCATGCGTTACAATTATCTACGATACCATCATTTCTCTTTCGATATCAAAAAAATCAGACTGATAAGACAGAGGAACAGTTATTTAGATTTTATCTAACTCTTGTAAGACCTTGGATTTTTGTTTATTATTTAGATATTATCATGTATGGGATCTTGTTTTTATTGGAGATTATAACCAATTTGATACTTAACTGGTATATTTTATGATTTTTTACTTATTCTGTGTAGTAAATACAATCAATGTTAAGCAATATTTTTGCAGTAGTATTTTATTGCAAACCCTAATTTTATAGATATGGAAGAGAAATAAAGTTTATTCAATATTTTAAATACTTGTGCAGTTTGATTTTTTCAGTTTAATTGTTAATCATAGAGAAATTCAAAATCGTTACAAATATGTCATTACATACTGCATTTTAGGTTCCATGTCATTTTGATAGGAGACTTGAAATTGGGTTTATTGCCAATTTAATGACTTTCAAACATCCCTATAATTGTGAGCTATATATTGGGTTGGAATAATGTAGGAAAACATCATTTCTCTTTCGATAACAAAAAATCAATCTGATAAAACAAGAAAATAGTACTTGAAATTTTATATATCTCTTGAAAGACCTTGGATTACTGTTAATTATTCAGACATTAACATTTATAGGCTCTTGTTTTTATGGGAAAATATGTTTTATTTGTTCTTTAACTGATCTATTTTTTGATATTTCACTTATTTAGGGTAATAAGAAGAATCAAAGTTAAGTAATTATTTTTTACAACAGTATTTTAAGGAAAACTACAATTTTATTGACATAAAAGGTAAAAAAGCATTATTCGATATTTTAAATTCTAGTCAGGTTTTAATTTTTTGCAGGTTAATTGTAATGAACAGAGAAATTCAAAATCGTTACAAATATATCATTGCTTACTGTATTTTAGTCTCCATTCCAATTTGATCGAAAACCCCAAATTTTATTTCTCGATTATCTACGATACCACTATTTCTCTTTCGATTCCATAAAATGAGACTGATAAGACAGGAGAATAGTATTTAGATATTATCTACCATTCGTAAGACCTTGGATTGCTGTTTGTTATTATACATTGCCACTCTTGTTTTTTTATTCCTAAATATATCTAATTTGATCTTTAACTGATGTATTTTTTTATTTTTTACATACTAAGATTAGTAAGTAATATTGGGAAATAATTGGTAAATATAACTAATTTGATTGTTATCTTACGTTTTTTTTTTTATTTTAAAATTATTTGGTGTAGTAAGTAGAATCAAAGTGAACTAATTACTTTATTCAGAAGATGTTTAAGGCAGATTACAATTTTATTGATATGGAAGAGAAATAAACTTTATTCAATATTTAAAATGACAGTCAGATATGAATTTTTTTAGTTTAATTGTTAATCACAGAGAAATTCAACATTGTTGCAATTGTGTCATTATATACTGTATTTTAGGTTCCATTTCACTGTCATCGGAGATCCGCAATTAGGTTTATTGCCAGTCTATTGACGTTCCAAACGTTCTTATTATTATACGCAATTTTTTGTGTTGCAAATTTTAACGATACTATCATTTCTCTTTCAATCCCATACATCAGACTGATAAGGCGAATGAATTGTTATTTAAATTATATCTACCTCTTGAAAGATCTTGTATTTCTGTTTATTATTCGGACATTACCATTGATGGACTCTTGTTTTTATCAGAAAGTATATCTAATTTGATCGTTAACTGATGTATTTTTTGGTTTTTTACTTCTTTAGGTTAGTAAGCATAATCAATTAAGCAGTTTATTTTTCTAGCAGTATTTTCAGCCAAACCACAATTTTATTGACATAAAAGATAAATAAACTTTATTCGATATTTCAAATGCCAGTCAGGTTTTAATTATTTTCAAGTTAATTGATAATCACAGAGAAATTCAATATCGTTTCAAATATATCATTACTTACTGTATTTTAGGCTCCATTCCAATTTGATCGAAAATCCCAAATTTTATTGCTCGGTTATTGACGTTCAAAATGTCCCGATCATTATAAGCTATTGCTTGCTTTACGTTTATCTACGATACCACTATTTCTCTTTCGATTCCATAAAATGAGCCTGATAAGACAGGAGAATAGGTATTTAGATATTATCTACCATTCGTAAAACCTTGGATTGCTGTTTGTTATTATACATTACCACTCTTGTTTTTATTGCAAAATATACCTAATTTGTTCTTTAACTGATGTATTTTTGATTTTTAACATATTATGTGTATTAAGTAGAATCCAAGTTAAGTAATTACTTTATCCAGTTGTATTTTAAGACAAACCACAATTTTATTGGTATAGAAAAGAAATAAACTTTATTCGGTATATTAAATGCCAGTCAGATTTGAACTTTTTCAGTTTAATTGTTAATCACAGATAAATTCAAAATCGTTACAAAGATAGCATTACATACTTTATTTCAGGTTGAATTCCACTTTGATCGGAGACTACAAATTGGGTTTACAGCTCGTTTATTGACGTTCCAAACGTCCTTATCATTATAAGCTATTGCTTGCTTTGCATTTATCAATGATAATATCATTTTTCTTTCGATCCCATAAAATCAGACTGATAAGGCGAATGAATTGTTATTTAAATTATATCTACCTCTTGAAAGATCTTGTATTTCTGTTTATTATTCGGACATTACCATTGATGGACTCTTGTTTTTATCAGAAAGTATATCTAATTTGATCGTTAACTGATGTATTTTTTGGTTTTTTACTTCTTTAGGTTAGTAAGCATAATCAATTAAGCAGTTTATTTTTCTAGCAGTATTTTCAGCCAAACCACAATTTTATTGACATAAAAGATAAATAAACTTTATTCGATATTTCAAATGCCAGTCAGGTTTTAATTATTTTCAGGTTAATTGATAATCTCAGAGAAATTCAATATCGCTACAAATATATCATTACTTACTGTATTTTAGGCTCCATTCCACTTTGATCGAAAATCCCAAATTTTATTGCTCGGTTATTGACGTTCAAAACGTCCCGATCATTATAAGCTATTGCTTGCGTTACGTTTATCTACGATACCACTATTTCTCTTTCGATTCCATAAAATGAGCCTGATAAGACAGGAGAATAGGTATTTAGATATTATCTACCATTCGTAAAACCTTGGATTGGTGTTTGTTATTATACATTACCACTCTTGTTTTTATTGCAAAATATATCTAATTTGATCTTTAACTCATGTATTTTTGATTTTTAACATATTATGTGTAGTAAGTAGAATCCAAGTTAAGTAATTACTTTATCCAGTTGTATTTTAAGACAAACCACAATTTTATTGGTATAGAAAAGAAATAAACTTTATTCGGTATTTTAAATGCCAGTCAGATTTGAACTTTTTTCAGTTTAATTGTTAATCACAGATAAATTCAAAATCGTTACAAATATAGCATTACATACTTTATTTCAGGTTGAATTTCACTTTGATCGGAGACTACAAATTGGGTTTACTGCTCGTTTATTGACGTTCCAAACGTCCCTATCATTATAAGCTATTGCTTGCTTTGCATTTATCAATGATAATATCATTTGTCGTTCGATCCCATAAAATGAGACTAATAAGACTGGGGAATAGGCATTTAGATATTATCTACCATTCGTAAGACCTTGGATTGCTGTTTATTGTTTAGACATTACCACTCATGTTTTTATTGCGAATTATATGTAATTTGATCGTTAACTTATGTGTTTTTTGGTTTTTTACTTCTTCAGGTTAGTAAGTACAATCAATTAAGGAATCTAGCAGTATTTCAGCCAAACCACAATTTTATTGACATAAAAGATAAATAAACTGTATTCGATATTTGAAATGCCAGTCAGGTTTTAATTATTTTCAGGTTAATTGTTATTCACAGAGAAATTCCAAGTATATCATTGCTTACTCTATTTTATGTTCCATTCCTCGTTCATCGGCGATTCCAAATTCTGGTTTATTACCGGTTTATTCCCTTTTCAAACGTTCTTATCATTATAAGATATTGCTAGTGTTGCAATTATAAACGATAGTATCATATCTCTTTCGATCCCATAAAATGAGACTGATAAGATAAGGGAATAGGTATTTAGATATTATCTACCATTTGTTATACCTTGGATTGCTGTTTATTTTTTAGACATTACCATTCTTATTTTTATTGCGCACTCTATCTAATTTGATCGTTAACA
>CM063500.1:28707164-28709664 GCA_032207245.1 Pardosa pseudoannulata | reverse complement strand
ATTATATATATATATATATATATATATATATATATATATATATATATATATATGCATATATATATATATATATATATATATATATGTATAATATATGTATATGTATATATGTATACATGTATATGTATATATATGTATATATATATACATGTGTATATGTATATATATATATATATATATATATATACATGTGTGTGTGTGTGTGTGTATGTATGTGCATATATGTGAACCGGGATCCCTATAAAAGAAGATTGGAGGAGCGAGGAAAGGTAGGGAGCCCATTTAATTCTCTTGCCCATGTCGTTAATATATAATCATTAGTTGTTTTGTGTAATCTCCCATGTAGCTCAGAACTAGAGGGCTTGGCCCAGGAAGTTCTGTGCATCACTTTCACTGAGTCACTGAAGAAGGGGTCTTTTTCTTGAGAGTTGCTTGGGAGTTGTTTTGTGGAGCTCGAAGTAGTCCACTCGTCTCTTCGATTTCCGGAGCTTGCTTTAGTTACTGCCAGCGTCTCTGCTTTGCTAAGAAGTCTACTTTCGACTTTGGGATCTCATTCCCGTTATTTTAATATTTTCATTCTACTTCGTGCATAGAAGTAGGTCACTGAGAGTTATCCTTACTCTCATTTTGTATCGTCTTGCATCCTGAGTTTCATCAACGAACTCCAGCGTGATACGCACTCGGAACGTTTGAAACTTAGTGTAAAAGCCGACTGTACTGATCGTCAGCCCGGACGTTATAGTGTCAGTACCGGCACTAATTAGTGAACTGCTCCAGTAGTCCAGAAGAACTAGCTTCACTGTACCCACGTATTGTAATTGTCTTAATGTTATCTCAGCACGAGATCTCCGAAGATTTAGAATCTACTGAAACCTGTACATAGCTTTATATAATGTATTCACTCGAATAAAGTATTTAATCCAGAGTAAACAGTTGTCCAGCTTGTGTCATTGATAACCCTACTTCAGGACGTCACAGTACACGTGAAACATGTTTAACTGGATTGAGGAGTCACAACACATCTCAGGGATTGATGACATCATTTCAAATAATTTATAATTTATATGATATCTAGTTTATAATTAATATAGTTAGCTGTGCTTAATTTAAAATGATTTTATTAATATAATATTCTATGACTATATACTGCAGCATTACGATTAATAGCCTTGATTATTGTGATTATTTCGTGTCTGTTTATTTAATTTTTTATTTTATATATATATATATATATATATATATATATATATATATATATACATACATATACATACATATATATATATGACTATGTAGTGGGAATATGTATATTTATACTTTTAATAGTATATAATTAAAAATACTATAATAAGAATATCTATAATTTTTATGTTTAAATTTCCGTCACTCTTTTATTTTGAAAGATTTTATTTTTTGTTACATAATTTACACTCTATAAAAAATTCCATTTCCAACAGCTGTGCATATCTCTGGATTTACCCCAAAATTAACAAGGAGAAGCAACGTGATAAATTAATTTAAAGAGTTTTACAGCTAAATCACCATCCCGTAATATATGGACGTGTGAAAATTGTTATGTGTTCTCTTTTATTAGCAGGGTAAATGCTTGTAACTGAATTATTCTTCCCGTAAACAATGCTAATTAAATCTCACGCAGATAATATTCCCCTTAACTTTATTTAAAGCATTATATCTGGTCTTTAGGCCTGCATCATTCTCGGGTGTTAAGCAAAAAGGAATAGCTCACAGATACAAAAGGGATTGTTTAGACTACAGTGCAGGGAGCAGAGATTTGTTATATGCTGGGTTGTCATGGTGATAATCAGAATGCTCTAACTAATGACTGGAATGCTTAGTAGGATCCTAAACACAAACAAGGCACTTAAAGAGCAATTAAGAAATATTTCTTTCATTGGTAGTTGTTTTCATTGTTTAAAGATATACAGCCTCATTTAGTAGAAATAATGTTTTCTTATATTAAGGTGGCAACAGACATTTAGCTTCGCGAAACTTTAATGAAACATCGATGTTTATGGCGTAATTATGAAATATAACTAATTTATTCCGTTTTCGATCGATTTGGTTAAAAATGTAATGTAACAATAAAGGAACATAGAATTTTCTGAGTTAAGATGTCTTAATTAAGACAGTCATAATTAATTTTAATATAATGTAAATATTTTAATAATTCTTAATTAATAAGTGTCTAAATAAAATTTATTTATTTAGTTGTATGAAGGAAGCTATCAAAATTATAAATGAATTGTATGATTTTTATTCAGTTTGATAAATAAACTTAGTTTGTAATACAATTTTTTTTAAAAGTCAATTTCCGTGTAAATAAATTTCATTCATTTTATTTTGTATATATTTTTTTATTTACATTTCTTCGTTTATTGAAACAACAGTTTGAAATAATTCATTTAAAACTTGATATTTAAGAAGTTGTTAAAAAATAAATGTAGGAACATTTATATTTTGGCGAATCTAATATATGTAT
>CM063500.1:28677164-28702164 GCA_032207245.1 Pardosa pseudoannulata | reverse complement strand
AACACAACAATCTAGAGAGGAGAAAGTTTAAGGAAAGAAAAAAAAATTACAGCCAGGGACATCCGTACACTGTGACAGCGAAAGGTGGAATGATTACTTTTCATTTTTCAGGCAATTCAATCGGGCATAGGAAGACCAATAAAATTGCAAATATCCGTCCAATCAAGTTATTCGGATTATGAGGATTAAAACTAGTACAATTTCTTGATGTATGGCCAGTTTTATATAATTTTAAAGTTTTTTTCTTGCATTGTTAAACATTTTTAACACTTTTTTGTTGTTTTGGGATTTTTTTATTAGGACAAAGCACAAAATATTGTACTCTCACAACAAAAGGTTCTACCAATATCTGCGACTTGTAAAAAAAAAGTTTGGCAATAATAAAGCCAAGTTTATATTATTTACAAAGTAGATGGTTGAGATCTAAGATAATGCAATTCCATCGGAATATTTCTAAGCATAGATAACAAGAGATATTAATCAAAATTAATCAATTATTAAACTTTCTTTACTTTAAAAGGAACTTAATTTTTCCTGCTCGAAAAGGAATAAAAAATTTAACATCTATTCGATAAGTGCAGTGTGGGGGGGAGAGGGGCTGTCGAAGTTCGAACTCGTGATAGTCTATCTCCCTCTACATAATCAAAATAATTTAAATAGCAAGTGGTATCGCATTGAAAAAATATTTAAATTAGTAAAACAGTAATGAAACTTTTAAATCCTTTATTACGTTTATCTCTATTATTCTGGTAAAGCTAAAACAAAGGAAATATTTAAATATTCAATTTACAGCTATATTTCACAGTAATGGGATACTAACAGTTAACAGTATTAAATAAACTAACATTAAGTTCACAGTATTATCAAGTATATTTCGAATTCACTTCAAAAGGCAGAGTTTTCTCTTCATCCCAATTATGTGCGGAAAATATATTTATAAAGCTAACCTTCTTTCAGGCACTCTCTGTTTATAACTCCTAACCACATATTTCTACCTTTCACCTTCCTCTCTTTATCTACCTCTTATTTATCACAAAAGTTATCAGCAACGGTAATAAAGCATACACCATTTAGAGAAATACCAGTAAATTCCCATGGTAGCTCTCTAATGGATTTTTATGTATTTGGTTTGTTGGAAAGAGCATTAGGGAACAGTTTATCCACGCACAGTGAAAGGAATTTTGAAAGCGGCACCATAGGAGAAGCATTAAATTGACACGATGATATTAAGAAAATATATATTTTCAGGGAAAATGTGAGATAGAAATATTGCAATGAGTTAAAATTTCTTATTATAATTTTCGCATTATTACTTTTCATTCTCAGGCTTTGGTTAAGGCACACATGTATATATATATGAATATAAATATATATATATATATATATATATATATATATAAAATATATATATATATTTTATATATATATATATATATAATATATATTATATATATGTTATATATATATATATATATGTATATATGTATATAGATATATGTATATATGTATATATGTATATAAATATATGTAAGTATGTATATATATATATATATATATATATATATATATATATATATATATATGTATATGTATAAATATATATACAAAATATATACATATATAAATGTATATATATTTATATAATGTATATATATGTATAATTTATATATGTTAATGTATATAGTAAATATATATTATATATAAAAATATGTATATATATGTATGTAAATATATATATATTATATATATATATGTATATATATATATTTAATATATAAATATATAAATATATATTTAATAATATATATATATATATATATATATATATATATATATATAAATATATATATATATATTATATATATATATATATAAATATATATATATATTATATATATATATATATATATATATATATATAATATATATATATATATATATATATATATATATGATATAAATATGAAAACTTCATTTTGCCACAAAATATATTAATATCAATGTACAGTTTTAACCTATCTATATTTAATGATAGTTTGCTACATATTTTTTAGCATAGAAAATGACAGAAATTAATAAATAGATAGTAAATTTGATAAAAATAAAGTATTAATATGATTTTGTAAAATGCAAATTTACACCAATAAGAAAGTAAATCAATTTTAAATATTGATATCAGTTATGCTTGGACACAATGATGTGTTTCATTATACAAAATCAAATTTTTTTTTAACAATAATATCTTAAAATCAACATAATATTGTATTCAGTAAAGGCAAGCATAAATATCGAAAAGGAAAATTTACTGGTATTAGTAAGAAAAATATTGAATTAACATTAATTATTCTGTGAGAAAAGTTAAGTACTGGTAGAATAAATATTTGACAAATATAATTTTAATAATTATATATTATAATGTATGTTATTTCTATAAAAATATGAAACATTAGAATAGAAATCTCTACTGCTTAATCCAAATGTTTATTTCCTTTATTTATTTTTCTTTTCACCATATAACTTTGAAGAATAAGGGAAAATTAGCTGTATAATTTTTTCCATGACAACTGAAATTAAAACTATCTATAATTCAGACCTACCATTTTTTGAATATTGAAAATAGTAGCACTTACAACATTTATCAAAAATAGCACACTAATATTTGAGGTGAGTTGGATAGTTTTTTACATCATAAATTGGTTAATCACAATCGTTCCAAAACACAATGCACATAGTAAATGATTGTGTGTAGGATGTTTACTGCTCAAACAAAACAATCATTATACTAAAGTATTGAAAATCCCATGTTAAATTCAAATAGACAATATTTCATTTTTAAATATATGCATTTATATATATTTCTGAACTGACTTATTTAGATTCATTTTAGTTGTATTTATATATGATTTCACACCTTAACATTTTTAAAGTAACAAATAATAATTTTTTAGAAATCTCAGAAATATACTGAGGAAAGAACACAGAAATCTATTACATTATAACCAATTATCTCAGACAAAAAAATCTAATTTTTATCCAAAAATTTCTACCTTTGAGAGAGTACGGTATCGCACCATAGTTGCAAGAAAATGGATAGAAAAGTTTTAACTGATTTTCTTATATTCCTTGAGAAAATATATTCATTTATTTAATTTTCCAGATGATGTAATTCTTTATTCTTGTATATATTTTTGATCGCAAATCATATTTTTAGCCCTATTTTCGTAGGGTAGTAATTACTCGCTAAATTCGTATAAACTACGATTTTTGGTAGCTGTTGAAAAGTCTGATTAAACTTTATACAGACTAAGTTAATACATTTGCAGTAAGTTAATCAAGGCAGATTGACCCTGCCTAAAGTAGAATTTTAGAAGCAATACATGCACAATTGTGTCTGTAGAAGGTGGTCTCTTTTAAGGAGTTTTGTAAAGGCTTAAAATTACTTAATTCACAATCTCCGCAGGATGCTTATTTCATAAACAGACAAGTTGTTTAGTGGCTGTGTCAAGATGAATTGTACATGGGGTCACCCTAAAACCAAACTGTCAGGAGCTTCGACCGCCTTCAATTTGAAGAGGTTTCACATAAGAAATTAATATAGTAGCCTGAGATATATCTGTGGTGGAGAGGATGATCTAAAAATCTCACAGAAAACAAATAGCAAAATGGTTACACACAATATGTATTGTTATCGTCAAATCTGATTCTATCTGGATAACGAATGGATGACAAGAAAATGGGAGAAAGAAAGAGAGGGAGGGGTTATCCTCGAGAGCTGTATGAGATTGGAGGAGAAAACCTGGAAGTGACGCGCCAGCTGTCGTTTACAACTCCCGATTCAAAATACTGGACGTGACGCCCCATCTGTCCTCTTCTAAGTCCAGGCAAAGAAATTCTTGGAAGTGACATCCCAGCTGCATTTCTTCTATCTCCCAACTTATTCCACAACCGACGCCTGAGCTGTTTGCGCGTCTGACCAACGCTTGTTGCCCTTTGGATGTGCGTCCCAGTTGTCCTCACGTGCCTCATCTCTCAACTTCTTTCGAATAAGTCATGAATTTACTGCCTCTTACTTCTAGAGTCACAACATCTCAAATTTATAAAGTATAAATCTTTGAAATTGTTTGCCATATTGTAAATATCTGTAAACCAATTGTCCTTACGTGCCTCAAAGCTTTCAACGTCTTCCGAGTAGGTCATGAATTTACTGTCTCTAACGTCTAGAGTCATAAACTCTCAAATTTATAAAGTTTAATCTTTGAAATAATCTTTGAATCTTCGTCATAATCTTTGAAAATATTGTTGCCATATTGTAAATATATGTAAACCAGTTGTCCTCACGTGCCTCAAATATCAACTTCGCCCGAGTAAGTCATGAATTTTCTGCCTCTTACGTCTAGACTCACAACCTCTCATATTTATAAAGTTTAATCTTTGAAATTGTTGGCCATATTGTAAATATCTGTAAACTATTAAGATATTAACTTTTATATCAACTTTGAGTTCATTGTTTTTGGACAAGAAACACAATATGAGTTAGAGCTATACAATTACAATATTATAAGTACATTGTAACATATTACAAGTACATTGTAACAACATTATTAACACAAAATAACAATACATTTTAAAAAAAAAAACCAAATTATCACCCCCCGACCATGCGCTTGTCATAAATTTAACCAACAAGCTAAAACATAGAACAAAAAACTCTGTTAGACATAGAAATTGAAAGGTGTACTTATGGTTCCCTATTTCATGATGTGAGTAAAAGTTGAAAGATGGAATATAAATAACCGTTAGATACCTCATAAAACCATACTGAAAATAAGGGCATTGAAAATAGAATGGGGCGTAAAATTTGTGCGGACTCGCGTACTAAAAAAGGCTACTTTAAAAACTTAAAAGAAAATATTTTAATATTTTTATTAAGGTTACAGTATACTTTCCACAAGAGGATATTAGTCTGAAAATTCGATATATTGCTCCTCATTGACTGTATGAAATATAACTAATATGAGAAGAAATAAGGTGCTTTAATATCCATAAACGTGTAATGAATGCAATTATATAATTAATATAATTGCATTATATAATATATAATTTAAACGCTAGATATTTATTAATCCGTAAAATAGAATACTATAATATATATAATACATATATATATATATATATATATATATATATATATATATATATATATATATATATGTGTGTGTGTGTGTGTGTGTGTGTGTGTGTAAGGGGACAGGACCAACCACCCCAAATTTCACTTAAAAACTTCTTTTAAAATTGCCCCTATTATTTTCCTCAGCCCAGGCAAGAATCCCGCTAATCGTCTGTCCAAAAGAAACACATCAGTCGTCGTGACCGAACGTAATCTTTATTTCATCTCCTCAAAATCGGACAAAATCCAGTGGCATCATAAACGGACGGTGTCAGAACGCTCTCCCTCCTACATGTGGCAACGGCAACCTTTAGCTAGAGACGACTAAATACCATGTGTGGTTTAGTGTCGTGGGAAAAATGCTGAGGCAACTGTTATTTGCTTATAGAAAGTAACCTTTGATTAGAGACATCTGCCAAAGTGTGGCGTTCGAGATGAGCATTACTGCTGAACGTTACATATTTTCCTGGGAGAGTTATTACCTTCTAAATAAAATGCCAGCCATATAATTTTTCCTTTGAGAATCAAAGAAAGAATTTCAGGGTTCGGCTGAAGGAATGAAAACATCTTCGTTTAAATTGGATGGCTGGGCTTAATATAAAGAGAAGAAATTAAGATCGAGATTGATAAATGTGAAAAGGGATAATTTTGGATAGACTTTAAGGCTTAGATATTGATATTATTACATGTAGATATTGATATTATTACGTGTGTGTGTGTGTGTTTATATATATATATATATATATATATATATATATATATATATATATATATATATATATATATATATATATATATATATATATATATATATATATATATATGTGTGTGTGTGTGTGTGTGTGTGTGTGTGTAATGGTATATTGAAACTAAAACTAACGAAAGTAATTATAATATATCTTACTATTATTTGCGGTGAATCTATCCTTTTGTCGATTATCTTTTGTTCTTTCGTTAGCGTTGGCTAATTCGAATATTGGATTCTAGACTTTTATGAAAAGAATTTGTTGTTAGTACCGGTGATAAAATTTTCATTGCAAAATAATTAATCGATGATTAAATTTAAAGCTATTACATACGTACGTATTCTATATTTTAAGCCAAATATAAAAGAAAATTGTTTAGGTAATATATAAGTTCAGGGATAAAAACGTATGAAAATAATGCAAACGATATTTAAGTAATTAAAAATAAGAAACGATTAAATAAAGTTGTTAAAGGAATGGCTTCTTAAAGTTAGAAAAAAATCTTATTTTTACCTATATATTCTGTGATAAACTTAATCGCCTTCTCTTAACCGGAGGCTTAATAATAAGGCTTGATATAATGGCATTAAATGCTCGAAAAGAGGGAAAGGGGGGGATTTCGAAAGTTTTAAAGACTCGCTTTGAGTTTGGCTAACCCTAAATTCTCAAGAATCCAATATAGATGCTCCTATCCATTCCAGGCCAACTGCTTCATAAATTCGAGGACAGACTGACAGATAACTTAGGCTATTATTATATAGAGACTAATTACTCATTCAAGAATATAATATGGATGGTCCATCCATTCCAGGTCCAACTGCTTCATAAATTCGAGGAGAGGCTGACAGATAACTTAGGCTATTATTATATAGAGACTAATTACTCATTCAAGAATATAATATGGATGGTCCATCCATTCCAGGTCCAACTGCTTCATAAATTCGAGAACAGACTGACAGATAACTTAGGCTATTATTATATAGAGACTAATTACTCCATTCCAGAATATAATATGGATGGTTCATCCATTCCAGGTCCAACCGCTTCATAAATTCGAGGACAGACATATAGATAACTTAGGCTACTATTATATATGTGATCTTATAAGAAATTTATGCATGTTTTAATGTTTCATAAAAATTAGGTATTACTAAAAGAATAATTTTAATTTGTTCTAGGGATCTGCAATGTAAATTATTTAATAAATTTAGAAACGTAAAAAGGCTGTAAATTAATTAAAAATGGTATTTAGGAATTAATTAGCATTGATCTAACTGTCTTTCAATTTTTCTTTTATTTATCGCTATTTCTGTATAGTTTTATGGGTAGGCTACGTCCTCCAGAAATTTCCCTCTTTTTCTAACATGTACCGAAAACTGACTAAGATTTTTTACTTAATCTGAAAGTGGGAAAGAAAAATTGTTCATTTAAGAGCAGGTGACTGATACTTCTTCCTCTTGACGTAGTCCATTCGTCAAGCCTAGTTTACTTCTCCGTTCATTCCGGAGATTCCGGCTCCCGCTCGATACATCACCTCGACAATAGGGCAACCTAGAGATTTCTGTGCCTTAATCGTTCGTTTCTCGAATCAAACAATGCACATTGTTTTAGGAAATTATTATAATTTTAAATGACTTCAAACGATGAAAATTGGAAAATTTCATTTATAACATCAAACGATTTTTGCTAATTTTACATCTGTATAAAAAATAATTATTGAAAAAATACTCGGATAGTTATTTATAATATTTACTAAGGGGAGAATACCTAATAATTATTAAATATATAAAATTATTAAATATATAAAATATTAAATATAATATTAATTATAAATAAATTAAAAAGAAAATTAAAAAATAATAAAATTATAATCTAATAATATAATATAATAAATTTAAAATATACATTTCTCAATCAAACAATGTTTTTAAATATTACTTTTGTATAAAAATAACTATTGAAAAAGTAATCAAAATAGTTATTTACTATGGTTAAATAAGGGGTAAATGAATATTTTTTAATTTAATATTTAATATTATTATAAAATATATATTAATAGTAAATATAAATAAATTAAAAAATTAAAAAAAAATAAAATTATAATCTAATAATGTAATATAATAATATATATTTCTCACATACAACAATTTTCGTTAATTTTACTTCTGTATTAAAAATAACAATTGAAAAAATACTCGGATAGTTATTTATACTGGTTTATAAGTGGAAAATACCTAATAATTATTAAATATATAAAATAAATTAAACATAATAGTAAATATAAATAAATACATTTAAAAATAATATAATATTATAATATAATGATATAAATAATGATATTATATAATAAATTAAAAAATTATAAAAAATAAATTAAGTATTAAATATATAAAATATATAATAAATTATAATCAAAATATTATTACTGAAACTTATTTTGTGATGCTGTAAATCTGTGCAAAGTCTGTGAGAAATATTTTTAAAATTTTGGAACGCATACCCAAGATGTTTTCCGATATAAAACACAAAAGTGGGAAAGAAAAATTGTTCATTTAAGGGAAGGTGACTGATACTTCTTCCTCTTGACGTAGTCCATTCGTCAAGCCTAGTTTACTTCTCCCTTCATTCCGGAGATTCCGGCTCCCGCTCGATACATCACCTCGACAATAGGGCAACCTAGAGATTTCTGTGCCTTAATCGTTCGTTTCTCGAACCAAACAATGCACATTGTTTTAGGAAATTATTATAATTTTAAATGACTTCAAACGATGAAAATTGGAAAATTTCATTTATAACATCAAACGATTTTTGCTAATTTTACATCTGTATAAAAAATAATTATTGAAAAAATACTCGGATAGTTATTTATAATATTTACTAAGGGGAGAATACCTAATAAGTGTTATTTACTTAATAATTATTTATACCTAATAATTATTAAATATATAAAAAAAATTAAATATTAATAGTAAATATAAATAAATTAAAAAATTAAAAAAAAATAAAATTATAATCTAATAATGTAATATAATAATAATATATATTTCTCACATCCAACAATTTTTTTTTAATTTTACTTCTGTATTAAAAATAACAATTGAAAAAATACTCGGATAGTTATTTATACTGGTTTATAAGTGGAAAATACCTAATAATTATTACCTAATAATTATTATAAAATAAATTAAATATTAATAAATTCAATATAAATAAATTAAATAAATTTAAAAAAATATTATAATAAAATAATAATATTATAATATAATGATATAAATAATGATATTATATAATAAATTAAAAAATTATAAAAAATAAATTAAGTATTAAATATATAAAATATATAATAAATTATAATCAAAATATTATTACTGAAACTTATTTTGTGATGCTGTAAATCTGTGCAAAGTCTGTGAGAAATATTTTTAAAATTTTGGAACGCATACCCAAGATGTTTTCCGATATAAAATATGCAATAGTACTTTATGAAAATATAAATATGTTTATTTTTTTAATTCCAATAATTTGAGTTATCACTTCTTACATCTTTTATTATAAAAATATTTAACAGATTGAGAAATTCACCTAAAAAACTTATTTTATGTATGCCTTTCTTTGATTCTTTTTTAATCTTTATTAAAGGAAGAATTAAAAATTTTGCAACATGTTTTATTAATATTATTCATACTTTGGTGAGTCTATTTATTTTATTATATCCAAATGTTAGAGAGACTTAAAAGGAAATACCTTGTTTTATCTATTGTCATAGAATATAAAATTTTTTTTTCAACTGTGAGTCTATATTTCTAAAGCGAGTCTAAATTTAATCATAATATCCGCCTTTTTTAGTTAATCTTTTTATTATAGGAACCCCATATAGTAATCCAACATCGCTTCCTATAATGTGACAGCACTAATACATCCAAGTTTTCACAGATATCGACGCACTATATGCTAACTAATGTAGATATGTACTGATTGTGATTGAATATAATTATAAAAATATATTATAAATTGGTAAATTCACTCAATTGAATGTAATTATAAAATATTTTATAGACTGGTAAATTCACTCAATAAAATATAATTATAAAAATATTTTATAGATTCGTAATTCACTCAATATTTTTTTAAGTTCACTTTTTGCAAGATGTTTTATTATTCTACTATAAATGTTTTCCTATATGTTCCTATTTTTTTCGATATGCCAAAAGCTCGGAAACACATAAAAGAGACTGTATGTTGCTACAAAAATGCATAACAAATACTATATTTTTCATTGAAAATAATTTTAAACATATTTCATAAATTGTGGATTTTAATTAAGGAAATCTCAATTGTACTAGCATTTTTTTGTTTCTTCATAATTTCCTCAAAAAAAAAAAGAATTAAATTTTAGAAAATATTTTATTATTCAAACTTATACTTTTTTTTGGGTGATTTATTTTAATATGTCTTAATGTCAGAGATCCAAAAAAGAAAAAAAACTATATCCTTACTTTAATAATAGTACGAGGGTTGGAATTTTAATAGAGACACTACAGCTGAAAAAATGCTAAGCAACAAAACCAAAGAATGTCGCTTATACCACGTGAGCTACATATCTACCTTACTTCTCAGCAAAAAGACTCGTCCTTCGTACGTCATACGAATGCGGAATGACGAGAAGAACTGATGCTTGTATTAGCTTGGGGTCAAAAGTAAGTGTTGTTAGGATGCTTTCAAAACAAAAACAACAAAAATGGGTAAAAATTTAATGTACCAGAGGGCGTACATCACGACAATGTCATCTAGGGTTTCAAGAGGCTTGAGGGGAATCTGCATTGCCTTACAGAACTGTAGCAAGATGGGTAAAAGCCTTCAATGAAAGACGCAAAAATGTGGCAGAAATGCTTCCGCCAAGTCATCCTAGTGTCAGCGATACAGAAAAACATGCTGTTGCAGCACTAATGGACAGTGATCGATGGACGAAACGATTCGTGATCTGGTCCGAAAGACAGGATTTGAGCATGCGAGTGTTCTGTATATTCAGAAGGAACTCCTAAGCATGAGAAAAATTCTGCACAACGCCCCTAATATTCAGCATGATGTAACAATAAGTTACATTCAATTCAAGTCCCCGTGTGTCTTCGAAGGTGACATGCCGGGGCAGGACCGGTTTGAAGGCAGAGCGACTTCGGACTTCTCCCAGCCAATAGAAGTGTCCTTGAGTTTTGGGGAATTTTGACTCTCTCCCCCCCGCCGTGCTGGAGTGGACTATTCTTTTTTTGTCTCCGCGAGGGTCGGAATTTTTTTGGACGGACAAGGTGGTTTGCAGAACGAGGAAGGTGAAAGGCTGGCATCCGTGGCGTGTGGATGAACCTCTTTGGAAGATAGATATTTTCGTATTTCCTTTTTCAGGATTGACGCCGACTCGAGAGCAGTTTTCAATCAACAAAATGATAAGTTGATTCATTTGTATTCCTTAGGCATTTTTTTATAAATTTAATCAAGACCTATTTTTCCTGTGTTTCTTGAGTTTTATCTTCTTTCTCAAACACTAGGCCAACGTAACATTATTATTTTTACTTTTTTTGGTGCCGTGACCAGGATCGTTCTCAAACACTGGGCCAACGAAACATTTACCATTTTTTACACATGACAATGCTCGGCCACATACAGCGCAAGCGGTGACTGATTTGTTGTTCTATTGATGGGGATTGAAAGTGCTTGACCATCCAACATACTCCCCAGATCTAAGCCCTTGTGACTTAATTCGTACGATGAAGAAACCACTTCTTGGCATTCGCTTCAGAACTGTTCCAGAGATTCTTGCGGCAACAGACCGGTCCATTTGAAATATCAACGGAACAGGCGTTCTTGCAGGTATTCTGTGACTTCCACATCGTTGGGAACTGGTTATATACAATGCTGGCGACTATACTAAAGGATTAAAAAACATGGTGATATGAATCGATTTTGTATTCCATGTAAATAAATAGTTGCCACTATTAAAGTTCCAAACCCTTGTATATAGATTAATTGTAACTGAATATGATAATTCAAATATTTAATAGATTGTGAAATAACCTCAAAGAAAATTCTGCAAAATTTTCCATTTTATTTTTTCGTTTCCTCCAAATAGTTAAAAACTTTTACAAAACGTTTTATATTTTTTACGATTTATATGCGTTTGTTAGTCCTATTTATTAAGCCCAGCTTGACCTATTTATCGCTTATGCAGCAATTCTCTTCACTTTATTTTCTTTTTTGAAAATATTAGAAAACAAAACATATTTAATCATTTATCTATAATTAAATTATATTTCAAAGATAAAATTATTTTATTGCTATAAATATTGAAAATAAGCCCAGTGGCACTGAAGTAGTTCTTCGCGCTCCCTCGAAGCATATCCGAGGTTCGACCTGCTTGCTAGGTAAAGGTTGAATCAGGCTTTCATTCCTTCAATCGGTAGACAAGCTGAGGACCAAGCATGCTAGGGAGCTAAACAGTTGGGGTTCCGGATAAGTGTTGACCACCTGACCGGAATGTATACTTATTACCCCAGGGCCCTTGGTTTTGGAAATGGAGAATGGCACCGTAGTTCCTGCCTCCCTCTCCTCTCCCAAGGGTTGTTGAGCTGACGAGTTTAGTTTTTTTTGTCCTATTTTTTATACGTCCCAAAATCAGAGATACACTATGTCCTAACAATATAGATAACATGCAAATTTATTTTATTAGAGATAAATTTACTTTAATTATAGAGACTTAAAAGAAAACACCTTGTTTTATCTGTAGTCATAGAATATAAACATTTTATTCAACTCTGAATCTATATTTCTAAAGCCAGTCTACATTAGAATAATTTAACCAACCTATCCTCATATTTTAGTTAATTTCTTTATTATAGGAACCCCATATAGGTAGTCCAACATTGCTTCCTATGAGGGGACAATACTAATACATCCACGTTTTTCAAAGAAATCGAAGAATAATAAGCTAACTAATGTAGATATGAACTGATTGTGATTGAATATAAGTATAAAATATTTTGTAGATTGATAAATTCATTCAATAAAATATAATTATATTTTATTGGTAAATAAAAAATTTTATTGTTAAAATATAATTATGTTATATTGATAAATTCATTCAATAAAATATAATTATAAAAATATATTATAAATTGGTAAATTCACTCAATTGAATGTAATTATAAAATATTTTATAGACTGGTAAATTCACTCAATAAAATATAATTATATTTTATTGGTAAATAAAAAATTTTATATTAATAAAATATAATTATGTTATATTGCTAAATTCACCCAATAAAATATAATTATAGAAATATATTATAGATAGTTAAATTCACAAAATAAAACGTAATTATAAAATATTTTATAGATTGGTAAATTCACTCAATAAAAATATAATTATATTTTATTGGTGAATAATAAAAAAAATATTGGTAAAATGTAATTTATATTATATTGGTAAATTCACTCAATAAAATATAATTATAAAAATATTTTATAGATTTTAAAATTCATTCAATAAAATGTAATTATAAAAATTTTTAGAGATTGGTAAATTCACACAATAAAATAATAATTATATTTTATTGGTAAATAAAAAGTTTTATTGTTAAAATACAATTACATTATATTGGTAAATTCACACAATAAAGCGTAATTATAAAATATTTTATAGATTGGTAAAGTCACTCAAAAATAATAATTATAGATATATTTTATAGATTAGTAAATTCACAGTACAAATCTAATAATACTATCATATATCAAAATAATTATACACATATCAGACACATTGCGAAACACTCAATGAGAATTTCTGAATTTTTGCTTTTTTCTGAATTGAGGCATTTTCCTTTTAGTTGAAGCAAATAATTAAATTTTTCAACACTTTTCATTACTTTCTATATATTGCTAAACAACTTATTACAGGAAATTGCGTTTGGTATACGGCGAATGTTTGCAACTTTTATCTCGCTCCATCAATAACGTCGATTTTAGGTCGGTTCTTTCAACTTAAAGCATCAGTGATTCCGCTATGCTGTATTACGATCTGGTCAGCGACACTTAACTTGGGACAGAAGCGTAATATATGGTGTCGGCTTGTCTTAGTGATGAATCGTGGCTCTGAACGAGTGTCTGAACTGAGCGGAAAGGTAAATTAGGGCTGATGAATGAAGTGTGTCAGGTGAAAGAATTATTTTCTCACCTCCACGGGGATTGACGATGTCCATGTGTCACCTCCGGGAAAGTTAATGCCATTTAAGATCAGTTCTTAGTTTATTTAGCTACAACAAACTATCGAAAGAAAAAACAAATACATTTATTTTTCGGAATAAGTCTTCTAACTCTTAAATCACGATACTTCCAGAATTTTTTTTTTAAATTTCAATTCTAAATTGACATTTGGAGTAGGTTGCTAAATTTTCGTTTCAGTAAACTTCGTAAAAATATCAACAGAAAAAAAAAATTATTGTAAAATTTTTCTTTTTATTTATTCAACCTTTAAATAAAAAAAAACTGATTGTATAATTCTTCTTTTTATTTATTCAAACATTAAATTTAAAAAAAAACTGATTGTATAATTCTTCTTTTTATTTATTCAAACATTAAATAAAAAAATTGATTTTATAATACTTCTTTTTATATATTCATGCATTAAATAAAAAAACATATTGTATAATTCTTCTTTTTATTTATTCAAACATTAAATCTAAAAAAATGATTGTATAATTCTTCTTTTTATTTATTCAAACACTAAATCCAAAATATTTTCAGTTTTCTTTTCTTTTTCTTTTTTTTTTTTGTAAACTGCTTTGTTTTTAAAATGTTATTGCAGCATATAGCTAAAATGTTATTTCAGTAACACTTATATCAAAATATTTCAAGGATTTTTATTATTTTATTTTTTTAAATTGCAATTTTCAAATAATATTCTGTGTATGTAAATAAAATTTCTTTTACCAAACTTCTACACACTATCGAAAGAAAATACAAATGCTGTAACTTATTTTTATATTTATTTTAATACTAAATCCAAAAGGATTTCAGTCTTTTTTTTTTTTTTTTTTTTTTTTTGTAAACTATTTGGTTTTTAAAGTGTTACTTACGGTATGTACTTTCAAATGCTAGCTCTCTTTATTTTAATACTAAATCCAAAATGTTTTCAGTTATTTTTTTCTTTTTTGTAAACTACTTGGTCTCTAAAATGTTGCTTTCAGTGTAAGACTAAAATTTCATTTTAGTAGAACTTAAATCAAAATATTTCAAGATTTTTTGTATATTACAATTTTAAAATGACATTCGGTGTATGTAAATAAAATTTCCTTTTATTAAACTTCTACAGGTTATCGAAAGAAAAACAAATGCTTTAACTCACTTTAAATTTATTCTTATACTAAATCCAAAATAGATTCAGTTTTTTCTCTTTTTTTGTAAACTATTTGGTCTCTAAAATGTTACTTTCAGTGTGTACTTTCAAATGCTATCTCTCTTTATTTTAATACTAAATCCAAAATGTTTTCAGTTTTTTTTCTCTTTTGTAAACTACTTGGTCTCTAAAATGTTACTTTCAGTGTCTGACTAAAATTTCATTTTAGTAGAACTTAAATCAAAATATTTCAAGATTTTTTTGTATATTACAATTTTAAAATGACATTCGGTGTATGTAAATAAAATTTCCTTTTATTAAACTTCTACAGGTTATCGAAAGAAAAACAAATGCTATAACTCACTTTAAATTTACTCTAATGCTAAATCCAAACTAGTTTCAGTTTTTTTCTTTTTTGTAAACTATTTGGTCTCTAAAATGTTACTTTCACTATGTGACTAAAATTTCATTTTAGTAGCATTTAAATGAAAATATTTCAAGATTTTTTTTGTATATCAAAATTTTAAAATGACATTCCGTGTATGTAAATACAATTTCCTTTTAGTAAACTTCTACAGGTTATCAAAAAAAAATGCTATAATTCATTTTTATATTTATTTTAATACTAAATATAAAATGTGTTCCGTTTTTTTCTTTTTTATAAACTAATTGGTCTCTAAAATGCTACTTTCAGTATGTGAATAAATTTCATTTTAGTAACACTTAAATTAAAATATTTCAAGATTTTTTGTATAATACAATTTTAAAATGACATTTGGAGTATGTTAATAAAATTACCTTTTTAGTAAACTACTACAGGTTACCGAAAAAAACAAACAAATGTTATAACTCACTTTAAATTTACTCTAATGCTAAATCCAAACTAGTTTCAGTTTTTTTCTTTTTTGTAAACTATTTGGTCTCTAAAATGTTACTTTCACTATGTGACTAAAATTTCATTTTAGTAGCATTTAAATGAAAATATTTCAAGATTTTTTTTGTATATCAAAATTTTAAAATGACATTCCGTGTATGTAAATACAATTTCCTTTTAGTAAACTTCTGCAAATTATTGAAAGAAAAAGCAAATTCTATAACTCACTTTAAATTTTTTTTAATACTTAAATCCAAAATATTTTCAGTTTTTTCTTTTTTCTATGCTATTTGGTCTCTAAAATGTTACTTTCAGTATGTAACTAAAATTTCATTTTAGTAAACTTCTACTGGTTATGGAAAGAAAATACAAATGATATAACTTGTTTTTATATTTATTTTGATACTGTCCAAAATGTTTTCAGTTTTTTTTTTCTTTTTTGTAAACTAAGTGGTCTTTAAAATGTTACTTTCAATATGTAAATAAAATTTCATTTTAGTAAACTGCAACAATTTATAGAAAGAAAAAACAAATGTTATAACTCGTTTTTATATTTATTTTAATACTAAATACGAACTGTTTTCGATTGTTTTTGTAAAATACTTGGTCTCTAAAATGTTACTTTCAGTATGTAACTAAAATTTCATTTTAGTAGCACTTAAATCAAAATATTTTAAGATTTTTTGTATATTACAATTTTAAAATAACATTTAGGGTATCTAAATAAAATTCCCTATAGTAAACTTCTGCAAATTATTGAAAGAAAAAGCAAATTCTATAACTCACTTTAAATTTGTTTTAATATTAAATCTAAAATAGTTTCAGTTTTTTTTCTTTTTTGTAAACTAATTGGTCTCTAAAATGGTACTTTCAGTATGTAAATAAAATTTCCTTTTAGTAAACTTCTACTGGTTATGGAAAGAAAATACAAATGATATAACTTGTTTTTATATTTATTTTGATACTGTCCAAAATGTTTTCAGTTTTTTTTTTCTTTTTTGTAAACTAAGTGGTCTTTAAAATGTTACTTTCAATATGTAAATAAAATTTCATTTTAGTAAACTGCAACAATTTATAGAAAGAAAAAACAAATGTTATAACTCGTTTTTATATTTATTTTAATACTAAATACGAACTGTTTTCGATTGTTTTTGTAAAATACTTGGTCTGTAAAATGTTAATTTTAGTATGTGACTAAAATTTCATTTTAGTATCACTTAAAACAAAAAATTTCAAGATTTTTTGCATATTACAATTTAAAATTGACATTTGGTCTGGAGTGCTACGGTCTACTTTTTACAACACGAGGGCTAATGAGACCTGGACCTACTGCTTAAAGACGATTCCGAACGGATACGGACTTCCATACCACTGTGGGAATTGAACCCACGAGCTCCGGTCCTGAAGGCTAGCACCCTACCATTTGGCCATTGTTCGGCTGAAATGACATTTGAAGTACGTTAATAAAATTTCCTTTTAGTAAACTTCTACAGGTTATCGAAAGAAAATAAAAATACATTCAAAGCGAGTAAAGTGTTTCTTCTATTAAACTAGCTATCCGATTCTAAAATAAATTGGTATAAATATGCTTGATATCACAGAAAAACATACTGTCGTCTTTAAAACGTTCGAAATCCACCCCTTCTCCCTTCTTATAATGTCATTATTTCAAACACATTTTCCAATGTTAAAAGGAGGTGATTAAATTAATCAATTTATCACATAATAAATGTTTAAAAGTAATATTTTTCCAGCATTATGACGTCATTCCTTTAACCATTTCATTTCATCATTTCTTATTTTAATTTATTTAAATATCGTCTGCATTATTTTTATATGTTTTATCACTGAACTTAGATATAACTTAAATAGTGTTCTTTTATATTTGGCTTAAGTAACAGTACATATGTAATAATTTTAAATTTAATCATCGATTATTTTTTGTTGCAATGAAAATTTTACATCGGTATTAACAAGAATTTTATCTACCTAAAGCTTATAGTGAAAATGACAGTTTTATTCCTTTACTTTCACTAACTATTGTGGCAAAAAATTGAGGAGATATTAACGATAATTTAGACATAAGCAAGAAAACTCTGAATTATCTTTCTAAATGAATTCAACGTGATTCTAAACTGCATTCACAGTATCGGGAGACTTTATAAGAGTATGAAGATAAGAAAATTATTGAGCATGTACCAGGTAGTTCTCAGCCAAAAGCAATAAATTTGTTTACCTGCCTCATAGGGTACTTTACAATTCTGGAAAATTAAAACTTTTACTGACCCCGTCATATAACGGGCAGCATGCTAGTCAAGTTATAGTTTTCAATTGAAAAAATACACACAATGCACAAAAATTTTAAAATAATATCTTACAATACGGTTATGTATAATTTGTCAGAAATCATCTTGGAATGTTTTTATAAAATGCAAAAATTTGTCATGAGAAAAAATTAAAAATTTTTATTAGTGATAATTGTACCGTAATTTCGAACGTATAGTCCACGGGAAGATTTTTTATTTAAAAAAATCATAAATCATCAGATATTCAGAAGCACTAAATAATCCACGGACTATACGAACAAAAATATTTAGTTTAGGAAGACAATATTAAATCATTTTAAGAATAAAAACCTAAGTACAGTAGAGTGATGAAAAGTATGTATTATACTCAATTAATTCCACCTTTAAAATTTGAAATCATTTCTTCTGCCATAGCCTCGGAGATGAATTTTGACTGAAAAAACAGAGTGGCTTACATTTCTCTGTTCGAGAACATAGCTCTGTAAGTCGTCTTCTAATACAGGCCATTGTAATTTTCCAAGGCGATTGGATCGCTTTCATCTCATACTGCCTTCTCGTCGACCTTCTGAATTACTTTCAGCTTGAAATCAGCAGTAAAACTGCGATGATATTTGAAAGACATAACGAATGATCAATATTACCGAAAATCAAAACTTTGAAATCAAAACACTCTGTTAAGAGTGATAATCGTGGTCAATTAATCTTTCACCCTTAGCGTTAGATATATAACCCATACACTTGGTGTTGTCAATCAGAGCTGTAAAAATCATTTCTTCTGCCATAGCCTCGGAGACGAATTTTAACAGAGTGAAGAAACAGAGTGACCTACATTTTTCTGTTCGAGAACCTAGCTATGTAAATCATCTTCTAATATAGGCTATCGTATTTTTAAACGACGATTAGATGGCTTTCTTCTCACATGTTTAATGTTTCCTTTTGCTTGTGAAAATTTCTTACTGTATTTCCTTCGACGTCAATGTCGACCTCCTGAATTACTTTCAGCTTGAAATCAGCAGTAAAACTGCGACGATGTTTTATACACATAATTAATGACCAATATTACAGCAATTCAAAACTTTGAAAACAAAACACTCTGTTACAAGTGATCCTTGTGGTCAAATAATCTTCCACCCTTAGCGTTAGATATAGAACCCATCCACTTGGTGTTGTCAATCAGAGCTGTAAAAATCATTTCTTCTGCCATAGCCTCGGAGACGAATTTTAACAGAGTGAAGAAACAGAGTGACCTACATTTTTCTGTTCGAGAACCTAGCTATGTAAATCATCTTCTAATATAGGCCATCGTATTTTTAAACGATGATTAGATGGCTTTCTTCTCACATGTTTAATGTTTCCTTTTGCTTGTGAAAATTTCTTACTGTATTTCCTTCGACGTCAATGTCGACCTCCTGAATTACTTTCAGCTTGAAATCAGCAGTAAAACTGCGACGATGTTTTATACACATAATTAATGACCAATATTACAGCAATTCAAAACTTTGAAAACAAAACACTCTATTACAAGTGATCCTTGTGGTCAAATAATCTTCCACCCTTAGCGTTAGATATAGAACCCATCCACTTGGTGTTGTCAATCAGAGCTGTAAAAATCATTTCTTCTGCCATAGCCTCGGAGACGAATTTTAACAGAGTGAAGAAACAGAGTGACCTACATTTTTCTGTTCGAGAACCTAGCTATGTAAATCATCTTCTAATATAGGCCATCGTATTTTTAAACGATGATTAGATGGCTTTCTTCTCACATGTTTAATGTTTCCTTTTGCTTGTGAAAATTTCTTACTGTATTTCCTTCGACTTCAATGTCGACCTCCTGAATTACTTTCACCTTGAAATTAGCAGTAAAACTGCGACGATGTTTTAAACACATAATTAATGACCAATATTACAGCAATTCAAAACTTTGAAAACAAAACACTCTGTTACAAGTGATCCTTGTGGTCAAATAATCTTCCACACTTAACGTTAGATATAGAACCTATCCACTTGGTGTTGTCAATCAGAGCTGTAAATAGTGGCTATCGATATTTTCCCGTACTCCAGGACACAATTTAAGATTGCGCTACTTGCTACTACTGATTCGTTCTGATTTATGTTTTTTTTATCATGGTTTATTACCAATAGGATACGATGCTTTCTTGGCATATCATGAGTATTGGTTTTGTTTGATCATCCGCCGTTCGCCGACATGCTTTTTTTTACATCTTCTTCGAATTTTGATGATTTGAGCAATGAACAACCAGCAGATAGTCTGCACCGGCAGATAGTTACGAAATTACGGTATTAGATTTTGCAGTAATAGCTGTATCCTTGACCAGACGTAAGATGAATAAAACTAATTTTAATTACTATTCTTCGTTATTTACCACTATTGAAATACATAGACATATAGCCTTTTCATTGAAGTCAAGTTCTGTCTAACTGAAATTATACTTTAAACTTAATAGCAAAAGAAAAGCTTGCCATAAAGAACATTTAAAATTTTATTAGTGATAATTGTATTAGATTTTGCAGTAATAGCTCCATCCTTGACAAGACATAAGATAAATAAAACTATTTTTTTTATAATTCGTAGTTATTTATTACTATTAAAAGACATGGACATATAGCATTTTTATTGAAGTCAAGTTCTGTCTAACTGAAATTATACTTTAAACTTAATAGCAAAAGAAAAGCTTGCCATAAAGAACATTTAAAATTTTATTAGTGATAATTGTATTAGATTTTGCAGTAATAGCTGTATCCTTGACAAGACGTAAGATGAATAAAACTATTTTTTTTATAATTCGTAGTTATTTATTACTATTAAAAGACATGGACATATAGCATTTTTATTGAAGTCAAGTTCTGTCTAACTGAAATTATACTTTAAACTTAATAGCAAAAGAAAAGCTTGCCATAAAGAACATTTAAAATTTTATTAGTGATAATTTTATTAGATTTTGCAGTAATAGCTGTATCCTTGACAAGACGTAAGATGAATAAAACTAATTTTAATTACTATTCTTAGTTATTTACCACTATTGAAATACATAGACATATAGCCTTTTCATTGAAGTCACGTTCTGTCTAACTGAAATTATACTTTAAACTTAATAGCAAAAGAAGAGCTTGCCATAAAACAACTTAAAATTTTATTAGTGATAATTGTATTATATTTTGCAGTAATAGTTCTATCCTTGACAAGACATAAGATAAATAAAACTATTTTTTTTATAATTCGTAGTTATTTATTACTATTAAAAGACATGGACATATAGCATTTTTATTGAAGTCAAGTTCTGTCTAACTGAAATTATACTTTAAACTTAATAGCAAAAGAAAAGCTTGCCATAAAGAACATTTAAAATTTTATTAGGGATAATTTTATTAGATTTTGCAGTAATAGCTTTATCCTTGACAGGACGTAAGATGAATAAGACTAATTTTAATTATTATTAGTTATTTATTACTATTAAAAGACATGGACATATAGCCTTTTCAGTGATGTCAAGTTCTGTCTAACTGAAATTATACTTTAAACTTAATAGCAAAAGAAAAGCTTGCCATAAAAAAATTTAAAATTTCATTAGTGATAATTGTATTAGATTTTGCAGTAATAGCTCTATCCTTGACAAGACGTAAGATGAATAAAATTCATTTTAATTATTATTCTTAGTTATTTACCACTATTGAAATACATGGACATATAGACTTTTCAGTGAAGTCAAGTTCTGTCTAACTGAAATTATTCTTTAAAGTTAATAGCAAAAGAAAAACCTGTCATAAAAAACATTTGAAATGTTATTAGTGATAATTGTATTAGATTTTTCAGTAATAGCTCTATCCTTGACAAGAAATAAGATAAATAAAACTAATTTTAATTGTAATTCGTAGTTATTTATTATTATTAAAATACATTGACATATAGCCTTTTCAGTGAAGTCAAGTTCTGTCTAACTGAAATTATACTTTAAACTTAATAGCAAAAGAAAAGCTTGCCATAAAGAACATTTAAAATTTTATTAGTGATAATTGTATTAGATTTTGCAGTAATAGCTCTATCCTTGACAAGACATAAGATGAATAAAATTCATTTTAATTATTATTATTTGCAACTATTGAAATACATGGACATATAGCCTTCTCATTGAAGTCAAGTTCTGTATAACTGAAATTATACTTTAAACTTAATAGCAAAGGAAAACCTTGCCATAAAGAACCTTTAAAATTTTATTAGTGATAATTGTATTAGATTTTGCAGTAATAGCTCTATCCTTGACAAGACGTAAGATGAATAAGACTAATTTTAATTATTATTTTAAGTTATTTATTACTATTAAAACACATCGAAATGTAGCCTTTTTTGTAAAGTCAAGTTTCTCCTAACTGAAATTATCCTTTAAAGTTAATAGCAGAAATTTCATGAATAAAAAATAATGCAAAATATATAAGAAGATTTATATTTTCGAAAATATATTACTAAGTGAGCAAAATATAAAAAAAGTTAATCCATGTATTTAATAAGATTTTTCCTCTATCATACTTTGTATAATAAAAACAATAGCAAATTTATCCTCTTTTTTTTGAAGAAATATTCAGATTACATCTCATTAATTTAATCTTCTTAGTACAGAGTTCTAGCTGACTTTTTACAGAAGGATGGATTAAGTGAGTCAATTTTTATAGCTTAAGAGCTTAATAAAAAGTTGGGGGTTACAATGACTATCCAATATGTTTTAATAAGTAGTTCTTTTCAGTAATAAAATCTGTATATTTCTATTAAGTTTAATTCTTTTTACTATAGCCGACCATATAAAATAAAACAAAACACTGATGATTCTATTTATCTTAAAGGTTTATGGCGATCATAGAAATTCAAATGTAATTTTTATAGATATTCATAGATTTATTTTTAAAGAAAAATGTTGTTAGAAAGATATTAAAGTTAACACAATTACAATAAAAAGTTCTATTTATATTTGAAATGATTTAACGTTAATCCATTTAAAGGGAATTTTATGGAATGCGCTGTATGATATTTTAATTTTCTTATCTGATTGTTACGAAACATAAGATTATGGGTTCAAACTGAATGGTAAGTAAGCATTGCAGAAGCCGTTTATATTCACCTTGAAGACAGATATCTCAATGTCGGTAGCTAAAGAGTCGACAATATAATTCCGAGCTATACTGGTATCCGACTACACATACACACACACACATACTCTATATTATAATATTCTAAGTAATCTATCCATCTGTCCTCGAATTTAAGAAGTGGTTGGACCTGGAATGTATAGAGGCATCCTTAATGGATTTTTGACGAGTTAAGGGTAGCAAAATTCAAATCGAGTAAAGTGCATCTTCTACTAAACTAGCGATCCGATTCTAAAATAAATTGATATAAATATGCTTCATATCACAGCGAAAATTATGTCGTCTTTAAAATGTTTTAAATCCATCCTGTTTAATAATCTATTTTTAATTAAATAATATTTAAACGAAAAATTTATTTTATTGGTATAAATAATGAAAATATATATTTGTGATATAATGTATCTAATAACAGTATGCTATCTTTATATCTGATTTAATACACAAAAACCTTTATGTATTGCCTTTATTATTCATTATTAAATTTTATGATTTCAGTTTATTAAACAAGTACGTAAAAACATTAATTATTACTTTTAAAACACAAGGAAATATAGCCTTTTGAGTAAGTGTTCTGCCTAACTGAAATTATCCTTTGAAGTTAATAGAAGAAATTTCATAAAAAAAATTTCAAAACACATAAGAAGATTTATATTTTCGAAAATATACTTTTAAGTTAGCAAAATATAAAAAAATTAATCCATGTCTTTAATAAGATTTTTCCTCTATCATACTTTGTATAATAAAAACAATAGCAAATTTATCTCATTTTTTTTGTAGAAATATTCAGATTACATCTCATTACTTTAATCTTCTTAGTACAGAGTTCTAGCTGACTTTTTATGGAAGGATGGATTAAGTGAGTCAATTTTTATAGCTTAAGAGCTTAATAAAAAGTTGGGGGTTACAATGACTATCCAATATGTTTTAATAAGTAGTTCTTTTCAGTAATAAAATCTGTATATTTTTATTAAATTTAATTCTTTTTACTATAGCCGACTATATAAAAAAACAAAAAACAGATAACTCTATTTATCTTAAAAGTTTATGGCGATCATAGAAATTCAAATATAATTTTTATAGATATTCATAGATTTATTTTTAAGGAAAATGTTGTTAGAAAGATATTAAAGTTAACACAATTACAATAAAAAGTTGTATTTATATATGAAATGATTTAACGTTAATCTATTTAAAGGGAATTTTATGGAATGCGCTGTATCATATTTTATTTTTATTATATGAATGTTATCAAATAAAAGATTATAGGTTTAAACTGCATAGTAGGTAAGCTTTTTAGAAGCAGTGTATGTTCAACTTAAATGAAAATATCTCGATCTCGCTAGCTAAAGAGTCGATAGTAGTATCAAT
>CM063500.1:28669664-28672164 GCA_032207245.1 Pardosa pseudoannulata | reverse complement strand
GAGAATGGAATGGAATAGATTAATTATTTATATTTTAAGAATATTTTCTTTATACAGCTTATGCATATACTAGCAGAAAATCTTTCTTTATACATGTTATACAAAACGTATATAAAATATGTGTATCTGGGTTATAAGAAATCTACATAGGCTTAATATAACAGAAAACTTAAGATAAAATTAAGAGTCGTTAGCTTATTTATTCAATTGCACGTTAACAAATAATATTTTTTGAAAGGAGACAATAGAATGGAGAAAATGGAAAGAGAAAGGAATGGAAAAGATTATTTAATTATATTTTAAGAATATTTTCATAATACAGCTTATGTAGATACTAGAAAAGAACTACTTCTTTATACAGGCTATACAAAACGTATATAAAATATGTGTATCTGGGTTATAAGAAATCTACATAGGCTTAATATAACAGAAAACTTAAGATAAAATTAAGAGTCGTTAGCTTATTAATTCATTTGTACTTTATCAAATAATATTTCTTAGAAGAAGACAATAGAATGGATAAAATGGAAGGAGAATGGAATGGAAGAGTTTAATTATTTATATTTTAAGAATATTTTCATAATACAGCTTACCTAGATACTAGAAGAGAACATTTTCCTCTATACATGTTATATAAAACGTATATAAAATATGTGTATCTGGGTTATAAGAAAGCTACATAGGCTTAATATAACAGAAAACTTAAGCTAAAATTAAGAGTCGTTAGCTTATTAATTCATTTGTACGTTAACAAATAATATTTTTACAAGGAGACAATAGAATGGATAAAATGAAACGAGAATGGAATGGAAGATTTTAATTATTTATATTTTAAGAATATTTTCATAATACAGCTTACCTAGATACTAGAAGAGAACATTTTCCTCTATACATTTTATATAAAACGTATATAAAATATGCATATCGATTGTAAGAAAGCTACATATGATTAGTATATAACATAAAACGTAAGCTAAAATTAAGAATCGTTAGCTTATTAATTCAATTGCCCGTTAACAAATAATATATTTTGAAATTAGACAATAGAATGTGAAAATGAAAGGAGAATGGAATGGAGCAGATTAATTAATTATATTTTAAGAATATTTTCATAATACAGCTTATGCATATACTAGCAGAAACATTTTCTATACATGTTATATAAAACGTATATAAAATATGCATATCGATTGTAAGAAAGCTACATATGATTAGTATATAACATAAAACGTAAGCTAAAATTAAGAATCGTTAGTTTATTACTTCAATCGTACGATAAAAAATAATTTTTGAAACGATACAATAGAATGGAGAAATTGAAAGAAGAATAGAATGAAAAGGATGAATTGTATTTTAAGAAATTTTGCAAAATACAGCTTAAGTATATACTAAAAGAAACATCTTTTTCTATACATGTTATATAAAACGTATATAAAATATGTGTATCAGGATTATAAGAAAGCAACATAGGATTAATATAAGAGACAATGTAAGCTAAAATTAAGAATCTTTAGCTTATAATTGAATTGTACGTTAACAAATAATATTTTAGAAAGGAAACAATAGAATGGAGAAAATGGAAGGAGAATGGAATGGAAGAGATTATTTAATTATATTTTAAGAATATTTTCATAATACAGCATATGTATATACTCGATGAATCATCTTCTTCTATACATGTTATATAAAGCGTATATAAAATATGTGTATCTGGATTATAAGAAAGCTACATAGGCTTAATATATAAAATTAAACATAAGCTATTAGAATCGTTAGCTTATTAATTCAATTCTATGTTAAAAAATAATATTTTTTGAAAAGAGACAATAGAATGAAGAAAACGAAAGTAGAATGGATTGCAAGAGATTAATTAATTATATTTTAAGAATACTTTCATAATACGGCTTATGTATATACTAGACGAAATATCTTCCTCTATACGTGTTAGATAAAAAGTATATAAAATGGTCTGCATCTGGATTATTAGAAAGCTACATAGGCTTAATATATTAAAGGAACCATAAGCTATAAGAATCGTTAGCTTATTAATACAATTCTATGTTAAAAAATAATATTTTTTGAAAAGAGACAATGGAGTGGAGAAAATGAAAGTAGAATGGATTGGAAGAGATTAATTAATTATATTTTAAGAATATTTTCATAATACAGTTTATGTATATACTAAAAGAAACATCTTTTTCTATAAATGTTATATAAAACGTATATTAAGTATGTGTATCTGGATTATAAGAAAACTACATAGGCTTAATATATAACAGAAAAACTCAGTTAAATTAAGAATCATTAGATTGATAATTGAATTGCACTTTAAAAAATAATAATTTTCGAAATGAGACAACAGAATGGAGAAAATAAAAGGAGAAAGGAATGGAGGAGATAAATTATATTTTAAAAAACATTTCTAATACAGCTTATATATATATAATAGAATCAACGTCTTTCTCTGTACATGATATTTAAACCGTGTATAAAATATGTG
>CM063500.1:28652164-28664664 GCA_032207245.1 Pardosa pseudoannulata | reverse complement strand
ATTTTCTATTCTCTTCGCTTCGTTCTTATTATTCTATCTGTCATCCAATGTTAAGAAAAAAATTCCACTTGCGAATTGATATATTATCGGGAATAAAGACCCTACGGCCCTATGTGCCCCAAAATATTCTGTTCCAGAGTTCCAGAGTTCCATAGAAACTGACCCCCCAGATGAACAAAGGGGATAAAAATAGGGACGACGACGCTTCTGCGAACGTTTCTGCTTATGGGCTTCCGTAGTAGACACCTTGTTAATGCACTTATGCTGACTGTTATTCATCGGTGACGAAAGCTGGAATTTACACTGCAGGACCACAATTAGACATCCACTTGGTGGAGACAGGTACTTTTTTCGATGAATTACTTTTTATTCCCCGCCTGATAGATGCACGTTGGAGTAAATCGCAGGAAACCTCTGAAAGCAAACGCACTGTAATCATTGCCAGAAGTGTTTAAGCTGGAGGATTGAGCATATGGTCTGTGGAAGTTTTTCATGGTATTCTCTGGGTTCACTCATTATTTTATATGGCACGATGGACCAAAAGTAGAATGCATCTATCCTTGTGGACCATGTTTACCCCTATATGAGAATTGTTTTTCCTCAGGTTGATGAAATTTAACACAAGGAGATTGTGATGTGTCATAAAGCTCGCAGTGTCCGTGCGTAGTTCGAAGAGCACATTATGAGTTTACCGCACCCCTTAGCGAACAAACCTCCGTACTTCAACGCAATCGAGAATTTGTGCGGCTATCTTGATCGGGTTGATTACTCCATGGATAACTACCATTTTAAAAAAAAAAAAATAGAAAATTTAAAAAAATTTATAATAAAAAAAAAAAAGAAAGAAAACCGTAAAAAAAAAAAAATAAAAAAAAAATAAAAAAATAAAACCATAGCTTAGTGGAGCTCGGATCTGCATTGGTATGTTCAACATCCCATTGAAAACTTTCAAGAACTTAATCGACTCTCTTCTTGCATGATCCGACCTCTCTTCTTGCAGAGATTTGATCTGCGAACGGTGGGTATTTTGGATTTTGTCAGGTGATCGCATTAATGTGACTGGATTGTTTACATCCTTACGATATACAGTTGGTACAATCATTGCCATCTGATTCTGATTCTACAATAGATTGAGAATCTACCTGATTTTATTGTACTTAACTGTTACGTGTCGTTCCTTTGTAATTCAGACAAAGTAAATTTCAAAACACATTATAAAGCACACCAAATTTTCTTTATTAATGTTAATTTATTAACATACCTAATGTAATATAAAGACTTTTCACTAGTATTGGTAGATGGTTTGCTTTAGATACAGAATAGGTCTACAAATATATT
Organism: Pardosa pseudoannulata; assembly: GCA_032207245.1. Classification (NCBI taxonomy): domain Eukaryota; kingdom Metazoa; phylum Arthropoda; class Arachnida; order Araneae; family Lycosidae; genus Pardosa; species Pardosa pseudoannulata. The sequence continues at coordinate 28,663,326 of CM063500.1, read as the reverse complement.
TCGTTCCGCTTCTCTTGTCTGATGGAGCTCCCTGAGACAAGAAACGGAAGTAAAATAATGGCCTCTCTCTTCACTTCTCTAACAACTACTGATTCCAAAATAAATTTGCCTAAAAAATGAGGGTCAGCTGAACAACCGAGGGTCAGATTCTGCCAAACTAATAGGTATTTCTACTAGTTAAAACAAGTTTAAGGGTCTTTGATTGTCCCGATTGCTCTGATCTTTCTTGCCTTTGAAGATGATGCATGGGAAAGAGTAAAACCAAACTTCAAATACAAAATATATCTCTTCGTTACAATAATAAGAATGTGCTTTTGTACGTGTCATTTGGGTGGTGCTAAATGAAAGACAACCGCAGGGGTTTATCACTTTTAGGTATATACGGGTGTCACGAGCCCGGGGTTCACCTGAGGGATTTTTCTCTAGTGTCATCTCTGGTAGACCAGAACGTGGCTCCGTAGCCCTTGTTCCTGACCGGAGTTGACCAAAGTAAGCTTCGAACCATGACGAGCCTCCCGTAGGTCAGCTGCAGCTGTAGAGCTGTCGTGCTTGCTGTCGTGGTGAATGGTTTTTTGATGCTGTATGTCTTAGAAATGGGTCAATTAAAAACTCTCCTTACAGGTGAGGTTGTAATATGCACAATTTCACTTCTGGACATCTAGGTATACTCATTCCTCACGTCCACATTTGCTCCAACGACATATAACTAAAATTTTATGGGCTGGTGTCCTCAGTGAACATTTGATATGGTTATACCTTCTACCAGTTTGACTGAATGCCTCATATTTATAGATATTTTAGGACAATTACGTGTTCTCGTCAACCTCAAAACATATGGTTTCAGTTAAAGTATTCAGTTCCAAAACAACGAAGAACCATCCGAATTCAGTTGTAATGTGTATGAAACCTTAGATCCTACATTCTGTAAGGCCTTAGATTCTCTGATGTAGCTTTGTATCTTTGCTGACCCAATGCCCTGATCTCTCATTTCTCTCAATTCTTGTCTCAATTTGAATGAAAATGAATTCATATGAAATGTTTCAAAAATATCCCTATGGAATCCAAAGAGAACATTGCTGGGATAATAGCTGCTGTTCCGGTACTGTCCAAGAAAACCAGGGTGTTTTTACTAACTCACGCAGCTAGCTACATCGTATTCGGGAAGAATGCACTAATAAATTTGAGCCGCTTCTTTTACTTTCTTTTTCTGCAATTTTTATAAATTAAATATCTTTCGATCTAAGACTTCTCTGTGTTCCTAATTTGAAGAGATACCAATTGCTACTCCTCAGTGTAACCCAAGTTGCGATAAGACAGGACTTCCTATGGCTGTTAATTTAAATATTTTTATACAACTTTAATTATCTTATGAAAAGTTCTTGAACACCTTTTAGATAACAACTTGAGACTCTAATACCTTAATTATTTTTAATGATTACAATTAACTTTGTATTATTTTAAGCAGAACAAAGAACTAACACAATAGTTATGAAAAAACTGCCTAAAAATGCTAGTCTAACTTGATAACAAAAAATTAAAATGAACTTATAAAAATCATATGGTTAGGGTTTGGGTTGGAAAGGTAGGGTCTAGTATTTTGAACACAAAAAACTATCTGAATACCATTAATAAGTTTTTCAGAGATGTTCATATATATGTAAAACGAGGTATCAATATATATTAATTTAAAATATAGTCACTTCTGATTGGATTTCCCCCCTTTTGACCCGTTTTTTAACAATCTGCCTGCTCATCCAGCGATTTCCACGGGCAACTCAAATGCAGCAAATTCTGCTCATCCCGCGATTTCCGCTTGCATGTGTTTTTCTTCCTTTATCGATGAGCGCATCCTGTTTATTCCCCGTTTAAGGTCTTAAATAAATCATATACAGTATTAGACGTTTAATTTACGTTTTGACCAACAGATACCATTAGTTATCAATTTAATTGCCGTATTTGAAGGCGCGTAGTATTACCGCTAACTTTTTGCCGCTGTTTTCTTATCAGAAATGGCTGCTAGAAAACGTTCCGTGATTGACACAGTGTATATTCCTGATTCAGATTCTGAAAGCGATTTTAGTTGAGATAGTGATATTGATATAGAAGTTTTGGACTGCTTCTCATATAGCGATGAATCTGATAATGATTCAATAAACGTGCAAAGCGTTAGGCAGTGTTGCAAAATTGATAGGAACGCTACGCTCCGAAAACAGCAGGGGAAGTATTATATCAAAATTTTCAGGCGGTTCTTAGATCAATCGTTGTGGAATATGTACTTTACAAAAAGCAAAACCCCACACAAACTATAAAACTTTTGGAATTTCTTTTGAAATTTGTTGAAGAAAGTATCGAAAACTATTCGGACACAAATAAAAGCGGTTGTCCTGGAAGACCGAGTTCTACTTGGAACCCTTTGATATCGATAGCTCGTTATTTTCCAAGTCACATACCACCTAACCCCATAAAAAGAGAACCTCGAATACAGTGTCATGTATGATGTTCAAAAAAAGATGCAAATGGCAAAACAATTTGCAAAGAAACACGAATCTGGTGCAAAGACTGGGAAGTTGGACTTTGCCTTGAACCCCGCTTCAAACTCTATCACACTAAACTGCATTTCTCAGATATTTTTAGTCAGTCCTTTATATATTCTTAAATTTTGTATATTTTATTTTTTTTATTATTCAATAAATAGAAACTAACTGTAATTCAATTGAAATTTATTTTAAAAAGAATTATTTTGGTGAAATTATCTGAAATTAGTTTCTAATGATACTTACAACTTACATTCTACGGATAAAAATCTATATAAAAAATATTTCCTTTAAAGAAAACATGCATTTTTCAATTCTCCAATATATATAGATTTCAAATAGGCAATAAAATATATGTCATTTTTAAAGCCATTTCGGTCTAAAAATTGAGCAGTCAGAGGGTTAAAAGTTACAATTAAATAAATTTTATTATAATAAATTATAATGTAAGATTAATTGCATTTACTGATATGTGGTTAGTTAATTCCTATACTCATAATTACCACCATATAGGCAATTATTGTTGCCCATCTATGTACCAATTGTTGATATACACTTTTATATTTTTTAATTTCAATCACAATTGATTTTTATAACATAAATTTGCTTGAATGAACAGTATGTGTGCAGAAATCATTTCAGTTATTGTCCAATGCACTTTCAGTAACGCACCCCTTTGGACCTAAATGACTTGTGGTGAGTTCGGAATGCGATAATATATCATGCAAGAATTGCTTATCCTCCAAATATAGCGTCATGCTGTTTGTCATAGTTTAACACTGATAATCCTACGCGGTGCAATATTAAGTAGCAAATCTGTTGGGAAATATAATATAGAGCGCTATAATGACTAGTTGCTAACAATAGAATGTGAAACTGATTAGAAGACTATGCAAGAAGTCTTAGGTAAAACCTAGATAAAATATAAACAGTTCATGCACGAACACACACAGGCATATATATGAATATACATACATATGAATATATATATATATATATATTATATATATATTATTATATATAATATTATATAATGTATATATGTATATATGTATGTATGTATGTATATATATATATATATGTATTATATATATATATATATGTATATATATATATAAATAGATACATATGTATATATAAATACATATATATATATATATATATATATATATATATATATATATATATATATATATATATATTCCAGTATATATATACATATATGTACATATATATATACATATTATATATATATTTATATATATATATATATATATATATATATTATATATATATATATATATATATATATATTATATATATTTATATATATATATATATATATATATATATATAATACACATATATACATATATGTACATGTATATACATTCATATATATACATATATATATACATATATGTACATATATATATATACATATTATATATATAATATATATATATATATACATATATAAATTGCATACATATATAAATAGCAAATTTCGTAGTTCTCTCGAGGAAATGTTAATAATGTAATAAAATGCTTTGTAACGTTAAAAATCTTCTGAAAGGCTATAACTTTAAAGGGTGTTTTAAATATATGATGCAATATTTCAACATATTTATTCATTCTAGCTTAATGTCTAACATTCCTACAATACTTCAAAGTACCGAAAATTTTCCAAATTATATATTTATGACTCAAACACAATTGAAGTTAAATTTCCAAAAACACTTTTTTACAAAAAATATTTTTAAGGTACTTTAAAATGCTTTTCAGTAATATATAAAGTATGTTAGGACTTAAACTCAGTTTTCGTAACTTTAAGAATATTTTAACAGAACAAGTAAAATATTCCGAAATCTAAAATCAGAATACTAGCACAAAGTAATGGAAGTCTGAAATTTATCGATATTTGAATGTTTGCAAAAGTAATAATCGCTTTCCCATTGAAAAAATGGCTATGTTTAAAGAAAAAACAGTGGAGTTTCAATAGGAAGAAAAACATGCATATTATTCTTTTTCAATGCAAAAAATCCTTTCGAATCTAAGAATAATTGAGGAAAAAATACCCCTTTGTTTTTTTAAATCTCTGAAAGAGAATAAAAGAAAAGGTTTTCATGCCATATTTGTTAAATAATCTAGAGCTTTACCCAACGTTTTTTTAAGCGGTGGAACTATCGATCAAAGAGATATCAATCGATATTTGAGAAAATGGTTATAAATCAGAGGTTTTTGTAAGTTGGTAGACTTCTATAAATAATACTATATTAATCGTATATTTTTGGTATGTGCTTCTGGATATATATTTAGTGAATAATTTTTGTACTTATTTAATATTTTGTTTATTTTATAAATGTTATTTGTTATTTAATCGTGTTTTAAAAGGCTTAAAATATTACTATGTTTTTTAACCATTCTAAAAGTCCGTTTATTTTTATTAAATGACGAATTTAGTGTGATATTTTTTATAACCTTGGTTTTTTTATATCCTTGGTTACAACAAACCAAAAACCTTAAAAAAACGTTAGTTAAGAAAAGAATTATAAATCAGAGGTTTTTGTAAGTTGGTAGACTTCTATAAATATTACTTTTATAATCGTATTTTTTTGGTATGTGCTTCTGGATATGTATATAGTGGATAATTTTTGTACTTATTTAATATTTTAAAATACATTATCAATGAAACTTTGTTTATTTTATAAATGCTATTTGCTATTTAACCCTATTTTAAAATGCTTAAAATATTACTATGTTTTTAACTATTCTAAAAGTGTCTTTATTTTTATTAAATGACAAATTTAGTGTGAGATTTTTTATAACATTGGTTTTTTTATAACCCTGGTTACAACAAATCCAAAACCTTGAAAAATTATTTGAGAAGATAGTTAGAAATCAGAAGTTTTTGTACGTTTATAGACGTTTATAAATAGCTGTAAAAACTGTAATTTGTAAGTTAGATTTCTATAACTAAAGTCAGATTTCTATAAATAATAAGGTTGTAATCGTATATTTTGGTGTAAGCTTTTGGATATATATTTATTGGATAATTTTTGTACTTATTTAATATTTTAAAATACATTACCAATAAAATTTTGTTTATTTTATAAATGTTATTTGTTATTTAACCCTGTTTTAAAAGGCTTAAAATATTACTATGTTTAAAAGTATTCTAAAAGTCCGTTTATTTTTATTAAATGACGAATTTAGTGTGAGATTTTTTATAAACTTGGTTTTTATATCCTTGGTTACAACAAATCAAAAACCTTGAAAAAACGTTATTTGAGAAGATAGTTATAAATCAGAGGTTTTTGTACGTTGATAGACGTTTATAAATACCTATAATTTATAAGTTGGTAGACTTCTATAAATAATAAGTTTATAATCGTATATTTCGGTATACGCTTCTGGATATATATTTATTGGATAATTTTTGTACTTATCTAACATTTTAAAATACATTACCAATAAAGTTTTTTAATAAATGTTATTTGTTATTTAACCCTATCTAAAATGCTTAAAATATTACTATGTTTTGAAACCATTCTGAAAGTCCGTTTATTTTTATTAAATGACCAATTTAGTGTGAGATTTTTTATAACCTTGGTCGCGTACAATAAATCAAAAACCTAGGAAAAACGTTATTTGAGAAAATAGTTATAAATCAGAGGTTTTTGTAAGTTGGTAGACTTCTATTAATAATACGTTTATAATCGTATATTTTCGTATGTGCTTTTAGATATATATTTAGTGGATAAGTTTTGTACTTATTTAATATTTTAAATAATTTATCAATAAAGTTTTGTTTATTTTATAAATGTTATTTGTTTTTAACCCTGTTTTAAAATATTACTATGTTTTGAAACCATTCTAAAAATACATTTATGTTTATTAAATGACGAATTTAGTGTGAGACTTTTTATAACTTAGGTGGCGTAAAACAAATCAATAACCTTGAAAAAACGTTATTTGAGAAAATAGTTATAAATCAGAGATTTTTGTAAGCTGGTAGACTTCTATAAATATTACGTTTATAATCGTATATTTTTTGTATGTGCTTTTTATATATAATATATATATATTTAGTGGATGACTTTTCGCTGTAACTGCATGGGAATATGTTATTACCGTATTGTTGACGAGATAAATCATCGCAATTTACGTTATACCAGTAATATTAATATCAATTGTTTTGAAATTTTATTGTAGAATGCAGTTAAGATACGTATTATATATATAGGAACAACTAGGTGATTTATTAATCCTGATAAGTAAAATCTTTTGTCTTCTGTTTTTTTTTTCATATCCACGCTACTAAAATTTCATCGTAAAATTTGTATATGAATAAATGTTTTTTTTCCAAATCCACGGATATTTATTCTTCTGTATAATTTTATGTTATATTAAAGAAGATTTAATATAGCTGGAAATAATTTGTTCTGATAGATTTTCCAATGTTAAAATATTAAAAATAAGTATATGCAGTTTTGTTAATTCAAACATATATAAAAAGTTCATTAAATGATCTAAATTTCGTATTTACATTTTCTTAACAAAAAAGAAGATAGACGGCATTTTAATTTCTTATTACTTTTAAAAAAATAACATTCCTTTTATCAAAATTAATCTTTTATTGTAATGAACCTTCGCAAATGACTATAAATGCATTATTTTATCAAAATATTTGAGATACTTTTTCAAAACCACTACTTGTTTTAAACCACTAATTATTAATGCTTTAAAGCAAACTACCATTATCTGTTTTTTCCTTAGTTTCCACCTAATACGCTTTAACCTAATTCCATAATTGCATAACGTTAAAAAATTAAAGTAATATTTGATGATGGCCTGTAAGCAACAGCAGTTCCCGCATATTTTTTTTTCTGAATTACCAATACCGAAAGATTGATGATTTATTTTTTACGTAACTTTAAGGCTTAGTACAGGTTAATATTAATCAATCACGTATTATTATTTTTTTTATTTTACTAATTTACCCTAAAAAAATTCGCTGTTTTCCTGTGTTTAGATATAAAATGTTAGATATTTTTCTCATGCTAGACAGTTTAGATGTGAAATTAAAAATATTAGGAGGGTTTTCTTCTATTAACTGTAACTTCAGTTCACAGAAGCTAAGTCATAATAATTGAAGGGGTGTTGTCTAAATTTTGATACATAATGACAAATATGTTTTAGAAAATAAGTTTAGATAATACCTAAGGCTTTAAACATTAAAAATTATATGAAAGTTTTTAAATACGTATGAAAATACGTTTAAAATACGCATGTATTTTCAAATACTTATGATTTGTCTAATACTGCATGAAACTTTATATTACTGCATGAAACTTTATAAGACCTGGATGAACTTTTAAAGTTTATTATTTTCCATACTAGAAATATTTTTCTTTGAGTTAAAAACTATTACACGTATTTGAAAATTAGACATGTAACAGAAATATTTTTTAAAACTGAAGATTCAGTAGATAAAAAGTTATCCCTTCATACATAATTTACAGTACATTTAATTAAAGTCTCATTTATTTATAAAGTACAGGATATCCATAATTAAACTTCCAGTTTTTAAGCGCTTCCCTTACAATTTTTTTAGAAAAAATTGCAAAAAATCATCACATTTTTTAAAATTTTATTTTTAAATACAAGGAAGTGAATAAAACTAAATGTGTGTGTCTTAAGTTGAAATTTTAATGTTTTTACAAGTGGAAAAGCATTTAATTTTAATTTACTATCCCGAGTGATCTCGGGTAAATGGGAAAAAGTTAAATATTAGTCTTTATATGATAGCTTTTGGAGCAAAGGACAACACAAAGTGATACTTGACGTTCTGTACCCTGCTCTCTGGGCTATTTTCTTATTGGCTTACCTCTGAAATCTGATTTACAGGAACATGCAGTGCGCTGTATCGTTGGATTTGAATTTTTTTCGTAGCAGAAATAACATCTGGAAAAGGACTTGAGGTAACCTGAGTGGTGAAGGACTACTGCTGGGACTTCCTGATGTGGCAGAAAACTCGTCACGATGATTTTCTGAGATTAGTTTTTTTAATCCGTGAAATACACGTCACCAGTCCAGCCGAAAGAACCACGAAACCAACAAAAATTGGCAAACTACCAATCAAAGCTGAATATTTCCTATCATTTCCTCCAGGCCGAGTAAAACTGTGATAAAACAAATCGTACCGTCAAATTCTTCTTCACTCGAGTTTTCTCGGGATAATAGTTATGTGCCATATATACGAACCAGAGATAACTCGGGATAATCAGGCAATTGGTAAAAGTTGTCTACAGTAGTAACCAGTATTCAAAAAGTTATGAATTGTTCTGTAGGATTTTATAAAATTGTTGCGAAGTAAAAGGTTGTTCTCAACATTATTTGGTGTACGACCCCTCAGACCAGTTTGAATGTCAGAAGGTACTGCTTTCGTGCAGCCTTGTTTTGTCACCTTTTAACCTTCCCGTTTTCTGTGGCCAAGAGGAATTGTAGGGTTCCCTTTAGGGTTACTCTAAGGAATGTATCTGCTGCTACAGGACACTGCTGTAGAGTCCCCAAATGGCACTGTATCTCTACACAGTTTTGCCTTGGCAATCCTGGTGGCGATAAATGAGTGCACCTATTTAAGGGCGCACGCTTTGGTGTTCAGTCAGTGAGTATGGCTGAACTTAAAATGACCCCACCTCAAACAGGCTGTTATGTACCCTGATGATATGTGAGTATGTATATTCTTAACATATTGATTTGACCAACTCATTTATGTCTAATAAAATACTTCTAATAAAATACTCAATTTTTATTTCTCTCCCTGAGTTTGTCCCTCTTGAGTTGGTATATATTTACCATAGCGTGAAGTTTAGTTTATAAGTTTACTCTTCACAACGCATTGTGTTTGTTATTGGCCCCGTGACTTCATTCCTATTTTGTTGCAAAACCATATTGTAACAAATGGACAACGCATTGTACTTTTATTGGCCCTGTGACTTCATTCTCGTTTTGTTGCAAAACCATATTGTAACAAAAATGATGGATATTTATTTGAGCGCATATTAAAAAAAATTCAAAATTTCCACCAAAAGGCGTTCTTTGATAAATCATACATTTATACAAATTTTACTTAGATAAAAAAATACATTATTCCAAAAGGACATATCTAACATAAAAATCATCATTGTAAGCTATCATTTTAAATATTTGTGTTCAATCTTTCCGACTGTAGCCATTTTAAACTAGGGAAGTTTAGTTAAGGACGCCTTGTATATTCCATAAAAAATTGTGTATTTTTTTGAATATCAAACTTCTAATAATGCAGAATTAAACATATAGTATCGTCACATGATAATATATGAATAGATCAAATGCTATCAAATATTGTATGAAATCATTGGCTTACATTTCCAAACACTGAGATGAAGATGGACAGCAGGACTGTGAAGTGTCTCAGGATGAACTGTAAAATCCATTTTCGAGTAGAAATACGAGGTAAAGTCAATACGTTCCCGGAATGGTCGTCTAAATTCACTCAGGTGTTCGGTGGAGGGAAATATCTCATTTGGAGGTTGACAGCATTAATAGGGAAAATACACAGCCATCTATAATTCATTTCTGGTACTTTTGCCGATAGCTATAGATCCTTTTTAACAAAACGAATTTTGCATTCGTCAGATTTGGGAATGTTGTCTTTAGAGTAGAGTGCAAATATCAAATTGTGCATTTTTGTTTGAGAAATCTCCTTCTGGGCCTTTTGAAATGCCCAAGACAACATGCGAAAACTATGACATGTACAAAAACAGCTTTGTACGAGTGACGTAAGCGTTTTAGTGGAGGTCGCACAACCATCGAAGATGACATTGAGGTTAAACTCCTTTCTTCTGCCATAGAAGATTCAAATATTGAGGACATTCGAGAAATTACTATTGATACTATTGTATTTAAACTTAGAATTTCACATGGGTGTGTTTACAGCATTCTTAATGATTAAAAAGACTGCCAATAAAAACTGGAGATTCTTGAATGACTACGAAATTAACGACCTTGAACGACCTGAAAAATGAGCAATAAACGATTGGTTTATTTTACAAGACAGTGCTCCACCACATCGTGTTCTAATTGTGTATAGTACTTTGAAGGTCAATAAAGTAAATTATCCTAATTTTGAATAATTACATTACTTTGAAGAGAGTACTTTGAAGCTCGATAACGTAAAATTATTGTCCTATTTCATAATAATTTGTAATTGACTTATTCCGGGAACTTTTTGACCCTATCTCGTAAGTATATTTTTCATGGGTTTAAATATGCAAGGATCTGCTCTTCAGATCCAATCTAGAAAAAAAAAATATGTTATCCGTGAGATTCAAAAACAGTTTAAGGTACAAAATGGAAAAAATTCTACTTTTTAGGGTATTTCTTAAATACTATACAAAACTGTATATAGTTATACTTAAATACTATATAGAACTGAATAGATAATTCATGTTTTTATCTAAAGAAATACCATATAAGGTTTTCACATTGTCTTAGTTTCAGGTCTCCTCAGTTCTGAAAGTAATTATTGTAGTATGTTACTAGTTAATTGATTTTTTTTTAAATTTAAATACATTGATAATC